>CM039733.1:47419352-47756852 GCA_022539455.1 Dendrobium nobile
TATTCTTGGTCGACTTCAATAAGGTAATTTTTCACCATGTTCATAGAGATTGTAATAAGGTAGCCGACCTTTGTGCTACTTTGGCTTTAGAGAATAATTTTCATTTTGAAAGTTCCTCTTTTGCTAACATCCCTTCTTCTCTTAGTTGTTTGTTGAAGAAGGAATGTGAGCCTTTGCTTTAGCTTGTAACTAGTTAATTTTCTTATTTCAATTTGCAAATTTAAAAAAAAAAAAAGAATAAAATTTTGCCTAGTGCATTTCTTGAAAAAAAAAAGAATGGAAATCTGGGACCATAAAACTACATTCTCTCAATTTCACAATAATATCAATAAGATACTTGCAAAGCATTGTAACATGAACAATATTTTCAATTTCATTACACAAGAAGTAGTTTGAATAAATTTTCTATAATTGAGGTATTCATTTGTAGGAAGAGCATTCTTACTTACTCTCTGCCAAAAAAACTGCACCTTTGGTTTGAGCTTCAATTTGGAAATCCATTTCATGAGACAAACCACTTCTTTAACATAGAGATGATGCAATATGGCTTGATATTCTAAAGCCATAATTGATTTTCTAGAATTTTGATGCACTTGTTTAATTTGATCTTCACAAATATTTAAATAGATTGGAACCTATATAAATAAAGTTACATGGTCTACATTAAGGAATTCCTAAATTTCAGCATAATTCCATCAACCATCTTGTAATCCCAAATGATCCATATATGAAGGCTATCTATTTAAGTCTTTATCCAGAATCCAAGCATCATCTAGAATTTTAACTTTATTTCCATCAGACAACCTCCATCTAATAATAATATGTTTAAGATGCATAACTCTATCCATTAAAATATGTCATGTAGCCAAGGATCCTCTTTTAATTTCCACATTCCAAATATCCTTACCATTGTGGACCTCCGAAAGGACACCATCGCTAGAGAGTGCAAAGGTTATACGACTGTACCACCCCGAGGGATAGATATGATCATAGGCCTCCACACTCTTCACAAGTGGGCCAATGGAGAGGCAGATTAGATCATACATATGATTAACCAATGAGGATAGCGGCTCTCACCAATGCACCTCGATGGGTTATAATAAACACAACTTGATCAGTGTCATCGGTTTTCCCCCACCTGATACATCTACTTGAGTGAGGTTTATTTATTGTGGACTTCTATTTCCCTTGAGCGTAAGCCCCTATGGTTAATTACATCTCAGATCAAAGCCTTGTTGCAAACCTATTTTCATGCCTTATGTTTTGATGATTGACAAACACTATTGATTCTCTTGGACTACTTGTTTCTTCTAACTTTTTAGGAATCGAAGATCGGACGAAAAGATGAAGCCAGTTCAGGGTTGCGTAGGTCTAGGGTTGTGTCAGTCTGTACTTTGTTTTTTCACTTCTTGAGTCTACTTGTAATGGTCAAAGAGACTGATGCTAAGTAACCCTACACACACATTTGAGAAACTTAGAATTTCTATTTTTACTTATATCGGCCAGGATGAAATTTACATTGCCCTGGACGATCAGACTTAAAATAGAAAGTCTAAATAAGGATTCTTAATTAAGGCAGCTGTCATTAACATATCGGCCTGGACGATACGTGTATTGGCCAGGATGATAAGCTCAAAATAGAAAGAAGTTGTCGCCATAGACAATTAAGGAATACTATATTTTTAAATAATCGGCCAGGACGATCATTGATCGTCCTGGACTATATTAACAAATTATGCCTTAATTGATCAGGAAATCAAGGGAGTAATTAAGGATGATTGGTACGATCATATCGTCCTGAATGATCGTAGGATCGGCCAGGATGATCATATAAAAAACCATAAGTTACTTCAGGACGATAAATATCGGCCAGCTCGAATTCAGAGCGATGCTCTGGACGATTTTCCTCTGATTTAAACTGATCGGCCGGGATGATCGTGAGATCGGCCTGGACGATCAAGCCAATTTTAAATCATCCAGTTCGCATTCAGGGTGATGCTCTGGCCGATCTTCTGAGATTTGTACTGATCGGCCAGGCCGATGTCCATATCGGTCTGGACGATATTGTTGGCAACTTGCAATTAATGAGATCCTTTGAAGCTCTTCTATTTAAGAGCCCTTGTTCAACATTTTGAAATACCTTTGGCTACTACCTTGACCTGAGAAGGCCTTGAGGAGAGAATGAGAGAGTGGGAGAGAGAGAGGATCTTGTGAGGGGGAGCTTGTGAGGGGATTCACAAGGGTTGCTTCAAGGATCGCTCTGATTCTGCTTCGTCTAGAGTTTCTCGTCCGTGGAAGGGTCGGTAGGGGTAAGGAGTTAGCTTTTGGTTGTGGTTCTCTGCTAGCTTCAGGAGGAAGCAAAAGGAGATAGGTTCTATGCCTTGCCGGGATGGCAAAAAGGAGGTGCTTTGTAAAGGCTTCTCCGCCTAGCTGTGGGGACTAAAGGAGAGTCACGTTTGTAGTGCAATACTCGGAGGGCGCCTCCGGAGAGTGGACGTAGGTCGAGTTGACCGAACCACTATAAATTTCTGTGTTCTTGTTTTCTTGCTTTTGCACTTTAATTTCCGCATTTATTTTAGTAGTGTGATTTTGGTTTATGCGATTTTTATTCATTGTGAAAAGGAAAATTTTTAAAATACCAATTCACCCCCCTCTTGATTAGCTTGGGCCAGTTCTATAGGGCTTAACATCCCTAATGAACTTTCAAGTGGTATCAGAGCGAGATTTGAAAATTTAAGTTTGAAAACTTTTTAAATTAAATCCATGGAATCGTAACACTACGGAAGGGTATTCTATTACCCGACCTCCCCTGTTCGATAACCTACCTTTTGATTTTTGGAAAACCTGCATGTCAGTGTTTTTACAATCTACTGATTATTGCATGTGGATGCTTATCAAAGAAGGTTATTCTCCACCTTCTCGTGAAATCAATGGTGTTAAAACTGAAGTTACTTTTACTGAATGGACTTTCGATGAATGAGATTTAGCTCAATTGAATGCAAAATGTTTGAACTGCTTTTCTGTGCTTTAAAATCTGAGGATTACATGCGTGTCTCCACTTTCAAAACTGGTAAAGAGATTTGGGATAAATTGTGCATCACCTATGAAGGTACTAATGAGGTTAAACAATCCCGTTTGAACATTCTCTTGCATGACTACGAACTTTTTTGTATGAAACCTCATGAATCGATTTCTGACATGTACATAAGGTTTACTCAGATATTACTTCACTACATGCATTAGGAAAAGAACTTTCAAACTATGAAAAAGTAAACAAGATTTTGAGATGCTTGCCTTCGTCATATGATGCTAAAATCACTGCAATCACTGAATCTAAGGATTTGAACACTTATTCCATTGATAACTTACTTGGCTCACTCATTTCTTATGAGCAAGGGGTGAATCAAAGAAATATTGATGCAGGTGAGAAGAAGAAGGAGAAAATAGTTGCATTGAAGGCGCACAAATTGGATTCTGAATCTTCCGGGTCTGAAAGCGATGAAGTTGCCTTCATCACAAGGTAATTCAAAAGTTTTCTAAGGAAGAAACAAAAGTATCATCAAAATTGGAGAAAAAGTAAGGATCATAAAATGTTAAAGAATCTTCTGATATTGTTTGCTATAATTACAGGAAATCAGGACATGTGAGAGCTGATTGCCCGACACTTCAAGATAACACAAGCAAGGAAAAGATTGAGGAAAAACCTAAGTTCAAGAAGGAAAAGAAGAGAATCCAAAAGGCTTTTTGGCCGAAATCTGGTACTGGCTCCTCTGAGACTGAACTAGAGGAAGAGACTACAAACTTGTGTTTAATGGGAGAAGATCAAAGTGATGAGGAAGAGGTATGTAAACCAACCTATGATGAGTTTTTTGAGCATCATACAAAAAACTCAAGAAAACTCATGCTAGCCTAAAATTAGAACTTTTGAACTTACAAAAAGTGCATGAAGTTTTTCTCAAAGATCATGCAATGATTGATTCAAATCATATGGCTCTTCTTGATGAATTTGACGATCTAAACAAAAAATATTTGGAATTAATTGATGAAAATAATGCATTAAAAGTTTCACACACCTCACTTAAATCTGATCTTAAGAAATCTAAAGAGATTGAGAAAAAGTTAAGGATTGATAATGATACATTAAAAAGAACTAACTTGAGAATTCAAAATGATTTTGATACATGTAAGAAAAATCGGATGACATCTACTTTTGATCCTAAGCCAGAACCTAGTAAGAGGCATTATAACTCAAACCATTTAAGAAACCCTTTTCCTGGAGTTAGATGTTTTTCTTGTGGCATGCTAGGACACATCTCACACACTTGCACCGTTCACCATAGTACACATTCGGTGTGGAGACCTAAGATGTATGATTCACAACATACCATACCTGTATTGCATTCTGCTTTTCTTAAGAAGGGGCCCAAACCTGTTTGGGTTCCTAAGTCTAATAGTGGTTGAGTTTTGCAGGAGTGCTCTCACCAAAGACCTTGTGGGAGTATAGGATAACTGGACATATGAAGGCTCGCAGCTCATAAATGCTTAAACCTGCTCCTTCAATAATTCCTTGAAATGTGTTTTGTTTTAGTGTGTTTGATTTCTGCTTTGTTTGTGTTTTGAATGTGTTTTGTTTTCACCTTGCTTTTAAAATTGGCTTTCCATATGTTGAATCTTTTCAAGAATTTAAATTTTGGAGTTTTCAAGATTGTGTTTAGCTTTTCTAAAATTGGTTAAAGGAAGAAACATCGTTGATGATTTCCCTCCTTCCGACCTTGTTTAGTGGTATGACTTTCTTCTCTAAACAAAATCCTAACTCATTTTAGCCAATTGTTTTTGAAACTAAGATTCTTTTTATCTTGCTACAAAAATCTATCTTATGCATAATATCCAAAGTTCTTATATATCTCTCAAGTTATTTGAGATCTTGCCCTTACACTGATCATATGATTCTTTAGTTTTGTTTTGTGGGTTATTCTTCCATATGTTAGAGAGAGAGCTCCTATTCTCTAATATTTGGAGGATATACTCACAACTAAGGGTCTTTTTAAGGGTTTTTGTTAAAGAGCCTTTAGCTTGCCAAAACTAAAAAGGAAAAAGGCCAATGACACCAAATTAATATATATATATATATATATACAATTGTGTATCAAAAATAAAAAAGATGCTCAAAGAGCCAATCAAAGATTCAAGAGGCATAAAATGAGCCCACTAAAAAGCAAACTATCCTCTCTTTTCAAAACTTTTAAAACTTAGAAGAACTTTTGGGTTATATGAGATTTTCAAAGACTTGATTTCAAGTTTCATGATTAAGAAAAATTACTTTGTGTTATTATTTATGAGATTTTTTCTTTGTAAACAAGTTTTGATTGAATCTTCTTTTTGCCCAATTAGGTTTATTCTGAGTTAAGCATTCTTGATTTTCAAAAGAAAATTTGTACCATAAAGAACGTCTGATCTAGGGTTAACAAAATCGGATATTTTACCTTTGTCTGATTAGGATTGGCTAAACTCCTTGATCTTGTGTAACTCTAAAGTTTAATTTTTTGAGAACTTCTCATATGATGTCTCCATAAAAAAAAATAGAAAAATTAAAATTAAAAAATATTCGTTTTTTTATTTTCGTTGTGTTTTTGCTTTCTTTTACTGTGTTTTTTTTCTATTTTTCTCTTGTTTTATTTTTTGAGGGCCTTGATCATCACCATATTTTCCTTGGTTTCAAATTCTAGTCACATCGTCATGGCTTATACTTTTATCGTCCTGGACGATAGAACAAAATCTCTTCAAATTCCATCTACTGGTCCTTTCTGTGCTTGCTGTAACTCATCGTCCTGGACGATACCATATCGTCCTGGACGATCTGATCGAACTCTATTGCAATCATGATGATAGTCATGGCCAATAGAATATTTCGTCTGGCCGATACATTTTATGTGCATCGTCCTGGCCGATACACTGGATCATCCTGGACGATCCACGTGTCAGCACGTTAGAATCTTTAAAATTGGCCCCGGACAATCCATTATTGGACAATCGTCCTGGCCGATCAACTGTTCGTCCTGGACGATACACGTGGCACAGATTTAAAACATTTTAACTTCGGCCGGTATGATCAATTATTGTGCATCATCCTGGACGATACACCTAATCGGTCTGGACGATCTGCCTTTTCAACGGTCGTCCGGCCTGACTCCTCGGGATGATTGCCTGTGTCTAATCGGCCTGGCCGATATCTGATCGGCCTGGACGATCGGACCGCCTTTTTGACCAATCGGCCTGTACGCAATTATTGAGCCATATCGGCCTGGACGATTCTGCGATCGGCCTGGATGATGTGGCCGTTTCTTTAAATTCTGGCCGATCCAGCCATGGTTTTCCACTTCATCCCTTCTCCTCTTGTGTCTCCTTGCTAATCCCTTGCTATGGCTGGTGGGAAAAGAGTTTGACAGGCTTCTGGGAGTTCCTCGAGGGCCACTCTGGACCCTCGATTCAGGGAGGCAGAGGATCAGGCTGCCTACCGTCGCTACAAAGAGTGTGGCATTACCCTCTTCCGGACAATCAATCCTATATATCTCTCGTATCCGGTAATGGATCTTTTTACCCACACCTCTCTTTGTTTCATACTCACCCTCGCTGTCCCTTTTTCTTCCGAACTCCTCCTAGAATTTTATGCAAACCTTCGCATTAACCCTACCTTCACGGCCCTTACCTCCTATATGAATCGACGCCCAGTTTAGATCACATATCAGGACTGTGTGGAGCTTTTACAGCTATCCACCACCGGGGATAAGCTGCACATAATCATTAATGATCCGGATTTTGATTGGTCCACGGCAAACCACTTCCTCCGCCAAACCAACACACCCTTTCATGTTGGAGAGACTAGCTCTTTAGTCAAAGATGCTAGGACAATCCAACATGTCCTTCGCACCTCCATAATTCCTTAAGCCGGGGACCGAATCCACATCACTCCACTACTTTCCTTAACCACCTTTTTCATTATGGCCCAGAGAGAATTTAATGCCACTGATCTACTCTTTCGCTACATCGATCACCTAACAACTATTCGCGATCCAGGCCATAGGAGAAAACCCAATCTAGCCTTAGGACACATCATAGCCTACATTCTTGAAACCAAATACAATCTCCAATATCCTGCTCGTCGCGACCTTCAGCCTCCTTGCTACTCAAACAATTCCTTCACTATCCTTCATAGTACTCGTCTCCACCTAGGAGATGGGGAAGGTCATGGGGCTGGGGAGGAGGAGGCTCCCGCTCCTGCTCCCGTTCCTGATCCTGTTCCTCTACACCAGCACTCACCGGTTGATCAGTTGATAGAGAGCTTTGATCGTTGGGAGACCCACTTTGACGCTTACGTTGCTGCACAGGAGCAGCAACACTCTGAGGACATTGCCCGCTACGAGCAGCACCGCACTAAAGATTTAGCTCGATTTGATAGCTTCATTACTCACTAGCAGCTGCAGCATGACCAGGACATAGCCTGGTTCAATGCTCACTTTACCACGCTTGCCAGCTACTTTCAGCAGCCACCTCCACCACCTCCATCTGATGATCAGGGTCCCTCATTTTTCTAGTTTATATTTTTCTGTTATTTGTTTCCTGTTTCTCTGTAGTTTGTTTTTTTTTTTTTGGTATGTTTTAGTTTCTGTTGTGTTTCTTTTTCTTTTGTGAGCCTGGACCCTCTTTTTGTGATGACAAAAGGGGGAGTAGTTTGTCGTAGGAAAAGTTGATGTGCTTGTAACTTTGAAATTCTAATGAACTTTTTTTTTTAGTTTTTCCTACTTGTGTTTGCCATCATCAAAAAGGGGGAGATTATTGCAAAACCTATTTTCATGCCTTATGTTTTGATGATTGACAAACACTATTGATTCTTTTGGACTACTTGTTTCTTCTAATTTTTCAGGAATCGAAGATCGGATGAACAGACGAAGCCAGTTCAGGGTTGTGTAGGTCTAGGGTTGTGTCAGTCTGTACTTTGTTTTTTCACTTCTTGAGTCTACTTGTAATGGTCAAAGAGACTGATGCTAAGTAACCCTACACACACACTTGAGAAACTTAGAATTTCTTTTTTTACTCATATCGGCCAGGACGATATTTACATCATCCTGGACGATCAGACTTAAAACAGAAAGTCTAAATAAGGATTCTTAATTAAGGCAGTCGTGATTAACATATCGGCCTAGACGATACGTGTATCGGCCAGGATGATAAGCTCAAAATAGAAAGAAGTTGCCGTCATAGACAAAAAAGGAATACTGTATTTTTAAATAATCGGCCAGGACGATCATTGATCGTCCTGGACGATATTAACATATTATGCCTTAATTGATAAAGAAATCAAGGGAGTAATTAAGGATGATTGATACGATCATATCGTCCTGGACGATCGCAGGATCGGCCAGGACGATCATATCAAAAACCTTAAGTTACTTCAGGACGATAAATATTGGCCAGCTCGAATTCAGGGCGATGCTCTGGACGATTTTCCTCTGATTTAAACTGATCAGCCGTGACGATTGTGAGATCGGCCTGGATGATCAAGCCAATTTTAAATCGTCCAGTTTGCATTCAGGGCCATGCTCTGGCCGGTCTTTTGAGATTTGTACTGATCGGCCTGGACGATATTGTCGGCAACTTGTAATTAATGAGCTCCTTTGAAGCTCTTCTATTTAAGAGCCCTTGTTCAACGTTTTGAAAGACCTTTGGCTGCTGCCTTGACCTGAGAAGGCCTTGAGGAGAGAAAGAGAGAGTGGGAGAGAGAGAGGATCTTGTGAGGGGGAGCTTGTGAGGGGATTCACAAGGGTTGCTTCAAGGATCGCTCTGCTTCTTCTTTGTCTAGAGTTTCTCATCCATGGAAGGGTCGATAGAGGTAAGGAGATAGCTTTTGGTTGTGGTTCTCTGCCAGCTTCAGGAGGAAGCAAAAGGAGATAGGTTCTCTGCCTTGCCGGGTGGCAAAAAGGAGGTGCTTTGTAAAGGCTTCTCCGCCTAGCTGTAGGGGCTAAAGGAGAGTCACATTTGTAGTGCAATACTCGGAGGGCGCCTCCGGGGAGTGGACGTAGGTCGAGTTGACCGAACCACTATAAATTTTTTTGTTCTTGTTTTCTTGCTTCCGCACTTTAATTTTCGCATTTATTTTAGTAGTGTGATTTTAGTTTATGCGATTTTTATTCTTTGTGAAAAGGAAAAATTTTAAAATACCAATTCACCCCCCCTCATGGTTAGCTTTGGCTAGTTCTATAGGGCTTAACATCCCTAATGAACTTTCAAGCCTAAGAATACTCTCGAATAAGAATTCAATATTATTCTTTCCAATAAGGGGGATTGGCATAAAAGGGAGACTAGGAAATCCTACTGAAAGGGAAAGAAAGGATTCAAATGGCATAGTTAATACACGGTTCATACTGACATCTGGAGGGACTAAGGAAGCAAGGAGGGAAGGAAAATCAATCACTCAAAGAATCCAGAGAGAAAAGATAGAAGTGGCATCATTCATATGGTACAGATTGGTAGGATTTACAGTCCATAAAGAAAAGGAACTTACCCAGCATTTAGTCTTACTACGACACACCCAATATAAAAGCTTTGAATCCTAAATCTAAGGTGGGTTTAGGGTTCAACACTCAACACTAACACCCGTATCCTAGCTAATGCATTTACGCTTATATCCTGTTTGAGAAGGAAAACCAGCTAACCACCTAAGAATGTAAAATCTATGCTTTCCAGTCTTTATAAAAGATAGATAGGTAGTTTAATTTTTTTTAGAAGTAGGGTCGAAGTCTAGAGAGTTTCCTATTAGGCCCTAGACTTTTGTAGGGTGAATGGTCCTAGAGATAATATAATTAAAGTTTAGTTTAGTTGATTTATAATGCAATACATGCTAGTTAAAAGGTCCAAATTAGGTATGCATAGAAATTTAAAAAGGCTTATAGAAAATAATTTTTAGAAAAAGACTAGGCTTCCCAGGTCCGGCATGTCATCCTTATGGACTAGATCATCAAGACTCTACTCGTCGGTGGGGAAGTGTCTTATTAGAAGGAGAAAGAAAATTACAATAATATGCTTACGACCCCGAATGACTCCGGCTATTCCCTAGGTTGTTAAGTTTCTAAGTTATTTAAGCCTTAAAATTTTGAATATTAATTACTAGTAAAAAAAGTTTTTATCCTAGAGAGCCTAGCGCAAATAAGACCAAGCACATGTAAGAAAAAAACCTAAAAAAACATGTAATTTCTATTGTGCAATTAAAATAAACACCTCAATATAAATCTACAAAACACATAAAAGTCTAAAGTTCATGTCAAGTACCGTATAAGTACATCCCAGGGCCTATAGAAAGTAATGGTGGCTAGGCCCCATTGATAACATCCTGGATTTTAGCAGTAATGAATGATGCAAGTCTTAAAAGCAAGGAATTTCTTCTTCAAGTCTTCATCTTCAAGTGGATCATCCTTCTTTGGATCGTCTTCCATCGGATCATCTCCTTCAGGCTTGTCAAGGTTTATCCTCCTAAAGAGAACCCAAATGACTAAAAAATTCCTTATAAAGGGCCTTTCTTTCTCTTTGGGTACTGAGTGTTTGAAATGCCTCACTTTTAAAATACTTTCACAACTCAATATAAATTACAACAAATTACATTATGAAAAAGAAAATCTAGAACTTGACTGAACCTGCAAGAAAAATATCCCAAGAAATTTATATGGCACAATCTAAGTAGTTTATATTATGTATAAAAGGAAACACACATGGACATGATCTTTTAATTTTATAAGGGGGTTGACCAGTGTTTGGAGCACATGCAGAAAATATTATTAGTTTTAAAGCTTTAATTATTTTTGTCCCCTTTATTTTAGTGCTACATGAGCATTGCCACCTGCATAAGATTGAATTAGTAAAAAAAGCACCACTAACCCAGGGGTGATCAATCACATAAATCACATCACAAGAAGAGAAGGTATAATAATAAAATAAACATCATTACAACAAATCTAATTAAATAAAATCAAGTTAAGAAACACTCATGCCACATTTAATCACATAACATCACAGAAGTAGAAAAAAAATTAAAAATTGGCCCTAATCCTGGAGCTAGAAGTGGTGCCGTAGAAAACCTATGTGTGTGTAGTAGGCTTGTGTGGCTTCAAATAGTTCATATATCAGGTAGTTAGTTCAAGTTGTTTCGAGTTAGAGTTTTTTGAAGGTTTGAAGGGGAAAATTTTATAATTATTCTCTCAAGCAAATTATGGGATGGCGAGACAAATGTTGAAAATCATGGAGGAGTTCGGTAAATGGACAGGTTTGAAGGTAAATGCCAATAAGTCTCAAATATTATTTGGCAAAAGTGTTGGTAAAACATGTAAGAAGAAACTTACCAGAATTCTTGGGTTTAAGCATGTCAATGAATGGAAATATTTGGGTATCAAAATGTCTATTAGCAGATTAAAGGCGGCGACTATCAAGATCTATTGGCTCAGGTTTTGGAGAAACTCAATGTTTGGGGAAGAAGAAATATTTCTTTGGGTGGTTGAATCATGTTGTTAAAGTCCTCTTTATTAAATTTGCCAAACTTTGTTATTACTCATTCGATGGTTCCAAAAAAAATTATGCAGGAAATTGAGAGGTTATGCAGGAATTTTATTTGGCACAAATCTAATATGGATAGAGGATTACATTACGTTGCTTGGGATGAATTATGTAAGCCCAGAAGTGCTGGTGGTCTTGGTTTACAGTCTTGTATCATTAAGAGTGGTACAATGAAAGCTAGAATTGCATTGAATTACATCCAAAACCCGGATTCCCTTCTACATCGTTCTCTTAAAGCTAGATACTCAAATAACATTTTTGAAGGGAAATGTAAGCAAAATTCTTCTATTGCTTGGAAAATTTTAGTTGAGGGAGGCAAGTATCTCAAGGAGGTGGTTAAATGGAAAGTGTGCAATGGTAAATACATTGATGTTCTCAATGACATTTGGGTCCTAAATAGACGATTCAACTCATGGCCGACATATATTAATTCTACAGATTTAGATGGTGTTAAAGTTGAACATTTTTTTACAGATGAAGGAAGGTGGGATGAGCTAAAGCTGAGAAAGTTTTTTCATGAGGATTTGGTTTGGTTAATCAAGCAAGTAAAGGAGGACAAAGAAGGTGGAAAGGATATGCTAGAGCCTATTAAGAAATTGACGGGTTGCTCTGTTTCAGCCTTAGCCTTTGAAGCTGTAATGAACAAGAAGCACAATGACATTGATAATGGCTATGTGAATTGGCTTAAGAAGCTTAAACTTAACACTAAGGTAGAATTGTTATGGTGGAGACTTGGTAAGTTTGCAATTCCAACCAATTCTTACCTTAAATTTAGAAGACTGGCAATAAATGATTATTGTAGTAGAGGCTGTGGAATGACTGAGAATTATGCTCATATTGTTGTGCATTGCAAGCATATTAGTGATATTATTAATATAATCAGAGAATGGGGATTTGCTATCAATATTTTCCAATCTCTTGATGAATGTCTGGCGGAACTTAGACGTCAATCAAGTTGTAATCCTGGTATGGTTAGACTGTATTGCACGACTGTTTTCTGGAATTGGAAAAATCGCAACTTGATCAAGCATGGCAAACCTGCTCTATCTGCTTCTGTGGCTGCTGCTAATGTAATTACGTTAGCTTCATCTAACCTTCATCCTCTTCTAGATAGCTGGGATGCTAACCTGTCTTGGGAGTATTTGAATTCTTGGCACCCTCCACCGCTAGATTGGATTAAGGTGAATGTTGATTCTTCCTTGCTTTCTAATTACCGGGCGGGTATAGGAGGCATATTAAGAGATAATTTTGGTAGAATGCTCTTAGCCTTTGGAAAGTATTCAGTACATTGGGACAGTGGTCAATTGGAAATGGAATCAATTCTTGCTCTTCGGGATTTCATTCAAGGTTGGATGCTTGAATATGTTGGTGTCATCATAGAGAGTGACAACCTTAATGTGATTAACAACATTCAACAATCTATGAAGAAGACCAATTGGCAGACGGAGAAGAACTTGGGTAATCAACTTCACTTCCTAAATGATTTTAATAAAGTTGTTTTTCACCATGTGAATAGGAATTATAACAAAGTAGCAGATTTTTGTGCTATTTTGGCTTTAGATGGTAATTTTTTAATTGATAGCTTTTCTTTTGGTAGTATTCCATCTACCTTGATGAAGTTGATCAAGGAAGATGGCTTCCCATTTATCAACTGTAATTAGTGCTTTTAGTTCCCTTTAATGCAATTTGCAATTTTCAAAAAAAAAAAAAAAAAAAAGAAGGGGAAAATTTTATAAAAGTTTAAATATTAATAAATTAATGTCCATTTTAGTTAATTTTGTTTGCTAAAACATTTTAGTTCTTAGGGTAATAATCTTAGAAGTTTAAATTGCATTAACAAATTTTAGGGGTCTGTGGTCCTCCTATACACTAGGCTAAGAGGGTCCAAAATGTCACTATTAGAAATGGGCTACGTTTAGGGGTTCTAGCATTTCAGTTAAATATTAGGCCTTAAGAGGAGTAGTTAGGAGGGTTTAAAGCAAGTTTTGGACTAACCCTTGGATAACATGAAAGGAAATGCATAAAAATAGTAAATACACTAGGTCCTTAGATCTAGGAGGGCCTAAACTAGGTGTTCGTGCGTCATACACATGTAAAAGATGATAAAATAAATAAATAAGCATGCTTAATAATTTAATTAGTGAATTCTTGAAACCCAATCATCAACTAATCCACCTCCCCATGAATGTTATTCATAAGCATAATCAAAGTTTGAAACTCCAAGTAGTGGATCTCCTAAAATTAGGAGATTTAAAATATATGTAATTTAAAATAATTTTAAAATGCATATAATAAGTATATGAATGTTTAAAAAAATGTAATTAAAAATAATTCAATTTGTAAAATTACAAGAAATATTGGGGAGATCCACTAGTCACGCGAATAAGGATTCAAAATAATTTCAAAACAATTTTTAATTTAAAAATAATTAACATATTAATTATTTAAATAATATTTAAGTATTGAATATAATCAAATAATGGAAAAATAAATTTTAATATCTAAAAATATTTTTAAATGAAAATATACATTTTTCTAAAAAAATACTAGATATTATACGCATGAACTTTGAATTTTGAAGATCGAATAATTCAATATAAAATGAGTTACATATGAATTTTGAAGTTTTAAAGTAATTAAAAACCATTAAAATAAAATATTTATAGTAACTAATATTTAAAAATATAAATTAAATCCAATAAAACTAAATATGAAAATTTCCATAAAATTCAAAATAACTTAATAAAAATAACCACTTTTTTTAGAAAAATAATTTAATTTTTAATTTGATTAATTCCTAATTAAGTAATTTAAATAAATAATTAATTAAAATAATTTAAAAAAATAGAAAATATTTATTAATTTAAAAACAACTACTTAAAGTAATTCTCTAATGTTCACAAATAAATAAAATATTATGCATATTTTTTTTATTATTTAGAATAATTAATTTTAATAAATATTATTTAAAATATTATTTACATGATAACACTTAATAACCATTTAAAAATAATTAGGTAAAAAACTAAATTTAAATTAAATACTTTGCTGAAATAATAAAATATTAAAAATAAGATTTATTTTTTTTTATAAATTTTTTTTTATATTAATTTTCAATAAAAATACATAATACTTAATAATTAAAATAATTTAAGATATATTTAAAATCATAAACCAATTTTATTTTTAAATTAAAGGAGATATGTTTTTAAGGAAAATGATATATTATATGAGTATTTTTCATTTAAAAAAAATTTTTAAAAAGTATTTGAAGAAAATCTTATTTAAAAATGGTTTTAAACTAATTTTAAATTTAAATTAAATAAATCAGTGGTGAAGGGCAAAGTGGAATGCTCCGGTTCGCACCTAATATTGTAGGCAATCATTGTTGATGGCACAATGATTACAGCGCCCATAATGATTATCGCAATGATTGTGACAATCGAAGCAACAAACGCGACGTCCACTTAGCCACGTAGGTGCTCGCCCATGGCTGTATGATCTTCCATGGAAACTGATCAACTGCTCAAATTGAGCCAAACAGAGCAGCTATGCATGGGGTCAAATTCGCGGTCGAACGAGTGCCGCGGAATAGATGAATCCAAACCGTTGATCGTGCAATGAATGGTTCAGATCTTATGTAACACTCGCGTTATGTAAACCAAACCCTATAAGCATTTTTCAATTCTTTCTATCATTCTAATGGACCAAATTGGATAAATTTTTAAACACTAAGCCTATGAATGATGGGCATTCATAGGGGAGTGATTTCACATTCTAAAATGCCCTATACAAAAAGCTATTTGACTTAATGTATTGTGAATTAGGTCTAGAGTTTTTGAAGGATCACACTATTCAATCTTCAAAATATAGGTGTGGTTGAGCTTGTAGACTATCGTCGTATAAGTTCCTAGTTGAGCTCCATCCTTACAATGCATTGGATCATCATGTAGGAAGCTTGGAATCTTTGGGACTTCAGGTCATTAAAACTTCACCAGCGGTGGCTTGGGGCGGTTGGGATTTGACTTGGGAAGATGGGACGGAGTTAGTAGAGCTCTCAAATGAAAGTTCTCGGGCTTAGATGGGCTAGGGAAAGAATAATTTCAAGAGAGGGAGATAATGAACCCTAATAGGTCTATATAAACCTCTATTCCTTAAATTGATGGCTAAGATTCAATCAAGAGTTAATTAGGAGGCAAATCAAGTGATTTAGCTGGGGTTTGCTGTTGGGATCAATAGGAAATGATTTAAATGCATTAAATGGGTTTAAATTAATTTAAATAGGTTGATTTGACCTAAAGAAGGCTTGAGTTGACCAAGTCAAAGTTTGACTTGGTACACCTAGCTAAATTAACCCAAGGAATGAGTGGATTGAGCCAAGGATAGAGGATAGGTTTCGATTTGAATAGAGCATGAATTACACCATTTAGGCTTAATGGGTTAACCTGGGTTGACCCGATCGACTAGGTTAATCGAGGTTATGGGTTTGGGCCCAATGGACTTGGTTTTCCCTAGGGAATGCAAGAGAAGGTATCTTGGGGCTTTGGTTGGTCAATTTGACCAGGTCAAACTCCTTGACCCAAGTTTGGGTGAAAACAAGGTCAACAACCATATTTAGCAATAATATTACGATTGATAAGAGATGAAGGATTTTGGATAAAATTCCAAGCCAATTTAGGTCTCAAAGACCCAACTTTACTAACAATAGAATGAATACCACCACCACCTAGCATTTTTTGTTTGTATATCTTATCCCATGCCGCATAATGAAGGACATTCCTCCCTTTATCCTTATAAAAAATAAAATTTATGTAAATCTTTTCAAGATAAAAAAGAACCCCCTTTGGAACCAAAGAGTGAGTAGATAAGAAAATTGGAAGAGATAAGAGTGATAATTTAATCGGTAAAATTCTCCCTGGCACTATTAGGCATTGGTTTCCCCATGCATTAAACCTCTCCAATGCATGACAAATAATTTCTTGAAAATCTAAATATTTCAATCATCTTAACACTAGTTTCACTCCAAGATATTTTGATTCTTTAACAATTCTAAAACTAAAAAAATCTTGGATATACTCCTCTTTTTTGCAACATTAACAGACTTTCAAAAAAATAATAATATTTCTTACTGTTAACTTTTTGGCATGACCAACCATAATAGTAATTTATATAATCCTTCATAGTATGAACTGCTTTATGGGAAGCAATTGAAAAAAGATGCACATCATCAACATATAATAAAATTAAAATTTTCTCAATTTAGGGTGCAATTTAAATGTCCAACTCAGGACCTTTTTGATGGATGGAGTTAGATAAAATATGAGAGAACATTATGAATAAATATGGAGACAAAGGACAACCTTGTCTAAATGCACTCTTAGCCTTAATCCATAGACATCCTTCCATTTATAAAATAGAAAATCTAGCATTCATTCAACATTCAACAAAATGATTAGAAAAACATATTGAAAACACGTACCACTGCAAGGTTTTAACTAGAGATGGCCATCCCATACAAATATAAGCTTGCTCCATATATATCTTAATAGGCATTAGCCCCTTTTTAGAGTTTTTTTTTTTTTTTGAAGAAGCATAAATGCATTAAAAAAAGAACAAGAGAAAAAGAACTACAAGCAGGATTCCTCCTTCACCAATTGAACAAATGAAGGAGGAATCTTATCCAAATGTATGTCTTCCCAAATAAAGCTACTAAGGATACCATAACTAGCACAAAGGTCAGCTAGTTTATTTCCTTCTCTAGAAATGCATTTAAAAATCACATAATTAAAATCATTTAAGAAATTTAACTCATCTTGATTTTGGAACTTCTTTTCCTTTGCATCTTGAATAACCTTGATGACATTGAAGTTGTCACTCTCAATAATTGCTCCTTTGTACTTGAACATCCAATCTTTGATAGCATTCTTCAATCCTTTGATTGCCAAGAGTTCCAATTGATAGATATCCCAATGAATGCAAGTATTTCCGAAAGCCAAAAGGAATCTTCCTTTACAATCTCTAATTATGCCTCCAACTCCTGCTTTGTACGAAGATGAAAGAGTAGCATCTACATTGATTTTTAACCAACCGGGTGGAGGGGGATGCCAAGTATTGAACAGTCTAGGAGACTGGTTAACATCCCATAATTCCGACACTTGATAAAAAATAATCTTTGAATAAGAAATCTGACTTATAGCTTGTACAGCAACAGAGATTGCACTTTCATTATTGCCTTCGTGTATCAACTTGTTTCTAGCTTTCCATGAATAATACATGACATTAAAATAGAGATTTAATATCATACCTTTACTCTTGGAGATATTGTGAATCCATTTACAACAATCTTGAATATTATTGAAATCTGGCAAAACAAATCCCCAGCTTTTTATAATTGCAATAACCTCCTTGATTTTCAAGCACCCTCCGATAATATGCTCTAAATCTTCTTTGCCAGCATTGCATCTTGGACAAAGGTCATTGTCTTTTAATTTTCTATGCTTCAGAAAATGATAAGTTGGTATTGCATTATTGAAAGCTCTCCAAATAAATGTATGAACCCATGGATTTAGATTAGCTTTCTTAATCCAAAAGAAAGGAGTCCATTCTTCATCTTTTTGTTGATATTCTGAAATCATTCCAGGAATAGAATTTCTCGGACTTTGGTATAAAAGTTCTTGGACATCATTTTCAAGAGCTGTATCAATTTTGATAGTCATTATGGGATGAATAAGTTCATAACCAAAGAACAGTTTCAGTTTGTCCTCATTCCAGCCACCATTTTCAATAAACATGTTTAGAAATAGATCATCATCTTCTTGAGGGATTACAAGAGTAGGCCATTCGTTGATTCTTCTATCAAGTATCCATTTATTCTTGAATACTCTGATTGAATTACCATTAGCAATATTCCATCTAATAAGTGGATCCAATGCTTCACCTCCATTATTAAGAATTTTCCAAGATGAAGAAGACTTTTTCATTCCATTACTTCCAAAGGAAGTACCATATTTAGGAGCCAAAGTTTTATGAAGTAAGGACTCCTTATTGTTAAGGAATCTCCATGATAATCTAGCTCTAAGAGGAGCTACTTTTGTGTTTGAAGATTGAAACCCGCAGCCACCATTCTTCTTTGATTTACAAAGATTTTCCCAACTAAGATAGTGTAATCCTGTTTTCCCTGAAGCTTTCTTCCATAAGAATTCTCTACAAATTTTATCAATCTCCTTTAACATTCTCATCGGCACTAAAGAATGAGAAGTGAAGAAGTTGGGGATTGTTAAAATAACAGTTCTTATGAGAACTATCTTTCCTGCCAGAGATAAAGACTTTGTTCCCCATATATTTAGAAATTTGAGCAATTTTTCAATGATGAAATAAAAATCACTTGCCACCATTCTTCTCAATGTCATTTTGATGCCAAGATAAACAAGTTCCTTAACTTGTTTAAAACCAATAATTCTGGTTATTAGTTTCTTCTTTCTTTCATTAACATTGCTCCCGAAAATGATGGATGATTTTTCAGAATTTATTTTCTGTCCAGTCCACATGCTGAAATTTGCTAAAATGTCTTTAACTTCAATTACAACTTTCCTTGTAGCTATAGAGAATACCATAACATCATCAGCAAAAAGTAAATGAGATATCCTCGGACTGTTGGGACAAATTCCAATACCAATGGATGAATTATTGAGAGCATTTGTAAGGAGTTGGGAGCATAAGATAAAAAGAAAGGGAGACAAGGGGCATCCCTGTTGAAATCCACTTTCAGCCTTGATATATCCAGTTGGTATTCCATTAATAAGAATTGAAAATCTTGGATTTAAAACACATTCCAAAATAAGTTTTGAAATCATATATGGGAAATCAAAAGAGTTCAAAACCTGTTTTAATGTGTTCCAACTCATAGAGTCATAAGCTTGCTCCATATCAACTTTGAATGCCATCATCCCATTATTTGTCTTAGAGTGCCGAAATTTGTGAAACATTTCTTGGGCAATAAGAATGTGATTTGAAATGGACCTCCCTCTGATAAAAGCCGCTTGCTCCTCCGTGATTAACCAAGGAATTACCGGAATCAACCTGTTTAGAATTACTTTTGCAGCAATTTTATATACAAAATTGCATAGACTTATAGGTCTATAGTTAGAAGGCATCAAAGGATTGGAAATATTTGGAATAAGAACCACCAAAGTATCTTTCCAGTTATAATCCATATTTCCATAGATAAAAAACTGATTTAGAGCTTTAAGAAAGTCCTCCTTTACAATACTCCAGTAACCTTTGATAAAAGAGTAAGTGACTCCATCACTACCAGGAGCAATGTTATTACCCAAGTTTTTTATAACATTTTCAATTTCCCGCATTGTAAAATCCTTGGACAAATTGAATTTATCCTCCCCATTCAAAGTTTTTTCAGGATTTGGTCAATTGCTCAAGTTACAACATCTTTGTTCCCACTTGAATTTGAAAAACTGCTTGAAAATATCTTCAATTTGGCTTTGTTCTTCAATAACTATCCCATTTTCATTTTTAATTTTCAAGATCCTATTGTTGTTCCTTCTCGCACTAGCAAAAGAATGATAGAATTTAGTGTTACAATCTCCCTCATTCATCCATCTTACTTTGGCTCTTTGTTTCCACCAACTACATAAACGTGCCATGGTAGAATTCAATTCAAGAACTTTAGATTTCATCTCCCAACATTCATTTTCAGAAAGCCAGCCATTTTCGGATTCCAAGGTTTGTAGTTTAAGAATGTCCTCCATTAAGCTCCTTTTGAGGTCTTTAAGATTCCTCAATTTCGCCTTGCTCCAAAAGAACAAAGACTTAAGCGTTCTTTTTCATTTAGCATTAAGAATTTGAGCATGATCCCCAATGTAATTTTTGTTCCATTCATTCTTAACCACACCAAAGGAAGCAGGATAGGAAACCCATATGTCCTCAAAGATAATTCTTCTCTTATGGGTGTAAAAAGCATTGCATAAATTGAGCACCAAAGGGCTATGATCGGAAGCAATTCTAGCTAAATGCCTCACATTTAAATTAGAAAAATGGCTCAAAGTAGAAGAGTTAAGAAAGCACCTATCAAGTCTCTCCAAAATGAGAGAACCTCCAGATTTGTTGTTGCACCATGTATATCTTGGACCTATGAAGTTGACTTCATGTAAGTCATTGTTGGAAATGAAAGAATACATTTCTCTAGCTCCTTGAGAAAAGCAGAATTTTTTCCCTCCTCTTTTGTCTTCTTTGGAGGTGAGACAATTGAAATCACCTCCAATTATCATAGGAAAATCCTCCACATTGTAGAACTCCAACAACTCCCATAATTCCCTTCTTTTGATTACATCTTTACTCCCATAAACCGATGCCACTCTCATTTTACAATTGTTGTTTATAAAAAGATCACCAATTAGACATTGTGATGTAGATCCCACCTTAGAGAATTTAGCTGTTTTAGAATTCCAAAGGACAATAATACCTCCAGAAAGTCCATTAGAAGGAACCATTTCAAAATCCCATTCTTCGCCCATGATATTCTTCACTTCTCTTATATCAATATAAGAGATTTTAGTTTCAAGCAATCCCAAACACACCACATTATGTAATTTCACTATTTCCTAAATATATAGAGAAGAACTTTTTTTCTTTGCTCCTCTACAATTCCAAAATGCCAATGAAATCATTGAAAAATGAGAGAAGTGGGTTTCACTCCCACTTTACCTTTCATGTCCTTCTCCAATCTTCTACTCCTTGTGATATTGCTAATAGGCCCAAGGTCTTTCAGCTATTTAGTATTCTTCTTCTTCATACAACTTGAGTCATCTTCTTTGTTATTGGGATTAGAATCAACATGTGTTGTGATTTTTTTCCTTTCATTGCCATTGCCATCATTTGTTATCTCTTCATGAAATGATCCTTCATATAAATCCTGATTGATTTCTCCTTCTTCCAATAGTGCATTTAAAGCATTAAATCTATTTTCATTAATGAGAGTGTTGGAAACATTCCTTTCATTCTCATCTACTGTCTTAATACCAGATTCTTTGTCTTCATCATTAACGTTTTCTGGACTGATTTCCTTAGTAATGATAGAACTTACATTGTTCTTTCCAATAATATTTGATTGTTTTCCAATCTCTTCTTTCTTGTTTTGATCTTCAGCTCTCCTCCATACTGTCTTCTTGCTGGGAGTTGGAAAAACCTTCTTTGACTGGTTCTGAAAAAATTTCCTTCCTCGGTTTACAATCATCCACGGTCTATAGGTGCTTGATCTGATGTGTTCTTCTCCATCTATATTTGATTTTTCATTTCTAGTTGAATCTGAAACAGATTTCTGCTGCTCTCTGTTGAAATTTCCAATAGCATCAAAGTCTTCTTTACACAATTCTTTTGAATGTCCAATGAAACCACATTGGAAGCAAAAATTTGGAATCCTTTCATACTCTATATTTTGGTAAAATTTTCCACTAGCTCCTTCTACCCATACTCCTGTTGGCAGTTTCTTGTCCAAGTTGATTCGAACACAAACCCTTCCGAATTCTCTACGTCCCAATTGGAACATATTACCGTCCAGCATAATAGGTTTCCCTACCATTGATGCTATTCTGCAAATATTCAAATTATCCTAGCATTGCAGTGGAAGGCTCGGAAGTCTAATCCATATTGGAGATGATAATCCTTTGAGAGAATTAGGATCAAAGTTTTCAGACCATTTGTCCATTCCAATAATTTTGCCATTAACAAACCAAGGTCCATTAGAAAGTACCTTGTCCATACTTTGTTTTTCATGAAAAGAGCAAAGCACCCAGCCCTTGCTTAGCATAGTCAAATGAAATTTGCCATATTGATCCCATTGCCTTCTCAATTCTTTACTGATTATTGAAATAGGAGCTTCACCACCAAAGATTTTGATTACCAAAGAGTTTGACAGCCTCTTGGTATTTTCTTCTTCATTCTTTTCATGCAATTTCACAGTCATCCCATCTTCAGCTAAGTATTCACCGAGTTGTAGATCTTCAACTGATATATTTTCTCTTTTCTTCCAGGCATTCGGTAGTCCAGCATCAGTAGTTCGTTCAACAAACAAAATATTTTCATTACCATCTCTTATTTCAGCTGAAACAACATCTCTCACCTTCAATAAATCACTGAACAATACTCTGTTTTCCTTTAACAGGAAAGTTTTATCAGAACCTTCAGTCGCAACGTCTTGTAGAGTTGGAGTTGGTAAACCTTCAGAATTGGTGATTTCTTCATTACTCTCAAAATTAACTTTGTCAACTTCACCCGTATTTGAAATGCCATTGGTGGTGATTTTTTCAATGGGCTTTAGAAAAGAAGGGGATGCTTCAAGATCATTACCGAACATCACAGAATTTTTTGTCATCTTCAAATTAGACTTAGATGCCATGATCACATTCTTTCCCTTGCCTATTACCTCAGGCTCCTTCATTTCTCGAAATCCTCCTTCGTTGATAACCAGATTTGTGCCTCTACCTTTACTTCTGTTGTTCAAATTCGGAAGTCCATCACCGAAAGCAGGCGGCGACGTGAGAAAAGACTTATGATTTGATAATGACGTCCTAGCAGATGGACGACGATCTTCTTGTCTACTACCGATCATCGGATGCCGACGATCATCCAATTCCATTCGATCTCTGTTAATCCCGCGGAGATCGAAATTTGAATATTTTCGTTGAAATGCCCAACTTCCTCAGAGTTTCTCTCACTAACTTCTCTCACTTATGATTTTAGAGTTTGAAAATATGAATTTATTAATGATTTCTTGGGCTAAAAGGTAATGATCAAACATCGATCTCCCATCAATAAAAGTAACCTGATCTTTAGAGATGATTTTGGGAATACACCACTTCAATCTATTCATTAACATTCTTGCTGCAACTTTATAAATTATTTGACACAAGCTAAATTGTCTAAACTGATTACATTCAATAGGATTCTTCACCTTAGGAATTAGCACAATTAGCATATCCTTCCAAAAAGGTTTCATCCTGCTAATTTTGAAAAAAAAAATATCTATAGCTCTCAACGTATCTTTTTTAAAAATATTATAATAAAATTTAATAAAGGATATAGTGATATCGTCAATCAATGGAGATTTGTTGTTATCCATTTGATGAACAGCTTCATAAAGCTCTTCAAATGTAAAATCAACATTTAGCTTAACCAAATCTTCATTATTGATTTTTTGATCTACACGAGCATCAGGCCGGTCCCTTAGCATACAACTTCAGGTCTTATTTTTTTTTAAATAATAATAAAAAATTTGCTTCCATATCTTCTTGATCTTTATAATGACTATAGATCATTGATTTACTTAATCTAATTACCATTCTTCTTAGTTGAAGCATTATTGTGAAAGTATTTATAGTTGTAGTCACCTTCATCAATCCACTTCACCTTAGTTCTTTGGTTCCACCATGTAATTAACCCGCTTAATGCACACATTCAATTCATTCACTTTCAATCTCAATAATTTTAGATCTTCTAAAGATAAAGCAAAAGTCCCACTTTCTTTGAATTGAAGTTTACAAATTTCACTTTTGAATTCTTCATTGAGCACATTCAAGTTCTTCACCTTATTCTTATTCCAAAAATACTAAGCCTTCAAAAATCTCTTCATTTTTCATTGGAGTACTTCAGCCTCATCACCAAAGTCTTGCTTCTTCCATGATTTCAAAACCACTATCCAACATGCTGGATAAGATTTCAATACATCTTTAAACTGGATGAACTTCTTTTGAGGATGAGGGATGTCACTTATCTTAAAAATTAGTGGGCTATGATCCAAAGAAATTCTTGCATGATGCCTAATCGTAGAAAAAGGAACACATTGGATAGCAATAGAGTTGAGCAAACATCTATCCAATCTTTTCCAAAATTTTGACATTCCTTATTTATTGCTACATCAAGTAAATCTTGGTCTAATAACACCTACATCATCAAAATCATTATTAGCCATAAACAACTTCATCTCCTGAGGACCTTGAGAGATAACGAATCTCTTTTCACCTCTCTTTTCCTATTTAGAAAGCTGATAATTAAAATCACCCCCACAATAGAAGGAATGCTAAGGAAGAAAGTCTTGTAATGTTATCCCATAACCCTCTTCTAATAGCAAATCTTTTTTACCATAAATAGTGGAAACATTCCAAATCCCCACATTAGGAATTTGAATAGAACCAAAAACTCATTAAGAAGAACTCTCAATGACATCAAAGGAAAATTGCACTCTATTCTATAATACAAGAATCCCCCCTGAAGTACCCATTGTAGGATGATGAAAAAAATCACAATCCTCGCCAATAATTCTATTAATATTCCTCTTGTCAATACAAGCTAATTTAGTTTCTAATAACCTAATAAAAAACATTACTATATTTAGCAATTTCTCTAAGATAAAGAGAAGCATCCCACTTTTTGGCTCCTCTATAATTCCAAAAAAGAAATGAATTTATTTAAGAAACCATAGGGGAACCCTCCCCACCACCCTGATACATCTTCACATCACCTTTCCTTTTCTTAGGAATTTCTTTAGTAGGTCCGCAGGCTTTAAGTTCATTCAAGCATTTTTTTTAACACTTTAAGAGCTTAAAGCCTCAACACTTTTATCATAATTCAAAATTTTAGAATTTATCTTTCTTTCAAAAATTAGAATTAAGTTTGATATGATGAGATCATTCCCAACAAGCTTCAATGAGTTTAAACCATCCAATATCTTCACATCCTTCTCTAGAACACTCATAAGTTAAGATAGTGGAATTTTATCTTCAGCCTCATCTTCAATTTTTTGATTCAGCAACACCTTAGACGTTTCCATACCAAAAGCTTCAGTAGAAAAATATTTTGCAACAACTTTAGGCGCATTATAAACTTCAGCAATATAAATTATAGAATTTGGAATTACTGATTCAGCAGCTTCACAACCTACAAAATTCACTTCAATATTAATATCATCACTATTATATGATAAAATATTGAACTTATTAGCTTTAATTCCAGTTAAACACCAACTGAATCAATGTTTGCACCTTTGGCCTTCATGGACTCAATAATAGGCATTTTAGATTGGGAATTAGCAGATAAATTTTGATTATCCTGCACAACATCTAATTGTTTAGACCTCAATAAATTAAACTTTTTAATAGGAATATTTCCATGTTTTTTACTGGATGAAAAACTTTATTCTTAACACCAGATTTCATTGAATTATATTTCAACCAGGACTTATTTTTTCTGTTCCTGGACTTCACATGCATCTAAGGGCCATATTCATATGCATTTTTAAGAAATGCATGTTTATCCATAACCATACCAGGAATTACCTCAACTATATTATCATTAGCCTTATGAACATGCATATTTTTATTTTCAATGCATTAATCAGCTTGATGAAAAATCTATCTACATATAAAAAAATGATGAGATTTTTTCATATTCAATTTTTTGAAGAAAAGAAATCCCACTTATTCCTTCTATCCAAACATCATGAGGTAGCTTACGGTCCAGATTAATGTGGACATAAACACTAGCAAACTCCTTCCTTCCATGCTTAAACATTTTAGCATGTAATAACATGGGAGTACCCACTTTTGAGACAATCTTCACAATATTAATTTCATTTCAATAATGTAATAGTAAATGAGGTAAATAAATGCAAATAGGTGAAGTCAACCATTACAAAGATAATGGAGAAAATTAAATTGTCCATCTATCAATACAAATTATGTCTCCACCCATATGCCAAAGGCCACCACTTAGAACTTCCTCCATAGCATAAATAGATTGAAATGAACATAAAATCAAATCTAAACCAAGGGATGTTACATGAAATCCACCAACTTTTGCCCATTGATGTCTGAGTTTTGAACTACACAATGGAAATGGGATGTGTTACTAAAAACTTCAACACAAGGGAGTTTTTTAGGACATTAACATTTTCAACCACAACCACTTTTCCTTCATTAAGTTAAATAATATTTCCATCTCCTTACAATTCATATCTAGAATAATATGATCAATTTTTATATAATGTATTTTAGCCCATACATTCATAAATTGATTTTTCTAAAATGTATTTTCAGGATCAGTTCGTTTAACCTATATAAAATAGTCATTATAAATATTTTTTGAAGGAATTTTTTGAAAAAACATCAGCAGCTAATGGAATTTCGTCAACATGAATAGGGGATTGAATTTCAAAATGATTCTGATAAAAAATACATTGATTAGTAAATCTATAAACTTTTAACTTGAAACATGATGATGTTGATGTTTCATGATCATTTGTTTTAGATTCCAAACCAAAAATGCCATGCTTTGATGATGTAGTTTGAACATCTTCAGAAACTAAAACACTATTTCCTCCTTATTAATTCAAATTAAAGTTGTATTTTCCTTCAACATGCACATTATTGCATGAATGGATGACCACCTTTATATATTAGCAATGGTTTCTATTTTTAAATACCACCGTGATCATTTCCATGAAAGTTTGAATAATTGCCTCTAGCATTACTCAATCGATGCTTCCTTATAATCTCTTGAAGAAACCGAAGATAAGGATGGCCGATCACTAGAAATCAATGATCGGTGACCCCCACCGCCATAACAAAAATTAAAAATTATAGACTTTCTCTCACTAAAATTCTTGACTTTCACTCATTTAGGGGGGAAACAAATGCAATTATTTGATAAGCCTAAGACTTGTTAACTAAGATTTCAAAGTAACGTATAGTCTTTAATTTTAAGAGTTTCTTAAAATTAAAATTAATTAAATCATAAGTAAACTAAAAGGTTATATCCCTTAGTAATGGAAATAAATGAATTAAATTCATAACCCTAAGGATTTGTTGGTTATTGACTCCAAACCTCACTTGGAGTTATTAATCATCAATATTTTATAAAAGTTAAAATCAAATAACTCTAACCATTAAAATAGTTTTTTAAATAAAATAAAAAACATTAAAATTGAAATTCAACTTAAAACCCTTTTTCCTCTAATAAAAATGAATGAAATTAATGTATAGATAACTAAAACATAAATTCCCTTGTGGAATATCTAAGCTACCCTAACTTAGTACACACTTTAAAATTTGCTTACTATAATAATCAACTCTAGTTTTAGGCTATTCCTTTAATATATTTACTTGCTTGTGCGATGGTGTGATTAGATACCTGGATTAGATAGCGTTTAATATTGATTGTTTACTCTTCTTATACTCTGGAATGTCATACATATAATTTGTATATTTACTTTCCTACATTATACTTTGCTTTCTTTTCTTGTTAAACTTGCACCAATTTAGTTTGAGTTAAATTTTTATTTTATAAAGCATAAATATAGTTTATAAATTATAAATGAATAATAAATATTCAATATAATGTTTGTAAAGATTCTAAGTAAATGTAAACTATAGACACAATTATATAGGAAGGACGAGCAATAAATGTATAAGTATTGTGAAAGTATTAAATATGTTTGCTTATGTATACTTGTAGGACTCCAAAAGGAAAAAAACTCCTCTTCCTCTGATGATAGTCCTTTTTGGATTTCTATAAAGGTCCTGGAGTCAAAAGACTTGTATATAAAATTATTACAATATGAGAGCCTAACAATATGTTTTAATGATAACAAATATTAATGATGATTATTTACTTATTCTCACAAATTATTTTAGAAACATTTTTTTATGAGAAACTAACCTTTCAAGTATAACATATAAAAGTTTGATAAATGATGTTAAGCCTAAGTGAACTATCCTTAGGTACACAAATGTGGAAGTAAAACTTTCACTTGATATGAAAGATAATATCCTTGTCAAAAGTTATAATGATGGTGATGATAGTCTAATAAACACAACATAATATCAATCACAGATTTCTACCAACATGTAATTTCTAGCAACTACAAAAATGTAGAAAAGTAAATTATGGAAAATTAAAAACTAGAAAGAACATATAAAAAATTTATAGTGGTTTATTCAGACCATATCCGACATCCACTCATTATAATCCTCCTCTCTAGGTATTGCACTAAACTTTTAGTGAACCTTTTTTAGCCTCCACAACTCAGTAGAGAAGCCCTTATAAAATCTCTTCCACTAACCTGATCCAACAAAGGACCGTAATCCATTAACCTCATATTGAGGCAGAGAACCTGGAATCCTCTTTTACCTTTCAAGTGAAGGTAGTGAACATGGAATCCTTTTTCATCATCATGAAGGCTGAGAATCTCGAATCCTTTTTTCATCCTCCTGGTGAAGGTAGATAACCTCAAATCCTTTTTCACCCTCCTAATGAAGGCAGAGAAACTGTAATTCTTTTTCATCTTCTTGGTAAAGGTAGAGAATCTCAAATCACTTTTCCCTTCCTTAGTGCGATAGAGTAGTTGGGTCCTTTGACACCAAAGTGGTATTCTTTCCAAAGCTTCCCTCAATCAAAACTTGATATATAGAATAACTTAGATGTACGTTCACTAAAGCAACTGTATGGAACTCCCTCTCACACTCCCTTGCAACACACAAGGATCATCTCCCTCATTAACAAGCTCTACCCTTTCTCTCACAAGTTCTAGGCTCTCTCTTCAAGCTTTCTTTAGAAAAAAACACTCAATGAATGCCAAAAATTCTTACAAAGTCTTATGTTAAAGCTTAAACATTGGGATTGAAGAACCTTGAAAACTTAATTATGTCGACTCTGATCTTTCAATACAATTAGTTTATAATATCTCTATTAGTGTTGTATGAAAGGTAAGGTGTTGTACAATCAGTTCAAGTATTTGAGTTGATTATCCAATACAATGTACGCATCATACAACACCATTAGTTCAATCAAATTGGATTTTTTTCTCATATGATTTGCGACGATAAATTATCATCCCATACAAAGATCGGGTCATGCAGTACACTTAGGTCTAATCATCTTGTATAATATGGCTTGACCAATTAAACAAAATTTGATCTCTATTTACTAAATTAATTTAGGTTAAATTTAATTATATTATATAATATGATATGTATTATACATTACGATTATTATATATTTTGAATTTTAAAATATTACCTAATTTGGGATTGGTTGCGTGTTTCTTAATTTCAATGGATTGTCCTATACGATCTATGTTGTACAATATAATTAGTAAAAATTGCCTTAATTATTCAAATTAGTCATTTTAATGAATTTATGAATAAATGATCATATAGTATGATATGGAACCTACAATAAGTTTAGTTTAGAAAAATCAACTTATAATTTTTCACTATCTCACTACCCTAAGTGTGTGTGCATGATCACCATGCTAGCATATACCTTTATAAAACTTGACTCATGAAATAAAAAAATACACTCTTTCAGCATACCCTATTCTATCTAATCTTAGCCCCTGAATCTTCATTGAATGGTGCATGGTGTACTTGAAGTTTTAGTGCACATAAAAAATAATATGCACAACAAAACCTATGAGGCATAAATATGTAATCAATAATGCTTTTTATCATGAAAAACTTAAACTTGGTAGCCAAAGTTCCAATAACATACATCATGTAAAGATTGAAGAACCTAGTAAAAACTAAGTTATGTTAGTGTGTGTGTAAATATATTTCTTAAAGATTCTATAATCTTTATTTTTTGATTATATTTTTATGATAATATATGCTAGCTTATCAATCGTGTAGACACACACATAGTGGGAGTGAGATTAAATTTTCTAATTTTTTTAAAAGGTCATACTGGATGTTTTGGATTATACTATATGATCAGTGTACCAAAAATTATTTAAAATATTTATTTAAGTGATATAAAAATAAAAATCAAAATTAATTAATTATACTATATGAACACTTTATCCTATAGGTTGAATATCTATTTTTAGAGTCTTTACCGTCATTTAAATTTGGTAATAATTTGAATTTCAAAATTTGTTTAATTCATACTATTCAAACTGAATCGTACAATATGATTTTTTAAAATATTTCCTATTTTAATTCTTATGACAATTCAATTGAATCTGGTTTATTTAAGATTGAAGATTGTATAATATAAACTAGATCATATAAGAAGACCAATAGATCGACCTTCTGGATGATATTAATCATCTCAAGATTCATCCTAAATAAATTATGATTCATTGAACTAATCATATTGTATTATTATTTATTCATACAAGATAGTAAGAAAAGGAATGGAACTAATCATATCAAATAACTATTATTCATACAATACTAATAGTGTAGAATTAAATAATCATATTGTATGAATTTAGATTATAGGATACGATCAAAAATGGCATAACTAAAAAATTATGATTTTTGGAAGATTATTATTTAAACTTTTATTATAACCAAAGAAGAATCCTTTTGGTAGTCAGTGGAGTGTTTCTTATTAAGATATTTTGAATAAAGGGAATTGAGAAAAGAGAGAGAAAGGGCGAGGTTAAGTGAGAGGGAGAAGATGCTTGTGGGTATCAATGGTGAGTTAGAGCTATATTCTCATGTTTTCATCATCCAACATGCACTTGAGTTCCTATGAGATGAAAGAGATTTTTGATCTTTGTCATACCAAGGGGTGAAAAGGATATCGACTACTTTGTTGCATCAAAGGGGTAAAGAGAATTTTAGCTCAAGTTGAACTAAGGAGGTGAAAGGAATTTTGACTATTTTGCTGCATCGAAGAGGTAAAAGGGATTTCAGCTCTTTGCCTGACTTAAGAGGTGAAAGGGATTTCAGCTACTCCGTCATAGTGAGGAGTTGAATGGTATTTCAGCTATTCCACCACATCGAAGAGGTGAAAGTTGTTTGAGTCGGTAAGGGCTTCTCCACCTAGTCATGGAGCTGAAGGGGAGTCACCTTTTGATTAGTGTAATATCCAAAGAGGACAACTTTGGAGAGTGGACACAGGTTAAATTAATTGAACCACTATAAAAATTTGGTTTGCATTTTTTTTTCCTTTTTTCATTTTATTTTTACAAATTTTATTTTCTTTCCTATTTACTTTTCTACAATATAATTTTAGTTTGATTATATTTATGCTATGAAAATCATCGTGGTGAATTAAAACTAATATTTGTTTAAAAAAGAAATAAGAAATTTAAAAAATAAAAGAACAAAAAATTGTTACTTATTTTTCTACAAAATTAAAAAAAAAGTATTTGTTTTGTTATTTACTTTCACAATAAATTTTGAATTTGTTTTAAAATAAAAATGTTTGAAAAAGATTTTAATACACCAATTCACCCCCCTTTTTGTGTGTCATTTAAACATTCAATTGGTTTCACAATCAATTATTAAACTTTCAATTAATATCAAAGTGGGTTCTCATATTTTTGCTGTTTTAAAACCTAGAGTTTAATCCAATGGCAAACATTAGATATCATAACACTGCTAAAGTTTTTTATATTACCCGCCCACCTTTTTTTTATAACATACCTTTTAATTTTTTGAATATTTTCAAGTCTACATTATTGCAATCCATAGATTTCTACATGTGTCATATGATTGCAGTAAACTATGTTGTACCATCTCAAATTATTAATTACAAGAAAGTAGAAATCCCTTTTATCAAATGGATTGGAGAAGTAATGTCTTCCTTCGGATTCTGGAACTGCAGGGGAGCTAGAAAAAGAAGAGCTTCCTTGTATTTGAAGGAGATTGTTAAAGAAAATGGTATTGTATTTATGGGCTTATTGGAAACTAAAGTTACTTTGTTCAATAGAAATGATGTGGATATGTTAATTGGGACTGGTTGGGATTTTTTTCAAGTTCCCTCTATTGGAAAATTTGGTGGTATTTTAATTACTTGGAAGTCTAATTTAGCAGCTTTCAATGTTTTTGAATCTTCAAACCAATTTGTTATTGGGGAAATAGATGTAAAAAACATTGGTAAATTGAGGATAGCTACTATTTATTGTAGCTTAGATGCTTATAAAAGAAGGATCCTTTGAGAAAAACTAAAGCTTTACACCTCTAACGACATTGCTATGGTCATTGGAGGTGACTTTAATTGTATTCTTAACAAAGAAGACAAAAAAGGAGGAAGGAGATTTGTTTATACTATGGGTGCAAAAGAAATGGAGTCTTTTCTTATCTCTAATGATTTTCATGATGTTAGGGGAATTGGGCCCAAATTTATTTGGAGTAATATTAATTCTGAAGATAATAAAATCCTTGAGAGGCTGGACAGGTGCTACTTGAACTCAACGGCTCTAAGCTCTCATCAACATATGGTTGTCAAGCACCTTGCAAGGATTGCATCGGACCATTGTCCAATCATCTTGAAAATTCAGAATTTCAAAGAAAATCCTTACAAAGTTTTTAAATGTGAAGATATTTGGGTCTCTAACCCAACCTCATTTGCTATTATTAAAAAATCCTGGAGGAAGAAATCTGAGGGAGATTTCGGACAGGTTCTCAACCAGAAATTGAGGAGGGTTGTGAAGGCTTTATTCTTCTGGAGCAAAGACAAACTCAAATCCTTAAATGAAGACAAAGAATCTCTCAACCAAGAAATCTTAGATCTTCAAGATAAAGACTACTCTATTGGTCTTTTGGAAGAAGAATTCTTACTTCTAAAATCAAAGGTTGTGGAACTTAACTCAAAATTGGCTCGGTTGGACACTTAGTGGAGGCAACGTGCTAAGGTGAAATGGGCTTTAGAAGTTGACACTAATTCCAAATTTTTTCATGCTTATGCCAGTGCTAGAAAGAATGCAAATTATATCAACAATATCAAAGATGAAAATGGAGTAGAGTCGGATGATCAGGTTTTGATTGGAGAAATTTTATTCAAATTTGTTTTAAAAAAATGGGAATTCAGGGAATGCAACTTGGAAGGCTGGCCAAAGAATAATTTTCTTATGGAGAAAGAAGATTTATTTTTGTTAAACAAGGAATTCTCTATTGATGAAATTGAAATGGTTATTAAGTACACATGGAAATTTATTGCCCCTGGTTACGATGGAGTTACATACTCATTTTTTAAGAGCTGTTGCGAAATCATCAAGGAAGATGTGTGGAATGCCTTGAACCAGTTTTTTATTACTAGAAAAATGAATTCATATTGGAAAAAGACTCTCATTGTCTTAATTCCAAAAATTACAAATCCAATCTATCCTTCCAACTTCAGGCCGATCAGTTTATGCAATGTGGTGTATAAGGTGGCTGCCAAGGTTCTTTTAAATAGAGTATACTCTATTATTCATAAATTTATCTCCTTTGAACAAGCAACTTTTATCAAAGGGAGAAATTTAACTGATCATATCATGATTGCACATGAAATCTTCCACAAATTCAGATTTTCAAAAAGTTGTAACGGATTGGTATCTTTCAAACTTGATCTAGAACAAGCTTATGACTCTATGGGATGGCCAACTTTGGAGAAAACCTTAAGATACTTTGGTTTTATTTCTTTGATATCATCCCTCATTATGGAATGTGTCTCTAATGCTAAGTTTGCTATCATTACTAATGGAAATTACTCCAATTGGATTGAAGCTCATTGTGGTTTTCGGCAAGGATGCCCTTTATCACCTTATATGATTATTCTTTGTGCTTAATTGTTATCTAATGCTCTTAATCAAAGAGGTGATAAGTGTGGCATTAAAATTTATCCCAATGGACCTAGGATCTTATATTTGTTATATGCGGATGATATTCTTTTATTTTCTAAAGCAAATGTGAAGGAGGTCAAAAATATTAAATGTATTATCAATGATTTTTGTGTTTGGACCGGTCAAAAAATGAATACAAAAAAATCTTGTATTCTATTTGGGAAATCAGTGTATAGAAGAATGAAGAAGAAAATAAAAAAGATTATGGGAATGCTTAGTGTTAAAGAATTTCAATATCTTGGAACAAAAATTTGCTTGAGAAGATTAGTTGCTCAAGACTTCAAATTCATCATTGAGAAAGCAATGAAGATGACTAATGTATGGGGAAGTAAATACATTTCCTTGGCTGGGAAATTCAACCTTGTAAAAACTGTTTTATGTTCTTACACCATCTTTCAAAGCACTCATTCCTTGATTCCTAAAAGCACTCTTGAGGAGATGGGCAAGTTATGTAGGAACTTTATTTGGAACAAATCTTTGGATAATCAAGGGATGCATTATGTTAATTCGAAGACTTTTTGTAACCCAACTAGTAGTGGAGGGAGAGGTTTACATTCTTGCCTTGACAAAATTGGGCCCTTAAGAGCTAAAATTTCTTGGAGATACACTCATGAGGAGAATTCTTTTCTACATAAAGCTTTATATCCAAAGTATGGTTCCTGTTTTGAGAATCAATTCTCTAATAAGATAGGGTCTTCATCTTGGTCTATTATTAAAAATGGTGGAGAATTCTTAAGGCCGATTGTTAGATGGAAAGTTGGTAATGGGAGTTCCATCAACATTCTTAATGACACATGGATCTTAGATAAAAGTCTTAACAAATGGCCTACATTTGTCAATTCACAAGATCATGAAGGAGTGGTTCTTGATAAGTTTATTTCTAACGGAAGTTGGAATATTGATATGCTTAATGAAAACTTCGGTCCAGAATTGATAAATCTGATTTAGCATACTATAATAACGGATGTAAACTCAATTGATAAGCTAGAACTACTTTATAACAGATCTGGAAAATCTATCTCTGCATTAGCTTTTGAAAGTTCTTCCCAAAATCATCAAAAAGACATCTATTGGAAGTGGACTAAGAAAGCAAATCTGACTCCTAGAATTGAAATCTTCTAGTGGAGGGTTTTAAACAAAGTATTACCTACTTTCCAATTCTTAAATTCTAGAAGATTGCAAACGTTTTGTGAATGTACAAGAGGTTGTAATATGGTGGAAGATATTGAACATATTATTGTTAAATGCAGTAAGCTGGGAGATGTCTTCTACCATTTAAATAAATGGGGTTTTGGCATTTCTAATTTCAATTCTTTTTTAGATTGTATTTCTTGGCTTTCGGTTCAAAATGGTTGGCTTATCAATTTATATTGTAATGTTGTTTATTACAACTGGAAAGCTAGGAACAAATATGTTCACAATGGGATGGAAACTAGTGCTGTTTTCATTGCACTGGAAGCTATTTCTATGGCTACAGTATCCTATTCCAATGCATTGAATATTTCGGGTAAATGGGGTGTCAACCAACTTCACAAGCTGTTGGATGTTCATTGGCATCCCCCTCCACCTGGTTGGATCAAGTTTAATTTTGATGCATCCCTTCTTCAATCTTATAAAGGAGGTATTGGAGGAGTTTGTAGAGATTCCAAAGGCTGATTTTTGTATGCATTTGGATATCCAATTACTCATTGGGACATTTCAAAACTCGAAATGATTGCTGCTACCTCTTTTAATGATGTTCTTAAAGATGATTTGATGATTTATGTTGGAATCATCATTGAAGGAGACAATGTAAATATAATCAAAGACTGGAAAGATCTTATGGTTCACAAGAATGAAGATTTGAGAGGTATGTTCAAAGACTATAAGAATATCATCTTCAATTGTATACATAGGAATTGTAATAAGTTAGCAGATCTCTGTGCTAACTATGCTATTGTTTCTTCTTTTACTTGGGTTGATCTTGTTCTTAATAAGGTTCCTCCTTCTTTTATTACCTTGTTAAAGGAGGAATCTCATGGTATCCTGTAATTTGCTTATAGCTTTTAATAATATCTAAAGGCTCTATTGCATTTTTCTTCAAAAAAAAAAAAAAAAGGATTGGAGAAGATAGCGATTTAGCTCAGTTAAATAAAAAATGTTTGAACTATTTTTATGTGCATTGAAATATGATGATTTTTTTGTGAGTTTCTACTTGTACTATTGGAAAGGAGATTTGGGATAGATTGTGCATTGCCTATGAAGGCACTAGTGAAGTGTAACAATCATGTTTAAATTTGCTATTACATTAAAATGAAATATTTTACATGAAACCTAGAGAAATAATATATATATATATATATATATATATATATATATATATATATATATATATATATATATATATATATATTAGGTTCACCAAGATAGTCAGTTCTTTGCATGCCATAGGAAGATAAATTTTTAATTAAGAAAAATTGAATAAAATACTACATTATTTTCTTGATGCTAAAGTTGATATAATATGTAAATCAAAGGATATTGATGTGTCTTCTTTAGACAATTTTCAAGGCTCTCTTATTACTTGCAAGAAAAATGTGAGCCAATGGATTTTAGATGCAGGCGACAAGAAGATAGAAAGAATTGTGGCGTTGAATGTTGATGCATTAATAATAGTGATTTAGGAATAGATGGGAGTTTGGACATATCATTAATGAGTCATTTATTTAAGAGTTTCTTGAAATGGAAACATAAGTTTCACTATGAAAGAGTAAAGGTAAAAATGATAATTTCACAAGTTTTTAACTAGCACAATTTATTTTGAGTACAGGAAACTTTGACATTTAAAAAAATTGCCACAACTTCAAGCTTCACCTTAATAAGGAAAATAGTTAATAAAAGTCCAATTATTAAAAGGGAAAATAGAAGCTACAAATATATTTTGGGCTAACTCAGATTGAGATTCCTTAGAATTGGAACTAGAAGAGGAGGTAATCAACTTATGTTTAATGTCTAAGGACAGTGTTGAGAACTTAGACCAGGATCAAGTACATGAACTCTCATACGATGAATTATTTCTAATTTTTAAGTAAATAAATGAGCCTTTTAAAAAGTTGAAAAAATATTAAACACTTTTGAAAAGAGAAATTTCAAACTTAAAATAAGAATATGATACTTTAACTAATGACTTTTCATTCATCAATGGATACAAAAGGAAGATAAATCAAATGAGAAAAAATTGAGTTGAGAGAGCTCTGGCGATTTTTGGTAGAGAGAGAAAGTTCATCATTTTTTAATTTTGTTTTTCACGGGCTCATTTCTGTCGGTGGGTTTGACATTTGCCGCCCACCGGAGGAGGGTTTTTTCGGCCTTCTTCCATCGTCATCATGGCCTCCGGTCATCCTTTGGGTTTTGATCGGATGTTGAGCAAGGGTAACAATAGTCTTGTGATCAGGGAGGGTGCTCAACCTCCGGTTCATCAAGATGTGATTGTTGAAGGTAAAGGCAAGAAAGTTATGTTTGATCATGCTACAGGTGGTATTAGGGAAAGTACTAAGGTGAAAGTTTTGCCTGAAATTTTGAATCAGGAGACGTCGTCATCTGTGGGATTGATTTTGAAAGTTAATAAATTCTTGAGCAACAATGAGAAAGTTGCTGGTCAGAATTTGGCACCCGACATTGAAGCTATGGGGAATCAAGAAATTGTTGAAGGTTACAATCTTGTGATGAACTGTGGGACCGAGATGAATCAGGTCAACATCGAAGATGGGTTTAGTGATAAAATTGGGTTAAAGGAGGGGTTCGTTGAAGCGTGGAAGAAACCACAACATATCAAGATTTCCTTCAATAAGGATCTTGCTGAAATGTCGGAGGACGGAATTGCAGTTTAGCTATATGCTGAGAAGGAAATATTGAATTCACAAGTGCTAAAGTTTTCATTGGACATTAAGGTTCTGGGAGACAAGATCTCTTTCCCGATGTGTTGCATAGAACTGAGAAGACAATGGAATAAGTTTGGAAATTTCCATATGACGTCGCTTGGGATGAACTTGATTTTATGTTCATCCAAGAGTGAGGAAGCTATGGATGAAGTTTTAAATGGTGGACCATGGTATGTTGGTGGATATATTGTGGGCATTGATAAATGGTCCCCGTCATTTAATCCCAATCATTCAAAGGTATCACTGCATCAGTGTGGATTCGTCTTCCTTGTTTGCCTCTCTACTGCTGGGATGAGGAGAACATTGCAAGAATTGCATCGAGGATTGGAGTACCAATGTTTGTGGACGGGAACTTATTCAGATGGGGAAAATGGGAATTTGCACGGGTGTGTATAAGATTAAATTTGGAAAATAGTCTTTCGAATGGGGTCTGGATTGACGGAATAGCAGGCAGAATTTTCCAGAAAGTTGAGTATGAGAAGATAGATTTGCTATGTTACCAATGTGGCAAGGAGGGACATGACAGGAAGGTATGTTCTAAAGTAATGAAGGTCAGTAATGCTGAGAAGATAAGTAATAAGCAGGACTTGGTGAGTAATATGGTAATTCCTGCTAAAAATAAAAATTCTGAGAAGGAATATGGACCATGGATCCATGTTCGGTTCAAGAATAGAAATATCAGGAATTAAAGACTTGGGAGAGGTGGAAGGGCTGAAAGATTGGTGAAGGGAGCCAATGAAGAGGTGCATGCTACAGTTCAGTAGGGTGTTGTGGAGGGAAATAATGAATTGGTGGAAATAAACCAACAGAAGGAGGACATTAGTATTTGTTTTGATGCTGTGAAAGGTACTAAGGAAATGGAAATGAATATTGATGTGGACAACAATTTTAATCTACTTATGGATGAGACTGAAGAAGGGGAGGTGTTGAATCAGCTCACAGTGGAGAAAATAGAGGAAATTGTTGCTATAAAAAAAAATCTATGGATGACCTGAAGGCTGCTGGCCAAATGTAAGTTGGCCAAGGAATTGAAATCATTGGGTCATGTTGAACCCGAGAATAAGAAGAAAAGAAGAGATGGGAAAGGAAATGTGATAGGTGGGGACGGTTCCCCTCTGTTTGATTAATGTCATCCTTTATTTTTTGGAATTGCAAAGGAGCCAGAAAAATAGATGCTTCTCTGTATCTAAAGGAGATTGTAAGGTAGCATGATGTGGTTTTTATTGGGATTATGGAGACTAAGCTTAGTAGCATTGATAGAAGAGATGTGGATTGCCTTATTAAGGGTGATTGGGATTTCTTCCATCACCCAACAGTGGGCACTTCTGGGGGAGTTTTGGTTGTCTAGAACAGGAATAAGGTGTCATTCGTGGTGGAAGAGAGTTCATCTCAAGCAGTTATTAGGGTCCTTACTACTCCTTCTATGGGAGAATGGAAGGTGGCCACTATTTATGGGAGCCGGTGTTATGTGGAAAGAAGAAACCTTTGAAGTTTGCTTGAGAAAAATATGGTGGGATCGGGTCCTTCCATAGTGGGGGTGGGGGGGGGGGGGGGGGAGATTTAATTGCATTCTTAAGAAGGAAGAGAAGAAGGGTGGGAAGAGGTTCATCTTCTCTAGGGAAACTAGAGAGATGAAGGATTTTATGACTAATTCTGATTTTCATGATGTAGGTTTTGTTTGACCAAGTTTCACTTGGTGCAATAATAAAGAGGGATCTTTAAGGATATGGGAAAAGCTTATAGGTGCTTGGTGAATTAAGCATCTTTACACTTGGTCCCTTCTGGCAGAGCACGACACCTTGCTAGGGTGGCGTCATATCACGATCCTATTGTTTATAAATTGGAAGCTATCCAAATCAACAAGGGAAAAATTTTCAGATTTGAGCATACTTGGAGGTCTTACCCAGCTGCACGGAACATATTTTACAACTCTTGGAAGAAGATGGACTTTGGAGATGAGGTAGATATTCTTCACAGAAAGATCAAAATGAAATTGAAAGCTTTTTTCTTTTGGAATAAAAATAAATGCAAGAATTTGTGCAAATTGAGAGATGATTTGAAAAATGAAATTCTGGAATTTCTAATTAAGGAAGCTTCGGATGGTGATTTCTCTATGGAGGAGCTATATCTTCTCAGGAACAAGGTGCACGAGTTGAATGTTACACTTAGGAGACATTCTACTTGGTGGAATCAAAGGGCTAAGGCAAGGTGGCAAGAGGAAGGTGATACATATTCAAAGTTTTTTCATAATTTTGCATCTGCTAGGAGAAATGCTAATTTGATTAAACAAATCAAGGATGGGAATAATCAATTAGTGGAGGAAGATGAGCAAATAGAGCAGATTTTTCTTCATATTTTGAAGAGAAATGGAAACACAGAGACTGTCAATTGGCGGGGTGGCCGGCTATTGCTGATTCACAAAAGTTGAGCATGATAGATAGGAATGATTTGGAAACTGAATTTCTTTTGGAGGAGTGCAAGGAGGCGGTTTTCCAGCAGGGTAACAATAAGTCGCCTTGAATTGATGGTGTAACTTCTTCATTCTTCAAATGCTATTGGAATATTATGGGTGAAACTACTTGGATGACTATCAGGAAGTTCTTTAGTACTGGTAGTAAGCATAAAGAATGGAAAGATACCTTGATTGTTTTGATTCCCAAGGTGAATAACTCGTGTGTGCCTTCAAACTTTAGGCCAATTAGCCTATGTCAAACTACAAATAAGATTGTAGCCACTATGCTGGTAAATAGGCTGAAGAAACTTATGTATAAGATGATTTCTGAGGAACAGATGGCTTTCATTCCAGGGAGATCAATGTCTGAGCATTGTAATTTGGCTCAAGAGATCTTTAATAAGTTTAAAACTTCGAAGAATAAAAAAGAGATGATGACAGTAAAGCTTGATATGGAGCAGGCTTATGATAGCATGGGATGGAGTACTTCACTTCAAATCCTCATCTGGTATGGCTTCCCTTCACTTTTTTCAGGTCTTTTCATGGAATGTGTGATGAATGTGAGGTTTTCTATTATTTTGAATGGAAAAATGTTAAGATGGATTAGTGCTTGTAGTGGATTCTGATAGGGATGTCCACTATCACCTTACTTGTTCATTATGTGTGCTCAACTTTTGTCTAATGCTATGGAGCAAAGGGGTCAAAATTTGGGTATGCAAGTTGGCTAGATTGTTGGAGAAAACTATTGAGGAGTTTTGTAGATCGATGAGCTTAAAGGTGAACATTAATAAGTCCCAAATTCTTTTTGGGAAAGCTGTTGGAAGACCCCGTAAGAATAAGCTGGCTAGAATCCTTGGTTTCAAAGTTGTAAAAGAGTGGATGTATTTGGGTATTAAAATCTCTCTTAGGAGATAAAAATTGGCTGATTTTCAAGATCTTTTAAGTCAGGTTATGGATAAACTAAATGTTTGGGGGAAGAAGTCGTTATCTTTGGGAGGTAGAATTGTGCTTTTGAAGACCTCCTTATTATCCTTGCCAAATTTTGTAATTACTCATTCTATGGTTCCTAAAAGAGTTCTGCATGAGATGGAGAAGTTGTGTAGAAACTTTATTTGGCACAAGCCTTATGGGGGAAGAGGCTTGCACTATGTTGCTTGGGAGGAGCTTTGTAAGCCTAGAAGTGCAGGTGGGCTTGGCCTGAAGTCTTTTGCTACTAAGAGTGGTACACTGAAGGCTAGATTGGCCTGGAATTACATCCAGAACCCGAACTCCCTGCTTCACCGAACACTCACTGTTAAACATGGGGAAGGTATCTTGGATGGATCTTGTAAGAAGAACTCATCTAATGACTGGAAGATTATGATAGAGGGTGGAAAGTACCTTAAAAAATTGTCAAATGGAAGGTGGGTAAAGGCAACAAAATTAAGGTCCTTAGTGACATTTGGCTATTAGACAAGTGTCTTAATACTTGGCCAACCTTTTTTGATTGCATAGCATTGGAAGACATGAAGGTACTGCAACTTATTTCTGATGAAGGGAGGTGGGATGAAATGAAGCTGAATACTTTTTTTCATGAAGATTTGGCTCAACTAATTAAACAGGTTCTTATTGACAGAGATGGGGACATGGATAAGCTGGAGACAGTGATCATGTTCTCGGCCTGGTCTATGTCAGCTTTGGCATATGAGTTTGTCATAAATAGCATATACAAGGAAGAAGATGGTGGCTTTTATTTTTGGCTAAGAAAGCTTAAGCTCAATATTAAGGTGGAGTTATTTTGGTGGCGGTTAAGTAAATTTGCTATTCCTACTAATCACTTTCTCAAATTTAGAAGGCTTGCTACTATTGATTCTTGTGCTAGAGGTTGCCTTGAGTTTGAGAATTATGAACATATTGTGGTCCAGTTCAAGTATTTGACAGAGATTATTTATAAGATAAGAGAATGGGGCTTTAATGTTTTTATGTTTCATTCTCTTGATGATTGTTTAGAGGAGTTGAAGAGAAGATCTTACCGAAATCTTGGTTTGGTGAGATTGTACTGCACAGTTGTTTTTTTAAATTGGAAGAACTTCAATTTGGTTAAACATGGGAAGACTGCTATGTCAACTGCTTTGGTGGCGGTGAATGCTATTTGTCTAGCTACTTCTAATCTTTATCCATTTCTAGATAGCTGAGGTACTAACCTCCCTTGGTAGTCTATAATATCTTGGCACCCTCCACCGCTAGATTGGATCAAGGTTAATATGGATGCGTCTTTGCTCTCTACTAATCGGGCTGGTATTGGAGGTATTTTCAGAGATTGCAAAGGTAGATTTCTTCTTGCATTTGGTAAGAGCACATTACATTGGGATATAGCTAAACTTGAATTGGAGGCTATCTTTGTAATAAGGGAATTCATACAAAGGTGGATGCTTGAAAGCAAGGGTGTTATCATTGAAAGTGATAACATCAATGTGATTACATATATACAACATTCTTTGAAGAAGATGGATTAGCATTTGAATATTGCTTGAGGAAGGAGCTTTTCTTCCTCAATTATTTTGATAAAATCATTTTTCATCATGTTAATAGGAGTTGTAACCGAGTAGCTGATTTTTGTGCTACTTTGGCATTAGAGGGTAGTTTTATGTTTGATAGTTCTTCTTTTGGTAGCTTCCCGTCCTCCTTGTTGGATTTAATCTAAGAGGAATGCTACCATTTTATCAATTGAATTTTGTCTTCTTTTCCATTTTAATGCAATCAAGGAATTAGAAGGGTTTACATTATAAATGGATAACATAGGGCATGAAGCATTAGTTAAACTAGGCATTGAAAAGAGTACAAATACACATTTAAGAAATAAAATAAATGCTTTATGAAATGGTACACTAGGGGCTATACATACATTAAATCCATAGCCTACGACACATAATGCATCATAAATCCATAAGATGAGAAATTATCCCCAATTTAAACTAGTAAACCCTTTTCCATGTGTTAGATGCCATTCTTATAGCATGCTAGGACACATTGAATGTATATCCACATCACATCATTGAACACATTTAATTTGGAGGCCCAAAGCATTAACATCACATAATAATATTCATACCTTCTAGTATAAGGCAGAACCCAAACTTATCCAATTATTATTTTGTTGGTATGCTCTCATAAGAGGTCTAGTGGGAGCATGTGGTACTTGAAAAACAGCTACTTGAGGCATATGATGGGAGATATGAAGAAGTTTATATTATTAGAGGCTAGGAGTGGAGGTAACGCAACCGAGGGAAATAATACTACCAGGAAAGTGGTAGGTATAAGTATGATTGGTAAAACTAATGGTTTCACTATTTAAAATGTACTTTTAATAAAATATTTAAAATACAAATTTCTTAGTTATAGCCAATTTTATGATAAAGGATTTGACATTAAGTTTCTTTTAAATAAATGCTTAATTAATTTAAATTGAAAAACTATTTTTTAAGGGAAAAAAATTGATAATATTTATATCTTGACTTGAATTTCCTTGTTGCATTTGACAATATCTATTATTTGAAAATTATTGTAGTTGAGTATTGGCTAAGGCAAAGTAGACTATATCTTGCTAGCATGAAAACTCTTAGGAATATAACTCAGTAGGATCTAGTTAGAAGTATCCCTAAATTAAAGTTTTCTAAAGATCATTTGTGTGATGCTTATTAATTAGGAAAGCAGACTATATCATCTTGTGATTATATTAAGGAGATTATAACCAATATACCATTAGAAATCGTCTATATATACTTGTTTGGACCTGTAAGTATTGCAAGTCTAGATGGTAGAAATTTCAAATCTATAATTGTAGATAAATACTCTAGGTATTTATTGGAAAAGTCCTTAGCACATAATAGTGAGTCTTTTGATAGGTTGAAGACATTTTCTCATTGGATTTAGAGAAAATTAGGATACTTAATCTCAAAAATATATAGTGATTGTGGTGGTGAATTTGAGAATATGAAATTTGAATTATTTTGTGAGGATTTATGGATTGAACACAAATTCTTAGTCCCTTAGACCCCATAAAAATTGACTATGTTGAAAGGAAGAATAAAACTTTGGTAGAGGAAGTTAGGTAAATGTTTGGAGAACATAACCTACCAAAAATTTTTTTATGGTAGAGGAAGTAAATACTATATGTTATGTGCTAAACCATATGAATATTTGGTCAAAGATGAATAAGACAACATATGAATTACTAAAGGGTAGGGCACCAAATTTATAATATAAGCATGTCTTTAGTTACAAATGTTGTATGCATGGTAATGGTTAATCATATTTTAAGATAATTGATTCTAAATTAGATGAAATAGTTTTTCTTAGGATATTTCTCATTAGGAAAATCATATAGGGAATTCAATAAAAGAACCCAAGTTGTTAAAGAGTCCACTTATGTTATAATTAATGAGTCATATAGACCATTTAGAAAAGGATGGATGATGGGGATGAAGATGAAATATCCTATGGATTATAAAGTGTTGGTAGAGAAAGTAGAGAAGAACCTCATGATCCTTTGCAAAGAGAATGGAGGTACTCTTTTGGTTATCCTAGGGAGATCATCTTAGGAGATCCATCTAAAGGAGTTAGGACAAGGCATGTCTTAGGAAAGAGGTAGCCATGTTGAAATCATTTCTATGATTGAACCCACTATTATAGATCTAGCCTTAAGTGATACATTATGGATAGTGGTTAGTAGACACAATGATCATAGTGTTAATGGTACTAAATGGGTTTTTAAGAGTAAGTTGAATGAGCATGGGTTGGTGATAAGAAATAAAGCTAGATTAGTAACTAAGGTGTATAATCAAATTGAAGATATTAATTTTGAGGATACATTTGTCTCAGTAGCTAGGTTAGAAATTATAAGATTTTATTAGCATTTGTACATTTTAGTGGATTTAAGTTGTATCAAATGGATGTCAAAAGTGTATTTATAATTGGAGTTATTAAATAAGATTTGTTTGTAGAACAACCCTAGGCATTGAAAATTCATAATTTCAAAATCATGTTTGTAAACATTAGTATTATATGGCATGAAATAAGCACCTAGGGTATGGGATGATAGGCTAAAAAACTTTCTTTAAAAAAAATTTCTTATGGGTAGTGAAATTCCATCTTATTTCTCAAGAAAGTTAGAGATGACACATACTCATTGTCCAAATTTATGCTGATAATATACTTACTAGATCCATAAAAGAAATTCTATTTAATGAGTATTCTGTGACTATGAATAAGTAGTTTAAGATGACCATAATGGGAGAGCCAACTTATTTTCTTGGGTATAGTGTAAAATAAAGTGGACTGTACCTTCCTTAGTCAGACAAAATATATTGAGTAAATTTTATTGAAAGTTTGTTAGGGATGTTAAGCCCTATGAACTAGTCCCGAGGCTAACCAAGAGGTGGGGGGGGGGGTGAATTGGTATTTTTAAAAATTCTTTAAAATCAAAAGAATGATTATCACGAACCAAAATCACCACGAAAAAACAAGTGCGGAAAAAATTAAAGTGCGGAAGCAGTAAAAAGAACACAAGGGTTTATAGTGGTTTGGTCAACTTGACCTACGTCCACTCCCCAGAGGCACCCTCCGAGTATTGCACTACCAACGTGACTCTCCTTTAGCCCCCACAGTTAGGCGGAGAAGCCCTGATAAAAACACCTCCCTTTTGCCACACCAGGCAAGGCATAGAACCCAACTCCTTTTGCTTCCTCCTGAAGCAGGCAGAAAACCACGATCACTTGCTGAAACTTACCTCTCCCAACCCTTCCAAGGACAAGAGACTCTAGGGAAGAAGAAGTGGAACAATGCTTGGAGCAACCCATGTGAATCCCCTCACAAGCTCCCCCTCACAAGATCCTCTCTCTCTCTCTCCTTTAGGTTTTCTCCGGTCAAGAAAGCAGCCAAGGATGTTCAAAAACGTTAAACAAGAGCTCTTAAATAGAAGAGCTTCAAAGGAGCTCATTAATTGCAAGTTGCCAACTTCATCATCCAGGACGATATTTACATCATCCTAGCTGATCAGTACAAATCTCATAAGATCGGCCAGAGCATCGCCCTGAATGCAAACTGGATGATTGAAAATTTGCTTGATCATCCTGGACGATCTCACGATAGTCCCGACCGATCAGTTCAAATCAGAGGAAAATCGTCCAAAGCATCGCCCTGAATTTGAGTTGTCCAATCCAAATCGGCTAGAGCATCGCCCTAAATTTATACTAGCCGATATTTATCATCCAGGAGCAACCAAGGGTTTTTAAATGGATCGTCCAGGATGATCTTGAGATCATCTAGGACGTTGTGATTGTATCAATCATCCTTAATTACTCCAGTGATTACCGGATCAATTTAGGCATAATTATACAATATCGTCAAGGCCGATCAAAGAATCGTCCTGGCCAATTTCCAAAAATATAGAATACTTAAATTGATCATGGCGGCAATTTCTTTCTGTATTGATCATATCGTCCTAGCCGATACAGGAATCGTCCAGGCCGATCAGTTAATTACGGCTGCCTTAACTAGGAAATCCTGATTAGATCTTCTGTTTTGAACTCGATCGTACAGGTCGATATAAATATCATCTGGGACTATGTGAGTAAAAACACAAGTTCTAAATCTCTCAAGTGTGTGTGTGTAGGGTTACTTAACATCATTCACTTCAAACAATTACAATTGACTCAAGAAAGAAAAAAGAAAATTATAGACTGATTCAACCCTAATCTTCCCAATCTTGAGCTGGTTTTGATTTCTGTCCGATCTTTGATTCCTGAAATATTAGTAGTAATAGGTGGTTGAAGAAAAGCAAGAGTGTTTGCCAATCATCAAAACATAGTCCATGAAACTGAATTTGCAACATTTATAAAGTTTTACATAGAAGGTTCTAAAAGTATAAATGCATAAATGAGCATACCATTTTGTTAGATAAGGATATAGATGGAAAATTAGTTTACCAAAAAATATAGAGGAATTATAAGATCACTACTTTACTTGAGTACTAGTTGACAAAATATCTTGTTTAGTGTTTTTTTATGTGTTAAGTTTCAAGTTGATCCTAAGGAGTTTAATATGACTAATATTAAGAGAATCCTATAATATTTACATGGAATCCAAAACTTAGGCATCTAGCATTTTAGGAATAGATCCATGTTTTACCATATAGGATGTTCATATTAAGATTTTGCAAGGAGTAGAGTAGACAAGAAAAGTATATTTAGAACTTACCAATTTATAGGACAAAGATTTAGTTTTCTAGTCTATTAGAAAACAAAACCTAGTGGCTCTATCAACCACTGAAGTAGAGTATGTCGCTATAGGATGTTGTGTTTCCTAAGCTTATGGCTAAAACAAAAGATACTTGAATTTGGACTACTTGTAAGCAGAACCCCCATTATGTGTGATAATACTAGTGTAATCTATATTTCAAAAAATCCTATTCAATGTTCCTATAAATAGATATTATACACTATTTTATTAGGGATTATGTATCAAAGAATATAGATGGAAATTAAATTGACCAAGAAATATAGAGGGATTATAGGATTGTTGCGGATCTATGATTTATAGTTTTGATGATAGCAAACATTCCTTATTTCCCTACGATTACCTTTTATACTAACGTTTCAGGTCCACACGATCAGGCCGCAATTTGGAACCAGCTCAAGATTGGGTAGACTAGGTCTGTGTCAGTTTGTAATCTTTTTCCTTTCTTGAGCCTGTTGTATTTGGTGTGGCTATAACTTGGTAGAAATTCTCTTGCTCCCTATATGATTTCTGTTTTTGGTAACATCGTCCGGGATGATATTAATATCGGCCTGGACGATCTGTCCAAAATCAGAAACCCTAATTAGGGCATCCTCATTAAGACAGCCGTCAACTAATTGGCCTAGACGATACTTCTATCGGCTAGGACGATATGTTCAAATAAGAAAGAATCAGCCGCCATGATCAAATTAGGCATTAAATCTTTTAGGAAATCGGCCAGGACGATATAACCATCGTCCAGGACGATCTAACTCAATTATGCCTAAAATGATCTGGTATCTTTGGAAAGAATTAATGGCTGATTGATACGATCAGATCGGCCAGGACGATCGTGAGATCGTCCAGGACGATATCCTGGACGATTTACATCGGCCAGACTCAATTCAGGGTGATGATTGAACTAGTTTTAAACTAATCGTCTAAGACGATCGTAAGATCGGCCAGGACGATGTAACCAAGTTTCTTCTGATCGTCCCATATCGTCCCGTACTAATGAGCTTAATTTGTACTGATCGGCTATGACGATATATCTATCGGCCTGGACGATAATGTTGGCAACTTGCATTAATGAGCTCGTTTTGAGAGCTTCTATTTAAGCTATGGCATGACAACTTTTGTAAGCGTCTTTGGCAACCATTGGAGCTTCGTTCTTGTGGGGGAGACTTGAAGAGAGAGCTTGAAAGGGAGAGAGGAAAGGGTGGCGTTTGAGAGGGAGAAGATCCTGTGAGGGGGAGGAACTCAAGGGAGTGTGGTGGGGGATCCACACGGTTGCTACGGCGAACTCGCACCTTAGTACCATCGGATTCAAGGCTTGTCTCGAGGTAAGTTCACCAAAGAAGAAGATCTCTTTGGTGTCAAAGGACCCAGCGACTCCGCCGCATCGGGGAAGGTGGAAGTGATTTTGTAAGGGCTTCTCCGCCTAGCTATGGGGGCTAAAGGAGAGACACTTGTTTTAGTTCAATACTTGGAGGGTGCCTCCAAGGAGTGGATGTAGGTCAAGGTTTAACCGAACCACTATAAATCTGGTGTGTTCTTTTCTTATTATTGCTTCCGCATTATTTAATCTCCGCACTTTGATTTCTGTGGCAATTTTGGTTTGTATTTTATCTTTGGTTTTAAGGTTTTCCAATTCACAACTCTTCTTAATTAGCTTTGGGACTAAGTTCATAGGGCTTAACATCCCCAACGAACTTTCAAGTGGTATTAGAGCGGTTTTCGTAAAATAAGTTTTTAAAGGCTTTTGAATTTTCGATCCATGGCTAATCGTATTGTTGAGGAAGGTTATTCAATCACCAGACCTCCTTTGTTTGAAAATATTACATTTGATTTTTGGAAAACTCGCATGTCTATTTTCTTGTAATCGATTGATTTTCGCATGTGGCATATGATTTTAACTGGTTGTTCATCACCGTCATGCATTGTTAATGGAGTTAAAACTGATATTCCTTTTAATCAATGGAATAGGGAAGAATAAGTAAATGCTCAATTGAATGCAAAATCTTTAAACTGCTTTTTCTGTGCTTTAAATTCTGAAGATTTTATGTTAGTATCCACGTGCACTACTGGTAAGGAAGTTTGGGATAAATTGCACACCATATACGAAGGCACTTGTGAAATTAAGCAATCTAAATTGAATTTGTTAATGCATGATTTTGAACTATTTTCCATGAAACCTTATGAGACGATTTTAGACATGTACACTAGGTTCATTCAAATTACTACATCATTGCATGCCTTAGGAAAAGATTTTTCAAATTTTGAAAAAGTTAACAAAATTCTTCGATGTCTACTGGATAAATTTGATTCTAAAGTTGTTGCTATTTGTGAATCTAAAACTTTGAATGTATATTCTATTGATAATTTGATTGGCTCACTCATTGCCTACGAGCAAGGTTTGGGTCAAAGACTTTTGGATTCAGGTGAAACAATTGTTCTAAAAACTGAAGATACGGAGAAAGACTGCTTAGTTGGTGACGAATGCAATGACATGTCAAGCAAATCACAAAGCTCGCCAAAGCATAAGCAAAAATGGAAGAAAGGTAAAAGTGGTAAGGATGTCCATATTTCCTCTGACATTATTTGCTTTCAATGTAGGAAACCTGGACATATGAATAATACGTGCCCTAATGTAAGAATTCTTCCTACAAAAGAAAAGGGCAAAGAAAAGCTAAAGTTTAAGTGGGAAAATAATGAAAAACACAAAATCTCATGGGCAGACATGGTTTCTAAAGAATCGGACCAGGAAAGAGATAATGGTTAAATGAGCTATTTGTGTTTTTTTTTCTTTTTGTTTGTTTCTTGTTTTTCTTATGTTTTCATTTTTTCTTTGTTCTTTTTATCTTATTCATATTTATTTCTTTGATTCAACACACACACTCACCTTTCTAAAAATGAAAAATCTACCTTTTTTTTTTGAAAACTTTGGTAAGTTGTATTTGACTTCTCTAAAACAGTCAAATGAAGGAAACTCATGATTTATTTTTACTCTCAATCTCTATTTCCTAAAAGAGGTTATCCTACTTTTGATTTAAAATCTCTTTCATCTTTTAAATTGGTTTTTGAAACAAATTTTTTTCTCTCCCTACGTTTTATTTATCGCATAGGAATCTTTTGCAAGTCGTTGAATCTAACACATAATTTTCTTAATCAAGAAATTCGCTTTGTCACTAAGATGGGTTTTCCTTTGTTTTTTAAGATTTAAGAAAGGAAGCATATTCAAAAAAATTGGCCAATGATGCCAAAAATAAAAGATGCGCAAAGATGCCAAATTGAAAATTTAGAATACATAAAGTGTAACAAAAGATGCGCAGTGCGCCAACCAATTGTCAAGATGCATAAAATGAGCCCACAATGTTTAAATGCTTACCATTCTTGTACTTATTAAAAGCTTAAGAAAACCCTTGATATTTTCGATGCTTAACTTTCAAAATTTTTATTTTTGGTTCAACAATTCGTGCATTGATCTTCTATTAGATATATTATATGAAAGGAGTTTTTGAAAAATTATTGTTTCTTTCTCTAATTTATTTCTTGATTTAGATATTGAATTAAAATGTTTTTGAGCCTTTTTAAAGAACTTGAGTTTGGATTATCAAATTCTATTTTTTCTAACCTTTACTGGACTATGCGTTGTCAATTTTTTTTTACTAAAGTTTTGATTAAAACCAAGAGGTAACTTTCTCATTTTAAGAATATTGGTTTTTCACTAGATCAGGAAACATTTTTTTTGTCTTTTATTTTTTTATATTTTTTTCTTCTTTTTTTCTTTGTGCCTTCTCTCTTTTTGATAATGTCAAAGGGGGAGAACGTACTTGTATCCCTTGTTTTCTTTTCAAAAATTTAAAACAACAAAAATATTTTTATCTATTTTAATCTCCCTTTGTTTTTTAAGCGATATTCAAGTGAGGGGGAAATTTTTGAAAATTTAAAGAGAATTGTTTGCCATCATCAAAAAGGGGGAGATTGTTGCGGATCTATGGTTTATAGTTTTGATGATAGAAAACATTCCTTATTTCCCAACGATTGCCTTTTATACTAACGTTTCAGGTCCACACGATCAGACTGCAATCTGGAACCAGCTCAAGATTGGGTAGAGTAGGTCTGTGTCAGTTTGTAATCTTTTTCCTTTCTTGAGTCTGTTGTATTTGGTGTGGCTATAACTTGGTAGAAATTCTCTTGCTCCCTATATGATTTCTATTTTTGGTAACAATCGTCCGGGATGATATTAATATCAGCCTGGACGATCTGTCCAAAATTAGAAACCCTAATTAGGGCATCCTCATTAAGGCAGCCGTCAACTAATCGGCCTGGACGATACTTCTATCGGCCAGGACGATATGTTCAAATAAGAAAGAATCAGTCACCATGATCAAATTAGGCATTAAATCTTTTAGGAAATCGGCCAGAACGATATAACCATCGTCCAGGACGATCTAACTCAATTATGCCTAAAATGATCTGGTATCTTTGGAAAGAATTAATGGCTGATTGATACGATCAGATCGGCCGGGATGATATCCTGGACGATTTACATCAGCCAGACTTAATTCAGGGCGATGATCAGGACGATTGAACTAGTTTTAAACTAATCGTCTAGGACGATCGTAAGATCGGCCAGGATGATGTAACCAAGTTTCTTCTGATCGTCCCATATCATCCCGGGCTAATGAGCTTAATTTGTACTGATCGGCCTAGACGATATATCTATCGGCCTGGATGATAATGTCGGCAACTTGCATTAATGAGCTCGTTTTGAGAGCTTCTATTTAAGCTATGGCATGACAACTTTTGTAAGCATCTTTGGCAGCCATTGGAGCTTCGTTCTTGTGGGGTAGACTTGAAGAGAGAGCTTGAAAGGAAGAGAGGAAAGGGTGGAGTTTGAGAGGGAGAAGATCCTGTGAGGGGGAGGAACTCAAGGAAGTGTGGTGGGGGATCCACACGGTTGCTCCGGCGAACTCGCATCTTAGTACCATCGGATTCAAGGCTTGTCTCGAGGTAAGTTCACCAAAGAAGAAGATCTCTTTGATGTCAAAGGACACGGCGACTCCGCCGCACCGGGGAAGGTGGAAGTGATTTTGTAAGGGCTTCTCCGCCTAGCTATGGGGGCTAAAGGAGAGACACTTGTTTTAGTGCAATACTTGGAGGGTGCCTCCAAGGAGTGGATGTAGGTCATGGTTTGACCGAACCACTATAAATCCGGTGTGTTCTTTTCTTATTAGTGCTTCCGCATTATTTAATCTCCGCACTTTGATTTCTGTGGTGATTTTGGTTTGTATTTTATCTTTGGTTTTAAGGTTTTCCAATTCACCACTCTTCTTAATTAGCTTTGGGACTAAGTTCATAGGGCTTAACATTCCCAACGAACTTTCAAGGATCACTACTTTACTTGACTACTAGTATACGATATATCATGTTTAGTATTTTTTATTTGTTAGGTTTCAAGCTAATCCTAAGCAGTTTAATATGACTACTGTTAAGAGAATCCTATTATATTTATAAGGCATCCAAAAATTAGGCATCTAGTTTCCTAGGAATAGCTCCACATTTTACCTTATAAAATGGTTACATTAAGATTCTTCTGTGCGTATAGTTGACATGAAAAGTATATCTAGAACTTGCCAATTTTTAAGACAAAGATTTAGTTTTCTAGTCTAGTAGAAAATAAAACTCAGTGGCCCTATCAACCACTGAAGTAGAGTATGTAACTATAGGATGTTGTGTTTTCTAAGTCTTATGACTGAAGCAACAAATCCTCAACTTTGGACAACTTGTAAGCATAACCCCCATTATGTGTAACAATACTAGTATAATCTATATTTACTGAAAAACCTATTCAACATTCTTGTAAATAGACATTAGACACTATTTCATTAGAAATTACATAGAAATGGGTAATATAGAATTACACCACATGGAAACTAAAAACTAATTGGTAGGTATCTTAACCAAACCTTTGAAATTTGATATATTTAATACAGTTAGTGCTTAACTAGTTGTTTTTGACATAAATGCTTAGAAGAATTGGGTTATTAGCATGTGAAAGTGTGTTTATTTGTACATTTTATTTATTTAGTCTGCTTATTTTTTGTTTAGATTTTATGCAGGGTTGTATGTTTTAGTTTCCATTTCACAAGTACATTGTATTGCATGTTATTATGTATTTAACCTATACTCACTATATTTATTATATTTAAATGTGTATGTTTTACTATGGTTTTTTTCCCTATTTTTGTGTTTGTAGTACCTCTTTTTGGTTATTTCAAAAGGGGGAGTAGTTCATATTTTGGTTGTATTATTTAATTAAACTACATTAATTTCAGTGGAATCATAAATTAATTAAAATGTTTAATTAAATGAGATGAAAACGAAATAAAATTTATCTAATCATATTGTACGAATACTTCATTGTACAAGATGATCATCAATTTTAAGAACCTCCATTGCCAATTATAATTGGCAATAGTTTGAATTTCAAAATTTATTCTTACAAGAAATTAACATCCTCAATGATGGAAACCCTTGTCCGATTTTAATAAGTTTTTTCTTGAATGAGGATGAGGAAAATGATATGGTCGAGTTACTTTTGATGTTTAAAGACAACTTTGCTTGGAGTTATGAGAAAATGCCTATAAAAACTCTAGATATAACATCAATAAACTCAAAATTTAACTTGACATGGTTCTTATAAAATAAGCACCTCAATGTATGCATCTTGAAATCCAACAAGTTATAGTTGAAGTCATAAAATTAATCGATGTTGGTTTTATTAGAGAAGAGTTATTTTTGACCTGGTTAGCTAGTATTATTCCTATTAAGAATAAAAGAATCCAGATCCATGTTTACATTTATTATAAAGATCTAAATAAAACCTATCTTAAATATGAGCTCTAGTTACCCATAGTAGAGCTCGTAGTAAATATTGCTTCCTCGTATGTAATATTCTCCTTTTTGGATAGCTCATCTAGTTACAATCAAATTAAAATGGTTCCTAAGGAAAAACATATAAAGCATTTAGAACATTTATAGGAGTTTATCTTTATAATTTTATGCTATTCGTACTAAAGAATATTGCTGCAACTTACTAGCGAGCAATGGAAAGAATTTTTTATTAACTTATATACTAGTAGGTGGATTATTTTTTTGATGATCTAGTCATTAAAAGTTGTGAAAGGGAATACCATTTAAATGAATTTAGAATTTTTTTTTGAAAGGCTACATCAATATAATCTTAAAATGAATTCTATGAAGTCTTCCATTCACGTTACTTTAAGGTAGTTTCTAGGTTCCATGGTAAGACCCTGAAGAATAAAAATTGATCCGAATAAAATTAAAACAATATTGGATATGCCACCAACTAGGATTCTTACTCAATTGAAATCTTTCTAAGGCCAACTAGCATACTTAAGATAATCTTATCCAATTTATCCCTAAGATGTCAATAATTTTTAGCCTTACACAAGAATGATGTACATTTCCAGTGGGATGATAAATATCAGAAGGCTTTCAAAATTATAAAATAGTACATGATGAATCATCCAGACTATTTCTATATTAGAGAATACATTGCTTTTATATTTAATAGATTGAAGCAATTCTCATGGTGCCCTTATAGCTCAAATGAATAAGGAAAAGAGAATCACTTTATTGCATGAGTAGAAAATTGTTTCCAACTAAAAAAAATTATCGCATAATTGAGAAGCATTGTTTAGACTTACTCTTTGTTGCTCAAAAGTTGATGCATTTCATGTTATCTCATAATGTAAAATTCATTTCCATAGTAAACCTAATGCATTATCTTGTGATTTGTCTGATAAGTTTAGGAAGATTAGCCCAATGGTCAATAATTTTGCTACAATTTAAAATAACATTCATTCCCTTATGTACTATAAAAGCATAAGAACTATTAGATTTTCTAACAATACATCTAGTTCTAGAGGATTATCCTATAAATGATGAATTTACTAATGAGCAGATCATTAACTTAGATGTAAAAAAAATCTCTACCTAAAAGTCTTATTGCGATGGTTATACATCTTGTCAAAGAGATAAAAGACCATAAAATAATTTGTCAAGGGAAGTTGGAATCAGTATTTTATTCATCACTCTAAAGCAATGACTGGTGTATTACTCTTTTAACTTATCAAAATATTACATGAATAATAAAGCTTAGTATAAGGCCTTGATAGCCAATTTAGAGTTGACCATCTAAATTGAATTCAAAGAAATCAAACTCTTCAAAGATTTATATTTTTTGTTGACTAGGTTGTAGGAAATTATAAAGTATTAAAAAAAAATTTATATCATAAGTATATGATGAAACTTCTCATATAGACTCCAAATGTGACTTTATATTAGGTACCATGTTGAAGAAATTCTACGATGGACTCCTTGGAAAAATTGCAAAGGAATTAGCTTATCCATAAGAATATTTTATTTTAGTGGAGGTATAAGGTCGCTAGGAGTTGTCACCTATAGACATACAATACATAAAAAAGAATACTTTAATTGAGGTGAAAACAATTTTAGTTATAGATGATGAAGTAGTAGATTGGAAATAAACCTTTATCAACTATTTGTAGTAATACTAGATCCCTCATTAGAAATCTTTTGTAGAATAGAAAATATTTATCTTATTCATTAGTCAATGACACCTTATATCAAAGATTGCTCGATTAGATATGGTTGCATTGTCTCAATAAACATGATGCTTAGTAAATTATAGAAGTGGTGTATGCTAGATTATGTGGTACTCACCAGAATGGTCCTAAAATGAAGATAAAAATTAAATTGATGGGATACCATTGGTCATTAATCATAGATAACTTCATAAATAGTAAAACACATCATTTTTGTCAATATCATATGCAAAGTATAGTGCTACAACAACAATCAAACAGTCCTTATATAACCATCAATTTATAGCCATTTGAAGGATGGGTACATATATCACTAGTTTAAATATTCCACCATTCTCAGAGGTCATATGTTTATACTAGAAATAACATAATACTTTTCAAATTTGGTTGAGGTAGTTCCATTGAGAAACATTAAAGCACATAATGTATTAAATTTTTTTAAAGATCACATTATATAATAATTTGGTGTTCCACATAAAAAAAATTTCCAATAATGGTCCACCATTCAGAAGTACCAAAATAAATAATTTTTTAAGATGCCATAAGATAGATTGGAGATACTCAACCATATATTACCCTAAGTCAAATGGATTGGTTAAATCCTTTAATAAAACTTTGGTTGAAATCCTAAAGAAAATCTTGGGCAATAATAAGTATAAATGAAATGAAAAGTTGGGAGAAGCATTATGGTCATATCAAGCCACATATAAAATTCCTACTAAGTATATATTTTTTCCCTTAGTCCTTAAAGTAGTGGTTGTTCTTTCTTTAGAGGAATAAAAACCTTCTCTTAGAGTAATAATAAATTTTGCCATAATTTAAGAGTAGAATGCTATATTCTAGTTAGAAGAACTCGAAGGATTAAAGTACTAATATTTTTGGCTCAATAAATCCTTGAGTTGCTTAAAAATAAGATGATTCAGGCCCATGACAAAATGGTTAATACAAAAAAAAATCCAAATAGGAGACTTGGTTCTAGTTCTATGAAGACTCATATTGGCCCATTAAAAGCTAAGTGGTAAATTGAAACTTACTTTTTTTTTTTGAAGAAATGCAACTATAGCATTAAAAGGAAAGAAAAAACAATATAATACAAACTAAAATGAAAAAACTAATGGTTACTTGATCAAAAAGGAACCTTATTGAAAGCATATTTGTTAAAATAAACTTATTATAATTGAAATGTGACCCACTATTTCCCATTTTAAAACCCTTGAGAAGTAGGGGATACTAAAGTCTTAAACAACCCAAAGGTTGATTAGTATCACAGAGTTCCCAACCGGTAGAAAAATTAGACCTAGTATCAATCTCATAAGCAATTAGAATATGTTTAATTAACAAATAGAAATCTAAAAGAAAAAAGAAGCTACAAAAGATAACAAGAAGGAAAATACAATTTATCACTGACATCCACAAAATACCCAAGAATACTATAAAAAGGCATTTCATATGCCTTTTCCAACTTCCAAAGTTGTAATCCAAAGCTAGTATTTTGACATACTCTTTGATCAATGGCTCCATCCTCGAGTATCTTTCCCCTTTGTTACTTGCAAAGGGAAAACCAACAAGCATATTGATGAGTTAAGTGAGAAGAACCTCTCATACAGTTCTTCATTCTGAGATCAGCCATCCTTTTTCTTGGTAGATCTTTCACCGGTCATAAGGCTTGTAGTTCTTTGAACAATTTATGCTTAGATCCAGAAGAGCCATTCTCCTTGATAGATTCAGTTTTTACCTTCATTAATAAAACCTTTTTAAAATTTAAACTAATCTCAAAAGGAGGAGTAACAATTTCCCCACAAATACCTCTCATTCCATCAATAGTAGCTTCCATTTCAATAGTTCTTACTGCAATATTTGAAAGCAAAGTAGAATTTGGTTCATCAACAACCTTTGACTCAGTCACAAAATCAGCTGAAGGAAAAGCCGGTTCAGCAACCAATTCTGCTTCAGAATTAACAGCATCCTCTTCTTCATCTAGTATTTGTGTAAGTTTGAATTCAAAATTTGAATTTTGAGCTTCCAACGGTACATCAAACAAAGGATGATCCATGAAAATATTTGAAGGATATAATGGATCAGCAACAAAAACAGTTTCAGAACTAATAGCATTATCTTCTACATCCAGCTTTTGTGTAAGATTGAATTCAATTATTGAATTTTGAACTACTAACGACTCAACAACCAAATCTAACTCAGTACTAACAGCTTCCTCTTCTCCTCCCACAAAACTGGCATTTTCGACAATCTGGCAATCAGCATCCTTAATACAATTTTTAACAAAGTTTGCTTTGTTAATACCTTCTGAGATTAGTTTAAATACAATTGAAACTTACTTGGGAAAGTTTATTTATGGTAGAGATAATTTATCTAGGAGGATCCTATCATCTTGTAGATTTAAAAGGAAATCATCCCATGTATCTTATAAATGGGTGATATCTCAAGAATAATTATGATGGATGATGTATAAAATAAAATTATTAATAAACCAAAGGATATTTTTGAAGTTTAAATTGCATACACTACTAAAATTTTATAATGAACTAGGTTGAAGTAACGAGTCATTGGGTCTAGAGAATAAGATTGAAATTATTCAAATTCTTGAATTATTGTGCATGCTCTTAAATCTTTGCCTTCTTATAAAATGCCTACTCATTTTAAGGATTGATGTAAACTTCCATTAATTATATCCTTTCCTTAGAATTTTAGTTGGCTGAGTAATGCGCTTCAAGGTAGTTACTTGGTTTGACCACACTCTTTGCCTACTTAAATCTGATTATTAAGGATTATTTTCTTTCAAGAATTTTTCTTCCTTAAATTTTGCTTGTTTAGGATCTTCTTTTCAAACATCTACTTGCTTAAAAGTAGTCTACTTGAAGTAATTTCATCATCAAACATTCTCCTGGTTAGAATTTACTATATGGAAGGTTATATTCTCCATTTGCTTGAATTCATTGCCAGCTTAAGTCCTTTGCCTATTGAATTCCCACCTATTTAGATTTGTGTCTACCTAATCCTATGGATTTGATTAATTTAGCTTGATTAAGACCAACACATGTGATTTACTTTTATGCTTATCTTACCTATTGGGGGTCTATTTCTTAACCTCATAATTAGCTGATGTCATTGAAATAAAAAATCTTTAAAATTAACTTCAACGTGATAATATATTTCTATAGTGTTACATGACTTTATCATGTAGTGTGAACCTAGTCCTCGGTTTTCTAGCTTAGCCTAAATAAATTATACTCATTCATAATCTATCATCAATTCAAATCCTTATGATTAATCTAAAATCAAATTTCGTATCAAAGATAGTCTAGGTAACCCAAGATGTTAGGTCCGACCTTAGTTGACCATTTTTATAATAGGAGTGACACCATGCACCCCATTAGGCTTGTGATACATCACCTTAAGCTAGGTGACTAGTCTAACTGACCTAGAACTAGTCATTGAGCTCTAAGATTCTTAAAGTACACCTTAACTTCCCTAAGTCTTTTAAACTCTAAATTATGCCTTAGTTTACCTAAAACCTAAAGAAAAACCTTGATCCAAATCCTGCATACTGAGAAGATTGGATCACATTTGATATTGTCTCGTTGATTTCAAGCCCTCTCTAAATCCTCACTATAGGAACTCCATACATTAAACTTATAAAACCACACTTCCCAAGCTAGGTGTTGACATTATCAAACTACTTGAGTTAGGTTAAACTAGCTCAATGTAAGTTAAACCATTTCATTTATAATAAATGGCCAATTTTACACCACCAAACTCACTCAATTGAATCCCTTAAAGCTTCGAAGTCTCACAAACATCTAGCTTATCCCTGGGTCATAGGATTTCCTATTTAACCCATTCTAATCCTAGTCAAATACATGTAAAATTTAAATGCATGTAAAGGCCAAATACTTTAGATCTAACTTATTAGCTCTATCTAATTGAACTTTAAAAGTCCCCTTGGGTTTATCCTTGTAGCCTTAACCAAGTTTGACCAGTCAAATAGATTAAATACTTAAACTAGTTGACATTTGATCAAAGATTTTATTTATTCAAAATTACTATAAACTAATGGATTAAACAAATTCTAAAGCCCTTTTAGCTGTTTCTTACACTACCTAGACCTAACCAAATGGCCTGGCATGTCCTAAGCCTTACCAATGGTCACCACTTGCTAAAATTACCTAAGGTAATTTTCACCTTTGCTAAGCGACCTACTACCTTAGTCTGTGCTCCCTAACCACCCATTTCATTTGTATACATCCTAGCTAAACTTCTTGATCAATCCTAGTCCTTCGTTTAGCCCCCAACAACTTGAATAAAGCAACCCAAGTGAAATGAAGATTCTAAGTTCCCCATACCCATAGCATAAAATGCTGAGTTTTGTTTTTGATTGCACTTTCAAAGAATCCTCTTCCATTTCCAAGCTGATTCTAGTCATTTGGATGTCACTGGTGTTGAAAACAACTAAGCACTAATCACCCTTCGGTCCCAAGTTATTATAGCCAACATTGCTTCATCGAAGCTTAGCTTCTAGAGCTAAGGAAACAAATTTGCTTAAACGTTTTCCAAAACATTCTTTGTTTTTAGGTAAAATCCAAACCCTGGCTCTAGAATTAGTGTTTTAAGCATTACATTTAATTCTTTATTTTAAGCTTCCAAACTTTGAATAACAATAGATTAAGTCGACATAAATCTCTATAAATTATTTCATGTAATGATATTTAGGTTATGAATCATATTAATTCAAATAAAAAATCCTTTCTTGATTATATGGTGAAATAAAAAAAATTTGAACTTTCTAGTCCTATGTATTCACTTCGATAGTCCATGTTTTATTGTATCAAGCATCTATCTGAACCCAGGCCCACAATATTAAGAGAATTAAGCCTTCTTTGGTTCAGATTTTTACTTAAGTAAAAATGAGTTTTCAAAAAAAATGTTAAGAAAACAAAGTTTAATATAATGGGGTTTTAATAATGATATGTTGCTTGAGTAATATTTTTTAAGTTCTTATAAATACTTGAAAGCAAATTTAAATTGTTTGTTTAGGAGTTCAACTTTAACAATTTTATTATAAAAGACTAAATTATTCTTACTTAAAATTTTAAGTATTTGTAATTAAATACTTTTATTTTACAAGGTTAAGTTCACAGAAACTAATATATGGCTTTCTTAGAAAATTATTTTCCACTAAATTATAATATCAAAAGTTCGCATTGTTCACTTATAATTTATTAACATATGACATAATTTTTGCTACAAATATACTAATATTTAAAAAATACTAATTTTTATTATAATTATAGTTTTTCGTTATTATTTCTTCTAAAAAAACTCATCTTGTGAGAGAAACACTCTGTTTGAACTGCTGTTTAGTGAGAGAAACTCCCGTTTGAAATTTTGATTCCTGATTTTTTTGATTTTCTATTTGAGATGACGGTAGATGGCCGCCGGCCATCACCTGAATCTTTGATTTTGACGCAACCTATCTAGTAGGGTTGTACAATCGGAGAGGAAGCGGGTCGTCGTTTGGAACTCTCAAATCAGGATTTTACTAAAGAGATGTAGAGACGTAATTTTGGCCCATTTGTAATAAAGGAGAACAATGTTATTTCTCCAAAGAAGATTATTTTTACTGATGGTAAGGGAAAAGGTATTTGCCAAGATCTTGATTGCGATACACCTTGTAAGGTGAAGAGGCCTGTGTTGCAAATCTATTTTTTCATGGCTTATGTTTTGATGATTGACAAATACTACTTCTCTTGGACTACTTGTTGCTTCTAACTTTTCAGGAATCGAAGACCGGACGATCATAAAGAAGCCAAGTTCAGAATTGCGTAGGTTTAGGGTTGAGTCAGTCTGTACTTTTGTTTTTCTCTTTTTGAGTCTACTTGTAATGGTCAAAGAGACTGATGCTAAGTAACCCTACACACACTCACTTGAGAGACTTAGATTTTCTGTTTTTGCCCACATCAGCCCGGCCGATATTTATATCGTTCGGGACGATCAGCTTAAAACATAAAGTCTAATTAAGGATTCTTAATTAAGGCAGCCAACATTAACAAATCGGCCTGGACGATACGTTTATCGGCCAGGACGATAAGCTCAAAATAGAAAGAAGTAGCCGCCTTAGACAGTTAAGGTATACTGTATTTTTAAATTATCGGCCAGGACGATCCCTGTATCGGCTTGGACGAAATTACCAAATTATGTCTTAATTGATCAGGAAATCAAGGGAGTAATTAAGGATGATTGATACGATCAAATCATCCTGGACGATCGCAGGATCGGCCAGGACGATACATTCAAAATCCTTGAGTTGCTTCAGGACGATAAATATCGGCCAGGTCATAAACATGGCGATGCTCAGGACGATTTGCGTCTGATTTGAACTAATCATCCAGGACGAATGTATGATCAGCCTGGACGATCAAGCCAAATTTCAATCGTCCAGGACTGTTCCCAGGGCGATGCTCTGGCCGATCTTCTTTGATTTGTCGGCCAGGCCGATGTTCAGATCGGCCGGGACGATAAAGTCAGCTACTTGCAATTAATGAGCTCCTTGAGAGCTCTTCTATTTAAGAGCTCTTGTTCAAACGTTTTAGAAGGACTTTGGCTGCTGCCTTGACCTGAGAAGACCTTGAGGAGAGAAAGAGAGAGAGAGGGAGAGAGAGAGAGGATCTTGTGAGGGGGAGCTTGTGAGGGGGATTCACAAGGGTTGCTTCAAGGATTGCTCTGCCTGTCTTTTGTCTGGAGTTTCTCGTCCGTAGAAGGGTCAGTAGAGGTAAGGAGTTTGCTTTTGGTTGTGGTTCTCTGCCAGCTTTAGAGGAAGCAAAAGGAGGTAGGTTCTCTGCCTTGCCGGGGTGGCAAAAAGGAGGTTCTTGTAAGGGCTTCTCCGCCTAGCCGTGGGGGCTAAAGGAGAGTCACATTTTGTAGTGCAATACTTGGAGGGTGCCTCCAAGGAGTGGACGTAGGTCGAGTCGACCGAACCACTATAAATCTTGTGTTCTTATTTTTGCTTCCGCACTTTTTATTTCGCATTAATTTCTTGTGGTGTAATTTGGTTTGTGTTTTAATTTCTTTGTCTCCCCCCCCCCCCCCCCCCCCCCCCCCCCCCCCTCTTGCTTAGCTTGGGACTAAGTTCATAGGGCTTAACATCCCGAACAAACTTTCAGCCTGATGTTTCTCCAATTAAACTTTTGATCCAGATGCTTCTTCATCAGGTATGAAGATTTTTGTTAATAGATTCGAACATTCAAATGCAATTCCTAGAAACAATGTGATAAATTTGAATTCCTTGAATCTTGTTAACAAAAATGTTTAACTTTATGATGATTTAGAGAATTCTCTGATACATTCTAAAATTCCAAAAACAGGCTCAGTTCCAACATATGCACAAATTTTCTCATATGCTGTTGAAACTTCTGTTGGAAAATCTAATTCTGTCTCATGTTATGAGACGATGGTTAAGAGTAATACTGATAGAGAATTAAATTTTGGAAGTATTAAAATAGGTTTTATCAATTCTTATGAGAAAGCCAATGCTTGGAGGAAAGCTCATATAAGGATCATTAATCCCTCTGAAAGTTTGGATATGACAGAAGATGGTATAGCTCTCAAAATCCTTTCTTATAATGAAAGTGAAAATATCCATAAACTACGCAACTCTATTGTGATTAAAGTTTTTGGTAAGTCCATTCCTTTTGGAGCTATTAGCAATGAGCTAAGGAGACAGTGGAAGGAACTGGGTTCTTTTCATTTGACCAATCTTGGTATGGATTGGATGCTATGTTCATTTCATTCAACTGAAGGTAAGGAAGTTGTTTTGAGTGGGGGACCATGGTTCGTTGCTGGACATATCATTGGAATGGAAGAATGGAATCAAAGTTTTTTCTACATTATCCATTAAAAATCTAATCTCGCCAGTTTGGATTAGATTACCACATCTTTCGTTATCTTGTTGGGGTGAAAAAAATATTACTAGAATTGCTTCAAAAATTGGTACACCTTTATTTCTAGATGGAAATACTTTTAATTGGGGAAGAAGAGAATTTGCGATAATATGTGTTCGCATTAAGATTGATGAAAAGCTAAATCAAGGTGTATGGGTTGAAGATTCTTCAGGGCGATTTTTTCAAGAAGTTCAATATGAAAGAATTGGTTCATTGTGCTTTTATTGTGGTAGAATTGGACACAATTCAAATGAATGTAATTCTTCTAGTAACACTGTTAAGGTTGTGTTACCTGCTAATGAGAAGGCATACATCCTAGTGAAATTGTTTTGGTTGGAGATAAAGGTGTTGCAAATGGCAATGTTTACAAAAGCTCAAATTACAATAGTATTCCTATTGTTAAAAGAAAATTAAGTAATAATGAAGGATATGGCCTATGGATTGTGGTAAATCATGGTAAGAAGAAATCTGTCCATTTTAGTAAAAGGCCTAAGGTGGCAACGCCAAGATTCAAATTTATGAAGAAATCTATTTTCAAGGCTAAAGAAAATTATTCTAAATTATTCAGTGAGAGCTCTGTGGTAATACAGGAGAAATATAAAGCTACTAATGATGGATCTCTGGAAGAGGTTATGGTAATTAATAAAAAGATAGTGGATGATGTGATCCCAGTGCAAACGGAAGAAAGAAGTATAAATGATGTCGTTGAGCAAGGAATGTTGGAAGAAGGGGAATTTGTTATTCTAGTGATTCCTAATAAAGATAAAGATGCAGATAGTGGAGTTTTTGTTATGGAGGAAAAATGTGATCCAGTTCATATTGCCATAGATCATGATGTACAGATTTCTGCTGTTGTGGATAGCATTCAGGCTGGAAATGAAGGGATTAATATAATGCTTTCTGGACAGAATGAAGTTATAAAGAATCCTCATAGTTCTAAATGTATTAAGTCATATGTGAAGGAGAATGAGGAGGTTGTTTCATCCAATAAAGGGAAGAAGGATCCTAAACAATTTGGACCTCTTAAGAATAGTCTAAGAGGTAGGAAAAGTGGAGATAAATCGAAAAGTGCTGGGGGCTTTTCCCCATCATGTCCTTAAATGTCTTCTTTGCTTTTTTGGAATTGTAGTGGAGCTAAGAAGAAAGAGGATTCCCACTATTTAAGAAGTGTTATTAAGGATAATGGTGTGTTCTTTGTTGGCTTATTGGAAACTAAACTGGCATGTATGGATAGAAATGAGGTCAATAGAAGTATTGGTAAAGAATGGAATTTTTTTCATGTTGATGCAAGAGGAAAATCTAGTGGTATCCTGGCTTTATGGAAAAGTGGTGTTTCTTCATTTGATGTTCTAATCTCATCAAACCAGTGCATTATTGGTAAATTAACAGATGTGAAGGACATTGCTTGGACCATTGCTTCTGTTTATGGAAGCAAAACTATGAGGGAGAGAAGAGATCTTTAAGATCTTATTGAAATGTTTACTACAGCTGATGAACCTTGTATTATATGGGGAGACTTAAATTTCACTTTTTAAATATGACGAAAAAGGTGGAATAAAATTATTGTTCTCTAAAGGCTCACAAGATATGATGGAGTTCTTAAGTAAGAATGATTTTCAAGATATTGGTCTTAGGGGACCTAAATTCACTAGGTGCAATAACAAGGAAGGTATTGCTCGTATATGGGAAAGGTTAAACATAATCTTCCTCAACTCAAAAGCCTTAGATCTTATTCCATTTGCTGTCATCAATCACTTGGCCCGAGTTGCATCAGACCATTGTCCGATAAGTTTCAATATTCTTAATTCTCAGGTATTTTATCAAATAATATTAAATTTGAAAATGTTTGGTGCTCTTATGAAGCCTCATGGGGAGTGCTAAAAAATGCTTGGAATAAATATGATTTGGTTCTATTTCGGATGTCCAAAAAAGGAAGATAGCTAAATCTCTTAAGAGTTTTTTCTTTTGGAGCAGGAAGAAACTACTGGATCTTAATGTATTAAAGAAGGAGTTACATGAGGATATCTTAGCTCTTTGAGTTGATGAAAGTGAATCAGGTCTTTCTCCTGATAAGTTGGTTGTTTTGAGAGTGAAGGTTAATTACCTTAATTCAACTCTTGCTAGATTGACAATGTGGTAGAGGCAGAGATCTAGAGCTCAGTGGTTAGAAGAGGGGGATCAAAATTCCCATTTTTTCTAGAATTTTGCAAATTCTAGAAGGAATGGCAATCTTATTCATCATATTAAGAATTTGGATGGTATTCTAGTTAACGATCCGGATGAAATTCACAGCATTTTTGATGACTTTTTCCAGAGTAAATGGAAATTTAGAAATTTTTCATTGGAAGGATGGCCTAAGGAGCATTGTTTTAAAAAACTGAATGAAGAATAGTAGAATTTTCTTATAGCAGATTTTAGTAAAAATGAATTGGTTGCTATCTTGGAAAAAATGGAAAATAATAAGTCTCCTGGGAATGATGGTGTTAATGCCTTCTTATTTAAAAGCTATTGGAATATCATTCATATAGAAGTGTGGAAAGCAATTAAATCATTATTTGACTTGAGAAGCATGCCGGAGGATTGGAGGGAAACTTTGGTTATTTTGGTCCCAAAGGTTAACAATGCTAGAGAAGTTAAAAATTTCAGACCCACTAGTTTATGCCAAACCATTTACAAATTGGTGGCAGGTATGATATGGAATAGAATGAAGGTATGCATTTCAAGTGTTGTTTCAGAACAACAAGTAGCCTTTGTTCCTGGTAGATCAATTTCTGATAATTATCTACTAGCTCATGAGATAATCAATAAATTTAGATTTTCTAAATCTAAGCCCGGATTTATGATGTTGAAATTGGACATGGAGCAAGCCTATGATAATATGGGATGGAATACATTGAAGAAAATTCTTTCCATCATGGGATTTCCAGAGATCTTTATTAAGCTTGTTATGCAATGTGTTTCTTCTCCAAAATTTTCCATTATTATCAATAGGAAAAGAAGTAACTGGATACATGCTGAATGCGGCTTTAGACAGTGTTGTCCTCTATCTCCAAGTTTGTTTATTTATGTTCTGAATTGTTAACAAAAAATATATAGGAGAATGGACAAGGTCTTGGCATCAAATTAGCTCCCAATATTCCTTAAATTTCACATTTGTTATATGCCAATGATGTAATGATTGTGGCTGAAGTTACTTCTTCCAATGCAAATTGTATCAACAAGATTATGAGGAACTATTGTGAATGGACTGGTCAAAAAATTAACAAGGAAAAATCACAAATTTTATTTGGAAAGTCTATTTCATGGATGGACAAAAAAACTTTTGGGAGAACCTTGGGTATTCACAAAGTCAGGGAACTGATTTATCAGGGAATAAACCTGGCTGTAAGAACACTTAACTATAATGATTTCTATTTCATTCTTAGAGAAGCTCTCAGTAAATTGAACACTTAGGGTTTACAGAATCTTTCATTAATTGGTAAAATTACTTTGCTGAAATCTGTCTTCTCTTCAATACCTTTGTTTTCTATGGCTTATTCTCTAGTTCCCAAAAGAATTCTTCAAAATCTAGATAAGTGTTGTAGGAATTTCTTATGGCTTAAAGAATGAGGAAAGAGAGGTATGCATTATATATCATGGAACATTCTTGGCAAATCAGTTGAAAAAGGTGTATCCAAGGAGCAACAATGGGGACAGGATCTGCTAGGGCAACAATTGCTTGGAATTTTATTAATAATAAGACGTCTCTTATTAATATGATTATATCTACAAAGTATGGTTATCAAATATGGAATGATGATTCATTGAAAAAATCTTCTATGACATGGCGTATTATCAAAGATGGTGCTCATTCTTTGAAGAATATCACTAGGTGGAGTATTTCTAATGGAGAATCTATCAATATCCTTAATGATTCCTAGATATTGGATAGAGGCCTGAATGATTGGTCGGCTTGCATAAATATTCAAGATATAGAAAACAACAATGTTGCTTCATTGCTAGATGAAAATGGAGAATGGAAAATGGATTCATTGGAAAATATCTTTTCTACTGATATGATTGATATTATTATTAAAACTCCTGTTGACAAAGAACTGAGAATTGAAGAAATGGAACAGCTGTATGAAAATAATGGAAAGTCTATTGCTGCAATGGCATTTCAAGCTGGAAGCAGACATGAAGAGGATAGTGTTAGTATTATGTGAATGAAGAAATTTAAACTTTTTCCTAAAGTCAAAATGTTCTGGTGGAGGCTTATTAACAATTCATTACCTACGATTTGTTGGATGAACTATAGAAGACTTCAGTAATATAGCACTTGTCCAAGAGGTTGTATGAATGAGGAAGATAATTTTCACATTATGTTTGGATGTAGCAAACTTGTGGAAATTTTTACTGCTTTGGAAAGATGGGCAATTCATATGCCAAATTTTTATGGCATTGAAGATTACTGGAAAATGCTGAAGGATTTCTCTGTACTAAATCCGAACATTGTTTAAGTATATCTAATTGTTGTTTATATGAACTGGAAGGCAAGGAATTGTCATATGCATGGTTTGAAGGTCCCATCACCTCAATCTCTTGTTATGGACGCTCTATTATAGGCTTCAAACTCTTTATTATTTCTAATTTGCAAGAACTGGGTAGTAATCTACAATTGTTGTTGTCTAAAGCTTGGTATCCTCCACCTACAAATTGGTTAAAACTAAATGTGGATGCTTTTTAATTATGATCTAATAAAGCAAGTATTGCGGGAGTCTTGAGAGACCATAAAGGAAGATTCCTTGTGGCATATGGAAGAAAATTACTTCATTGGGGCATTTCTCTTCTAGAGCTAAATTGCTTTGTTTAATTTCAAATTTGTTATCCAAGGATGGATGACAGGAATAAATGGTATTATTATCGAAGGTGATAATATCAATGTTATTAAGCTTCTTCAACAATCAATTATGAATAATGGGAATAATCAAGTGAGTAAAATGGATTTCTCTTTTCTAGATTGCTTCAATAATGTGAATTTCCATTTTATTTCTAGAGAAGGCAATAAATTGGCAGATGAATGTGCCAATTATGCCTTAATTAATGATTATCATTGGGATTATGATTTGTTTGGGAACCTTCCGTCAAGTATTGTTAACTTGATTAGGAAGGAATGTAATAGTATTTCTATCACATAGGCTTGTATCTTTTTTTCTTTTTCCAGTTTAATGCAATTGCAGTTTTTCAAAAAAAAAAAAAAGTATGCAAATATATTTATGTTCAAAAATAAATTCTCCACCATGAAGAACTTGTAGTAATCCAAAACCACCGCTTAGATAAAACCAATTAAAAATTGCCCATCTTGATGGCGTCCATTCCATAGCGATAAACTATTCGGATCTGACTCAGACTGATCTTTCCAGCTACACTCCATTATGGATTACGCTGTATTTCTCCATCGACTCATAACTCTTTCCCTTGTGATCAAGAGAAGGTACTCTCCTCCTATTTGAAATAGGTCACCTCTCTTAGATATATAGTCCTTCCGATTGATCCCCAAGTACGGTCTCCTCATCCCATGCTTTCACATCAGAAAGAAATGTATCCTCTGAGAATTTTTTCCCATTCTTCTTACCCAGCTTAATCTTCAAAAAGTTTTGATATTTGCATATCAGTTAACGGAGAATTTGCAAAAACGCAACAGTCGCATCGGAAAGGATGTTTTCAGGCAAGAAGTAGAGGGCACCACCACCGGCGCTCTACTGATTTTGACGTAATTACGGTTAAGTCCTGATTCCAAATAGTTAACACTATCTGATTTTGATGTATTAAAATGGAGAAGGGACGACAAAAGTCTTATCTAATGAGGCCTTAATCGTAGTCATCCAATTCATTCGATCAAATGAGTGTAGACCAATCCAACTTGTTTATGTGGTGACCACCATTATTCCAAACTTCCAACATGGCGCGCTACCAATAAGGCATAGTCAACTCAGTGCTGTTGCCATTTATCTAATTTAAATGATTTATAAAATGTATTTTAATACATACAACTTCAACAAATCATTGAAAAAAATTTACTTAGAAAAATTGAGTGATCTAAGGTTGTATGGATTCATAATAAAATGCTCTAGAAATTAAAATTGATTTCTAGTGGTTCTGATAAGTGGATTTTAATTAATTTTTACTTTTATGTCTACTACTTTTTAATAAATTATCTTCAAACACTTATCAAATTGGCTTCAATTTTGAATGGGAAACAAGATAGGATGTTACCTACATCCCATATAGTTTTCCTAGACCAAATTGAAACCTCCATCATGTGTAATTTAATTTTCAAACTATTGTCTCAGAATTTGTCCCAAATATTTGTAAAATAATTATAAGAATTCCATAGAGAATTATGAACTTATTTTCAAATGGTTTGTAAGTTATTATACAAGTGTAAGACGTCTTAGATTGCAGGCCATGTTGAACACTAGATAGAGGTAGGTTAATTAACTTAGGTCTAGTGTTTTGAAACATAGAAACATTTTAGAAATTTTATTTCACTTCTAATTGGCATGAAGCTTGAATATAGAAAACTTGTTAACAACCTAAACCATAGGAATTAATTTGATGTAAATTAGGGTTAATTGACCTATAAATTTCACAGAACCTAAATTTAGCCCTAATTTGGGTTTAAAAACTTGTTAAGTGCCAACAATTAGGATTATCCATTACTAAGATATAGTGTTTAAAATATTTCACTACATTCATTGGGTGCACTCTTGTTCTCTGGCAACTCGCAAGCGATTTCTAGGGTTTGCGCTTGGAGTTCAATTTTCATTAGATCATGACCTTTTTTTGTTTGTTTGGGATTCGCTTTCTGATATTCCATCATGTGCTATTTCGTTTTACTCTTTTTTTTTTATTATACCTATAGTGTTTTCATGATGACTTTATCATCTTTAATCCCTTTGGATTGCTTGTAAGCTGATGGTTTCGAGTAAGTCTTCTAGCTTATCTAAAACATCTAATAATGATAACTCTCGATCATTTAAGGATGTTGTTGCGGGTTGTTCTTCCTCTTCGACTCCTAAGTTTGATGTTTTTCATACATCTTTTAAAGGTATCCCTGCATTGATGTTTGATATAAAAGTGATAGATCAGTTAGCTACTCACTTCAAATTTGCTTTGGTAAGGAAGTTTGTTTTGCATCAACCAAACTTTGACATTATTCATGCTTTCTAAACAAATCATAAACTCTCTGGAACATTTTTGATTGGTTTGATGGATAAACATCATATTGTCATTCAACTAAACAATGATTTAGATTACAGTTGCATATTTTCTCATAGAGTTTACTATATCATTTCTTATCATATACAATTGTTGAAGTGGGCAACTTTCTTTTACATAAAGGAAGAATCTCTGATGGCTCTCATTTGGGTGTCATTTCCAAATCTGAGATTGCACATGTTTAATACACAGATTTTATTTACTCCAACTTCGATCTTTCGTAGACCTCTCCAAGTAGACAAAGCCATGGCATTAATTTCTAGACCATATGTGCCTAGGATCTTAGTTGAAATGGATGTCTCTAAAATGCTTCTTAAGGAGATATGGATTGGTCCTAAAAATGGTGGTAACCTTCAAAAGGTAAAATTGAGAATTCACCAATTTTCTGCAATCATTGTCATATGTATGTCATAGTATTTCAGAATGTTTTATATTCCACCCTATTTTATGCAAGAAAAAAGAATATCCTAATGAAGTGGAAGAAACTGATTTAATTGTATCTCCTTTACCCAGTATTGATAATGGGATTTTTTAGTATTTGAATGGGTTTTCCTTTTTTTTTTTTTTTTGAAGGAAGCACATAGCATTACTAAAGAAAAAGGGAAAAACCCAAACTAGGTACAAGCAAAAGACTCCTCCTTCAAAATATTAACAAACAAAGGAGGAACCTTATCAAGAAAAATATCATAAAAAAAAAACTAAAAAAAGCTCCAAAGATAGCACATAAGTCTGCTAACTTATTACAATCTCTTTTAACACAATTGAAAATAACATAATTAAAACTGTCAATAAAAGAAATTTATCCATACCTTTATCTCCTTTCTTGAGAGCCTTGTGGATGAATTTGATAACATTAACATTATCACTTTCAATGATTATACCTTTATATCCATGCATCTGATCCTTGATCACTTCTTTGACAGAAGCTATATATAGAAATTCAAGGTAACTGGTATCCCAATGCATATGAGGTCTTCCATAAGTTGCTATCTTCCTTTGTGGCCTCTAATAACTCCTCCAATACCTCCTTTATAGGAAGGGAATAATGTTGCATCTACATTCACCTTGATCCAATCGGGTGGAGGAGAGTACCAACGATCTTCAAATAGCAAAAGCTAATTAGTACTCAACCGGCCTGTGTTGATGTAATTAGGAGCATTAAAAACTCCTACATAGATTACCGCCTCAGCAGCTATATAAACAGATCTTCTTTCCTTATTTCCATGAACAAGTTCATTTCTCTCTTTCCAAGTAAAATAAAAGGCATTACACAATAAGTTAGAAAGAAATGCCTTTTGTTTTACCAACCAACTATACATCACCTCCATATAATTGAACGGTAGGATATGAAAACCCCACTTGTTCAGTTGTTGAATAACTTCAACAACTTTTTGGCATCTACAGGTTAGATGAGAAATATTTTCTTCCTCATAACAACCTCTAAGAAAATAAGCAATCCTTTGGAGTCTTCTATATGTTAAAAAATAACTGGTTGGCAATGCATTGTTAAAAACTCTCCACCAAAAATTTTCCACTCTAGCATTCAAATTAGATTTCTTCAACCTTTTCCATATTTCGTTGTCAGTGTAAAGAGAGAAATTGTTACCAGCAGCCATATAAGTGATTGTTTTCCAAGATTCCATGTGAATGAGTTCAATTTGATCTTCAGTAAGCTCTGGTTTAATCACAATCTTACATATGAGATCCGCAAGGTCCTTCCCGAATGTGAAGTTCTGGACTGCACCATTGATTTCCCGAAATAAACCTTTCCACCATTAAGGATCCTGCCAAGTCTGTTGCAAATCTAGTTTCATGGTTATGTTTTGATAATTGGCAAACACTACAGATTCTCTTGGACTGCCTATTGCCCATTTCTTCTAACATTTTAGGAATCGAAGATCGAATGAACAAACGACGCAAGTTCAAGATTGGGTAGCTAGCTAAGGGTTGAGTCAGTCTGTATTTTACTTTTTTCTCTTCTTGAGTCTATTTGTAATGTCAAAGAGACTGATTCTAAGTAACCCTATATACACACACACTTGAGAGACTTAGAATCTCTATTTTTGCTCACATCGGCCGGGCCGATTCTTGGATCGTCCTGGATGATCAAGTTCAAAACAGAGACTCCAATCAATATTCTTAATTAAGGAAGCCGTCATTAACAGATCGTCCTGGACGATACGTGTATCAGCCAGGACGATAAGCTTAAAAAACAAAAAAATTGTCGCCATAGACAATTAAGGTATTCTGTATTTTTTAATAATCGGCCAGGACTATATTTTATCGGCCTGGATGATATTCATAATTATGCCTTAATTAATCAGACAAATCAAGGAAGTAATTAAAGATGATTGATACAATCACATCGTCCTGGATGATCTATTCAAAAATCTTAGTTACTTCTGGATGATAAATATCGGCCAGCACAAATTCAGGGCGATGCTCTGGATGATTTTCCTCTGATTTGAACTGATTGGCCTGGACGATCGTGAGATCGTCCTGGACGATCAAGCCAATTTTTAAATCATCCAGTTTGCATTCAGGGTGATGATCTGGCCGATCTTCTGAGATTTGTACTGATCGGCCAGGATGATGTCCATATCGGCCTGGACGATATTGTCGGTAACTTGCAATTAATGAGCTCCTTTGAAGCTCTTCTATTTAAGAGCTCTTGTTCAACATTTTGAAAAATCATTTACTGCTGCCTTGACCTGAGAAGACCTTGAGGAGAGAAAGAGAGAGAGAGAGAGAGGATCTTGTGAGGGGGAGCTTATGAGGGGATTCATAAGGGTGCTTCAAGGATCGCTCTGCTTCTTCTTCGTCTAGAGTTTCTTGTCCGTGGAAGGATCGGTAGAGGTAAGGTTTTCAGCAACGGATCGTGGTTCTATGCCAGCTTCAGGAGGAAGCAAAAGGAGATAGGTTCTCTGCCTTGTCGGGGTGGCCAAAAGGACTTCTTTGTGAGGGCTTCTTAGCCTAGCCGTTGGGGCTAAAGGAGAGACACGTTTTGTAGTGCAATACTTGGAGGGTGCCTCCAAGGAGTGGACGTAGGTCAAGTTTACTGAACCACAAAAAATATCTGCGTTATTGTTTTCTTGCTTCCGCACTTTAATTTCCGTATTATTTTGTATCTTGTGGTGTGATTTGGTTTTGGTATGTGATCTTATTGCTTTTGTTGAAAAGAAATTTTAAAATAGCAATTCAACCCCCCCCCCCCTCGCCCCCCTCTTGGTTAGCTTGGGACTAAATTTATAGGGCTTAACATCCCTAACGAACTTTCAAGTGGTATTAGAGTGGGATTTAAAAATTTAAGTTTGAAAACTTTTTGAATTTGATCCATGGCTAACTTTGGGAATAGAAATACTACTGATGGTATTTCAATTACACGACCTCCCTTGTTTAATAACTTACCTTTTGATTTCTGGAAAATCCCCATGTCAACGTTTTTACAATCTACTGATTATCGCATGTGGATGCTTATTAAAGAAGGTTATTCTTCACCTTCTCGTGAAATTAATGGTGTTAAAACTGAAATTGCTTTTTTTCGAATGGACTTTCAATGAAAGAGATTTAGCTAAATTAAATGCAAAATGTCTGAACTATTTTTTCTATGCTTTAAAATCTGAGGATTACATGCGTGTCTCCACTTACAAAACTGGTAAAGAAATTTGGGATAAATTGTGTATCACTTATGAAGGCACTAATGAAGTTAAACAATCCCGTTTAAACATTCTCTTGCATGACTATGAACTTTTTTGTATGAAACCCTCTGAATCTATTTCTGACATGTATACAAGGTTTACTCAAATTGTTACTTCATTGCATGCCCTAGGAAGAGAACTTTCAAACTTTGAAAAAATAAACAAGATTTTGAGATGCTTACCTTCGTCATATGATGCTAAAATCACTACAATCAATAAATCTAAGGATTTGAACACTTATTCTATTGATAACTTACTCGGCTCACTCATTACTTACGAACAAGGGGTGAATCAAAGAAATCTTGATGTAGGTGAGAAGAAGAAGGAAAAAACAGTTGCACTGAAGGCGCACAAATCAGATTCTGAAACTTTCGGGTCTGAAAGCGATGAAGTTGCCTTCATCACAAGGCAATTCAAAAGCTTTCTAAGGAAGAATCAAAAGCATCATTGGAGAAAGGGTAGGGATCATAAACATTCTAAAGGATCTTCTGATATTGTTTGTTATGAATGCAGGAAGCCTGGACATGTAAAAGCCGATTGTCCTATACTTCAAGATCACTTGAGCAAAGAAAAGGAAAAAGGTGAGGAGAAACCGAAGTTTAAGAAGGACAAGAAGAGAGTCCAAAAGGCGTTCTGGGCAGAATCTGGTACTGATTCCTCTGAGACTGAACCAGAGGAAGAGACTACAAACCTGTGTTTAATGAGGGAAGATCATCTTGAGCAAAGTGATGAGAAAGAGGTATGTAAACCAACCTATGATGAATTGGTTGAAATTTGTGAGAAAATTCATGCATCATACAGAAAACTTAAAAAGACTCATGCTAGTTTAAAGTTAGAACTTTCTAATTTATAAAAAGAGTATTCAATTATTCTCAAAGATCATTCTACGATTGATTCAAATAACATGACTTTACTTGATGAATTTGATGAATTAAATAAAAAGAAATTGGAATTAATTAATGAGCATGTTGCATTGAAAGCTTCACACACCTCACTTGAGTCTAAGTTTAAGAAATCTCAAGAGATAGAAGAAAAGTTGAGGATTGATAATAATGTTTTGGAAAATACAAACTTGAGACTAAAGAACGAATTGGATTCACTTAAAGGAAATTAGAAGACTCCCATTTTTGATTTAAAGCCAAGACCTAGGAAGTGGTATTATAACTCAAACCATTTAAGAAATCCTTTTCCTAGAGTTAGATGTTTTTCATGTGGCATGCTAGGACACATCTCACACACTTGCACTGTTCACCGTAGTACACATTGGGTGTGGAGACCTAAAGTTCATGATTCACAGTATACCACACCTGCATTGCATTCTACTTTTCCTAAGAAGGGACCCAAACTGGTTTGGGTTCCTAAATCTGACTGTTGTTGAGTTCTGCAGGTGTGCTCTTACCAAAGACCTCGGGGAGCATAGGACAACTGGACATATCAAGGCTCGCAGCCCATAAATGCTTAAACTTGCTGCTTCAATAAATTCTTGAAATGTGTTTTTGATTAGTGTTGTTTTAAGTTTTTTGTTGTGTGCTAGCTTTTTGTTATTTTAGATTATTTTGTTTTCACGTTGCCTTTTATGATTGGTTTTCCATATGTTGAATCTTTTCAAGCTTTTAGATTTTGGAGTTTTGGAGATAGTGTTTAGCTTTTCTAAATCGGTTAAAGGGAGAAATACCGTTGATGGTTTCCCTCCTTCTGACCTTATTTAGTGGTTTGATTTTCTTCTCTAAACAAAAGTCTAAACTCATTTTTAACAATGGTTTTTGAAATTAAGATCCTTTTTCTTGCCACAATAATTTATCTTATGTATAATAGCCAAAGTTCTTATATATCTTTCATGTTAATTGAAATCTTGCCATTGTATTTATCACATGATTATGACTTTGTTTTATGACTTGTTCTTCCCTATGTTAGAGAGAGAGCTCCTATTCTCTAATATTTGGAGGATATACTCATAACTAAGTTTATTTTTTTAAGGGTTTGTTAAAGAGTTTTTAGCTTGCTAGAATTAAAACAGAAAGAGGCCAATGACGCCAAATTGAAAAAAAAAAAACTATATACAAAAAAGTGTATCAAAAGATCAAAAGATGCTCAAAGAGTCAATCAAACTGACAAGAGGCATAAAATGAGCCCACTAAATGCAAGCTATCCTCTCTTTTCTAAACTCTTAAAACTTAGAGAACTCATTGATTAATTGATGCTTTCAAGGGCATGATTTCAAATTCCATGATTGAGAAAAATTACTTTGTTTTATTATTTATGAGATATTTTCTTTGTAAATAAGTTTTGAACGGATCTTCTTTTTATCCTTTTAAGGAATTCTGAGTTAGGTCTTTTGTTTTTCAAAAGAAAATTTGTACCCTGAAGGATAACCGATCTAGGGTTACAAGAATCGGATATTCTACATTCTTCTGATTGGAATTTGTTAAACTCCTTGATCTCTTGGAACTCTAAGGTTTAAATTTTTTGAGAGTTTCTCATATGAAATGCTTTGCTAAAATAAAAAAATATAGAAAAATTAAAAAAAATAAAAAATATTTGTTTTTTCTTTCATTTGTTTTTTTTTTTTTTGCTTTTTACTGCTATTCTTTTTCTTTCTTTCTGCATTTATTTTGTTTTATTTTTGAGAGCTTTGATCATCACCATCCTTCATTGATTTTCAAATTCTAGTCAAATCATCCTGGCTGATACTTTTATTGTCCTAGAGGATAAGACAAATTCCCTTCAAACTTCCATCTGCTGAACTTCTCTGTGCTTACTACAACTCTTCGTCCTGGACGATCCATTATCGTCCTGGATGATCTGATCGAACTCTGTTGCAATCATGTTGATAGTCCAGGCCGATAACTTTTTTCTCCTGACCGATGAATTTTATGAACATCGTCCTGGCCGATACACTTGATTGTCCTGGACGATCTACGTGTCGTTCGTTTAAAATCATTAAATTTGACCCCAGACGATCCATTATTGGACCATCATCCTAGACGATCCACTGTTCGTCCTGGATGATATGCGTGGCACAGATTTAAAACATTTTAACTTCGGCCGGTACGATCAATTATTATGCATTATCCTGGACGATACACATAATAGGCCCGGATGATCTGCTTTTTTAACGGTCGTCCGGCTTGACACCTTGGGACAATCGCCTGTCTCTAATTGGCCTGGCCGATATCTGATCGGCCCGGCCGATCAGACCGCCTTTTTGACCAATCAGCCTGTACGCAATTATTGTACCATATTGTCCTAGACGATTCTACGATCGGCCTGGACGATATGGCCGTTTCTATAAATTCAGGCCGTTCCAGCCATGTTTTCCACTTCATATCCCTTCACCTCTTGTGTTTCCTTGCTAACTTCTTACTATGGCTGGTGGGAAACGAGTTCGACAGGCTTTTGGAAGTTCCTCGAGGGCCACTCTGGACCCACGATTCAGGGAGGCAGAGGATCAGGCTGCTTACCATCGATATAAGGAATGTGGGATACCTGTCTCCAAAATCATCAATCCTACCCACATTTCATATCCGGTAATGGATCTTTTTGTTCACCACCACTGGGGATAAGCTGCACTTAATCGCTTCAGATCCTGATTTTGATTGGTCCACGACAAACCATTTTCTTCGCCAGACCAATGCACATTTTCATGTTGGAGAGACTAGCTCTTTAGTCAAAGATGCTAGGACAATCCAACATGTCCTTCGCACCTCCTTAATTCCAAAAGCCGAGGACAGAATCCAGATCACTCCTCTTCTTTCTCTGACTACTTTTTACATCATGGCACATAGAGAATTCAATACTGCAGACTTAATTTTTTGGTATATTGATCACTTAACCACAATCCGCAATCCAGGTCATAAGAGAAAACCAAATCTAGCTTTAGGACACCTCATAGCCTATGTCCTTGAAACCAAATATCAACTTCAATATCCTATTCCACCCAATATCCCAACTCTCTTCTACTCAAACAGTTCCTTCAGTACCCTTCACAGTACTCGTCTCCACCCTGGAGATGAGGAACCTCGGGGGGCTGAGGAGGAGGAGCCTCCCGCTCCCGCTCCCGCTCCTATTCCTAATCCTACTCCTCTTCGCCAGCACTCTCAGCTTGACCAGTTAGTGGAGAGGTTTGATCGATGGGAGACTCACTTCGATTCTTACATTGCTACACAGGAGCAGCAACATTCTGAGGACATGGCACGCTACGAGCAGTACCGCACAGAGGACTTAGCCCGATTTGACAGCTACATTACTCACCAGCAGCAGCAGCATGACTAGGACATCGCCTGGTTCAATGCTCAGTTTACTACGCTTGCTGGCTACTTTCAGCAAGCACCACCACCTCAACCTCCATCTAATGATCATGATCCCTCATTTTTCTAGTTTTTGTTTTCTGTTTTCTGTAGTTTGTCTTGTAGTTTATTTTAGTTTTTGTTTGTGTTTTTCCTTTTTCTTTTTGTATCTAGGACCCTCTTTTTTTGATGGCAAAAGGGGGAGTAGGTTGTGGTAGGAAAAGTTGATGCTTGGCTTGTAACTTTAAAATTTTAATGAATTGCTATTTTTTTTACTAAGATTTTCCTACTTGTGTTTTGCCATCATCAAAAAGGGGGAAATTGTTACAAATCTAGTTTCATGGTTATGTTTTGATGATTGGCAAACACTACTGACTCTCTTTGACTGCCTATTTCCTATTTCTTCTAACATTTCAGGAATCGAAGATCGGATGAACAAACGACGCAAGTTCAAGATTGGGTAGCTAGCTAAAGGTTGAGTCAATTTGTATTTTACCTTTTTCTCTTCTTGAGTCTTTTTGTAATGTCCAAGAGACTGATTCTAAGTAACCCTACACACACACATTTGAGAGACTTAGAATCTCTATTTTTGCTCACATCGGCCGGGCCGATCCTTGGATCGTCATGGACGATCAAGTTCAAAACAGAGACTCTAATCAAGATTCTTAATTAAGGCAGCCGTCATTAACAGATTGTTCTGGATGATACATGTATCGGCCAGGACGATTAGCTCAAAACAGAAAGAAATTGCCGCCATAGACAATTAAGTTATTATGTATTTTTTAATAATCGGCCAGGACGATATTTTATCGGCCTGGACGATATTCACAATTATGCCTTAATTAATCGGACAAATCAAGGAAGTAATTAAGGATGATTGATACGATCATATCGTCCTGGACGATCACAGTATCGTCCAGGATGATATATTCAAAAACCTTAGTTACTTCTGGACGATAAGTATCGGCCAGCACAAATTCAAGGCGATGCTCCAGACGATATTCCTCTTATTTGAACTGATCGTCCTGGACGATCAAGCCAATTTTTAAATCATCCAGTTTGCATTCAGGGCGATGATCTGGCCGATCTTCTGAGATTTGTACTGATCGGCCAGGACGATGTCCATATCGGCCTGGACGATATTGTCGGCAACTTGCAATTAATGAGCTCCTTTGAAGCTCTTCTATTTAAGAGCTCTTGTTAAACATTTTGAAAAATCTTTTACTGCTGCCTTGACCTGAGAAGACCTTGAGGAGAGAAAGAGAGAGAGAGAGAGAGAGGATCTTGTGAGGGGGAGTTTGTGAGGGGATTCACAAGGGTGCTTCAAGGATCTCTCTACTTCTTCTTCGTCTAGAGTTTCTTGTCCGTGGAAGGGTCGGAAGAGGTAAGGTTTTCAGCAACGGATCATGGTTCTCTACCAGCTTCAGGAGGAAGCAAAAGGAGATAGGTTCTCTGCCTTGCAGGGGTGGCAAAAAGGACTTCTTTGTGAGGGCTTCTTTGCCTAGCCGTTAGGGCTAAAGGAGAGACACTTTTTGTAGTGCAATACTTGGAGGGTGCCTCCAAGGAGTGGACGTAGGTCAAGTTGACCGAACCACTATAAATCACTGCGTTATTGTTTTCTTGCTTCCGCACTTTAATTTCCGCATTGTTTTTTGTCTTATGGTGTTATTTGGTTTTGGTTTGTGATCTTATTGCTTTTGTTGAAATGAAATTTTAAAATACCAATTCACCCCCCCCCCCTCTCTCGGTTAGCTTGGGACTAAGTTCATAGGGCTTAACATCCCTAACGAACTTTCAAAGCCTTCTTGAGAATTTACAAATGTAGACCATATGTTAAGACATTTTTCTAAAATTCATGTGTCTTGGAATGTATCAATAGATTTACCATTTGCTATATTCCATCTCACAATTTTTTTTAGAAATTTACTTCCATCTTTAATGATCTTCCACGCTGAAGAATTGGATTTATTTCTGTTCACAGCATTCCAGCAAGAGCCATATCTAGGGTACAAAGTTTTATGCAATAAGGAATCTTCTTCTTTCATATATTCCCAGGCTAGTTTAGCCCTTAAAGGACCCATTTTGTTGGTGCATGAATGTAGCCCTCTGCCTCCAAAATCTATAGGTTCACACACTTTGTTCCATCTTACAAAGTGCAAGCCATGTCCCTCATTTGACTTATTCCAGATAAAGTTTCTGCAAAATTTCTCAATTTCTCCTAGAACAGCTTTAGTGACCAGTAAAATCGTGGAATGGAAGGATGGAAGAGAAAGGATAACAGCCTTGACCAAAGTGGTTTCTCTTATAGCTTTTTCTACCTCCTCTAACTTGAAATTGTTGTTTAATTGAATTATGTCTTCCTCATCTAAAAGATGTTGATTCTTCGGCCAATCTTCAAGCAAGAATCTCCTACCACACCATTTGTTTTTGAAGAACTGAATTAATTAATCTTCAATTTGATTTTTCTCCTCCCCCATGGTTCCATTTCCATCCTTAATGCAATGGATGAAATTTGTATTCATTCTTTTTTTTTTTTGAAGGAAATGCAGCAAATTGCATTAAAAAAGAAAAGGAATAAAGTAATTATTACAACCTAAAGAGCCAAAACAGTAGACTCCTCCTTTATTATAGACAAAAATAAAGGAGGAATCTTATTAATAGAAATGTCATCCCAAATAAACTGGCTCATCACACCATAGTTCGCACATAAATCTACCAACTTGTTACAACTTCTATCTACACAATTGAAAATGACGTTATTGAAATCTCCAAAAAGATAAGTATCTTCATACCTTGTATTTCCCTTTTGTTTAGCCATCTTCAATAATTCCATAACATTATGATTGTCTCCTTTTATATAATACCTTTGTATTTGAACATCCAATCCTTCAACACTTCTTTAATGTGTTGAGTAGCAATGAGTTCCAAAGAATAGATATCCCAATGGATATAAGGTTTACCAAAAGCAAGAAGGAATCTTCCTTTGTGATCACGAAAAATACCTCCAATTCCAGCTTTGTAATTGGAGAGAAGAGAAGCATCCACATTCACTTTAAGCCAATCGGGTGGTGGGGGGTGCCAATGAGAAAAAGACAACCTTGAAGGTTGGTTGACATCCCATATACCCGAGTATTTACTAATTCCTTGGATAGAGATTGAAGCAAAGCTTATTGCATTTAAAGCTATGAACAATGAGCTATCATCCTTTCCATTATAGACTAGATTATTCCTGGACTTCCATGTTAAATAAACCACCGAACAATAGAGATTGATCATAAAGGGATTTAGAGAAGAAAGATTCTTACAGCAATCTTGCAATGTATGATATTCTTTGAATGAAAATCCCCATTCCTTAATTTTAGTAATAACTTCCTTCAGCTTATGACAATTAGCTGTCAAATGATCTCTATTTTCTTCAACATTACAGTTCCTTGGGCAAAGATTTATCATTTGCAATTTTCTATGTTCCAGGAAATCATTGGTAGGCAATGCATTATTAAAGATCCTCCACCAAAAAGTCTCCACCTTTGGAATGAGTTTTGCTTTTTTTATCCATCTCCAATAAGAAGCCGTAGGAATGTGTTTTGCAGAATTTTCAAAAACCATAGCTGATAATGATTTACCATTGCCCTGAAGTAAGAGCTCCATTTTATCATCTTCTTGATCTAACGGGTTAATGGTTTGTAAAATAAGATTTACAAGATCTTCACCCATAATCTTTCTCATTTGATCCACATTCCATCTACCATTCTCTATAATGTTTGAAACAGGAAATCTGTCATCTTCTAGAGTAGAAATGAATGTTGGCCACTTATTCAAACTTTTATCTAATATCCATGTATCTTTGTATATATCAATGTCATTTCCATTTTCCACCCTCCATCTAATAAATGGCATTAATGATTTACCACCGGTCTTCAAGATTTTCCATGAATTAGAGCAAAAATTGTTCAAATCTACCTTATCAAGTAGATTTCCATATTTGGGGAAGAATACTTTGTGAAGAAAGGAATCTTTCTCATATAAATATTTCCATGCCAATTTGGATCTTAATGGGCCAACTTTAGTAGAACAAGAGTGAAGAGCTCTACCTCCCCATTTGGTTGGTAAACACATAGTTAACCAGTTAACACAGTGTATTCCATAGCCTACATTAGATTTGTTCCAAATAAAATTTCTACAAATTTTTTCCACCTCATCTTGAATACTCTTAGGCACAAGAGAGTTAGTACAATGAAAGGTGGTGAATGAAAGCAAAACTGTTTTAGATAAAAGAATTTTTCCAGCCAATGAAATCATCTCACTTCCCCATATGTTAGTCATCTTCAATGCTTTATCAATAATAAAATGAAAATCTTGTTTAACTAACCTTCTTAAAGTTAGAGTAACTCCAAGATAGGTTAATTGATTTACAGATTTAAAACCCAACAAACGGTTGATGGCTTTCTTTCTCCTTCTTCTAACAAGTTTGCTGAATATCATAGAAGATTTGTTTGAGTTGATAGACAAACCTGTCCAACTGCAGAAATTATCCAAGATTTGTTTAATTTCTTTGGTAGCCTTCAATGTAGCTTCTGAAAATATGATCACGTCATCAGCATATAGTAAGTGAGATATGGATGGCCCATTTGAAGAAACCCGAACTCCCAATGCATCACCTTTTTGTTTGAAGGCATTAGAAAGCAATTGAGCACAAATGATAAATAGATAAGGAGACAAGGGGCACCCTTGTCTAAAGCCACATTGACCTTCAATCCATTTAGATAAGCTACCATTTATAGAAATTGAGAAATTGGAACTTTGAATACAATTTAAAATCAGCTTAAAGAAGAAATCTGGAAAACCGAAATAATGCAAAGCTTTTTCCAAGGTTGTCCAACTCATGGAATCATAGGCTTGTTCCATATCAATTTTGAATGCCACAAAACCTTTTGAAGATTTAGAATTCCTTAGTTTATGTATTACTTCTTGGGAAATCAACACATGATCATTAAGAGATCTTCCTTTAATAAAAGCTACTTGTTCATAAGAAATCAATTTAGAGATGTAAGGAGCCATTCCATTCATGAGGATTTTAGCCACCAATTTATAGACCGAATTACAAAGGCTGATGGGTCTATAATTAGAAGGAGATAATGGATTACTTATTTTTGGAATTAGAACAACAATTGTTTCTTTCCATTTAGGATCCATTACAGCATTTTCAAAGAATTCATTAATAGCATTCCAAAGATCAAGTTTGATAATTTCCCAATAAGCTTTAAAGAAGGAAAATGTGATGTCATCTTTACTTGTATAGATATTATTACCACTATTTTTGATAACAATTTCCATTTCTTCAATAGAGAAGGATTTGTTTAAGGAAGTTCTATCTTCCTCATCTAGACAGCTCTGTGAAGAAGGCCAATCTTCAAGAGTGCAACTTCGGAATTTTCATTTCTCCTGAAAATGTTTTAAGAAAACATTTTCTATAAGCTTTTGTTCTTCTACCAGTTCACCAACTTCATTTTTTATCTTGGAAATAAAGTTAGAATTTCTTCTAGATGAAGCAAATGCTTGAAAGAATTTTGAGTTTTGGTCCCCTTCCACCATCCATTTCACCTTTGCTCTTTGTTCCACCAAGTATCAAGTTTGGCAAGAGTTGAGTTGAATTCTCCCACTATAGCTTTTAGCTTCCAGCTTTCATCAATCGATAGACTTCCTTCATTAGCCTCTTTCTTTTGAAGATTTTCAATTTGAAGTAAAAGATCCTTCTTAAGAGAAAGTAAATTCTGCATTTTTGATTTGCTCCAATAGAAAAGGGATTTGAGAGAATTTTTCATTTTACTATTCAAAATGTTGGCAGCATTTCCTCTATATTTCTTTTTCCATACTTTGTTTACCACAGCCATAGAAGCTTTGTTTTGTGCCCAAACATCCTCAAATCTTAAAATCTTCTCCTTAGTATGATAAACCATTATGTTCAAGACAATTGGACAATGGTCCGAAGCCACACGTGTTAAGTGCTTAACACAAAGAAGATTTGAAGAAGAAATAGCAGCTGGGTTTATAAAACACTTATCTAATCTTTCAAGAATGCGTTCCGGCCCTTGCTTGTTGTTGCACCAAGTGAATTTTGGTCCTACAAAACCAACTTCATGTAAATCATTGTTAGCTAGAAATGTCTTCATCTCCTTGGATCCTAGGGAAAGTTTAAATCTTTTCCCTCCCCTTTTATCATCACTTGAAAGAATGCAATTGAAATCTCCTCCTATCACCATAGGGATATCCTTGTTAGTAAAGAATTCCATTCTTTCCCAAAGCAATATTCTTCTATATACATCCTTGCTTCCATAGATTGAAGCAATTCTCCAAGTTCCTTTGTTGAGAATCTCCAAATCCCCCACAATGAATTGTGAAGAAGATTCTAATATTTTAAAAGAGGCAATGTTGCCTTTCCATAATACAAGAATGCCCCCAGATAAACCTTCTGATGGAACACAAAAGAAGTTCCAATCGGTGCCTATGAGAATATCCACTTCCTTTCTCTCAAAAGAAGTAATTTTGGTTTCCAATAAAGCAATGAAAAAAATTCCAAAGTCTTTGACAATCTCCTTCAAGTATAGAGAAGCTCTTCTTTTCCTAGCTCCTCTACAATTCTAAAAAGCTATGGAAGAATTCATTGCATAAGAGGGGTTGAAGTCCCCAACTTATCTATGTTGACTTTGGACCTAGTCCTTTTAGTTGTTTGTTGCCTTTAATTTTAATAAAAGAGGGACTTCCATCCTTGATATTCATAGAATTACTTAAAAGTTCTTCCTTGTTGATAACTTCCTATTCTGAATTATTAGAAACTTCTTCCAGAATTTTACAAGCTTGATCATCAACCAATTCAGTTGTAATGATTTCTCCTTCCTCACTAAGATCATCTAGCAAATTGAATTTGTTAGTAGAAATAAAAGAAGAGTTATGAACATTTGACCTTTTATCCAAGATGTCTTCTGAAGAGATTTCAGAATGCTGTAAAAGAATAGATTCCTTAATAGCATCATCCTGGATTCCTTCCGGAATAGAAAATTGCACTTCTTTATTAGGAATTTCCATTACTTCTACTTCCTTCCAGATTTGTTTTTTAAAAATAGAATCTGGAATTTTTTTCCCAGCAACTACTTTATCTTTAAAGCCTTGATTCTTGAACAAATTTCTCTTCTTGCCATAGTTAATCTGAAGCCAAGGTCCTTAGCCAAAATTATCTTTTTCTGCTTCTTTAGAAACCTTGTTGTTGAAGGTAATTTCTTCAATACCCTTTGGAAGATCCCCTTCCTTGTTATTAATAGAATTATTAGTAGATGTGTTAAATAAACAATTGGACTTTTCATGTCCAATTTTCCCACAGCAGAAGCAAAAGTCAGGGAGTCTTTCATATTCAAATTTTTGATAGAACTTTCCCGAGCTACTTTCAACCCAAGTTCCTTTTGGTAAAGCAATGTCTAGATTGATACGAACACATACTCTACCAAACTCCCTTCTTCCCCATTGAAAAAGATTACCATCAATCATTAGGGGCAGACCAATTGTAGAAGCAATTCTACATATGTTGATTTCATCCCAACATAGAAGTGGTAGATTTGGAAGCCTTATCCATATTGGAGCACTCAACCCTTTTAAGGAGTAAGGATCAAAATTAGAAGACCATTTATCCATACCAATTATTTTCCCATTAACAAACCAAGGTCCGTTATTGAATACAGCTTCCATGGATTCATTATTGTAGAATGAACAAAGGATCCAATCCATTCCTAACATTGTTAAGTGGAACTTCCGATAAGGAGCCCATTGTCTTCTAAGTTCTGTACTGACCACAGAGAAAGGAATTTTGCTTCCAAAAACTTTGATAACAATAGAATTTTGTAGCTTTTTTGAATTTTCCATCACCTTGTCTTCATTGAGTTTAACAGAAATACCATCTTCAGATCTGAAATCACCTAAATCTAGGTGAGATACTTTTATATGTTCTTTTTTGGCCCAAGCATTTTGTTGTAATATCGGCAGATTTCTTTCAGCAATAACATTAACTGTTTCATTGCAAGAGCCAAGTTCTCCATTATTGCATTTACGAACCTTTTCCAGATCAATTGAACCTTGGTCTCTTTTGCTTTCAGTAGCTAAATTGTTCAGAATTTCTGAATTTGAATTATCCTTATCTTGAACCTCCATGTTGTTTTCTGAAATTAAAATTTCAGAAGCATTTTTGACAGAATTTTGTTTACCAGAAAAAGCAGAATCATTTTCAGAAGAGTTTGAAGCAACCTCAGTAATTGTCAACTCCCTAACACCAGTGAGGTCCTTTTTCTTCAGAATAATAGATGACGGATCTTCTTCTAACACGCCTTTGCCTTTTCCACAAACTTCTTTTAATTTTTTAGGAGGTAAAATCATTCCTCCCTCATTGATAACCAAAGGAGAACCTGAACGAAACTTTGTTTTGGAACCTTGAAAAAAACTTGTCGGGATATCACCAAATGCCAGTGGAGATGCAGAAAGTGACTTCGATGGACCATGAGCCAAGCTTGTGGAAGAACGACGAACATCCATAGAACCACCGGAGATTGGTGGTCGGCGACCTTCCGTCGCCATTGATCCCGCGGTAAATCTGCGAATTTGAATTTTTGAAAAAAAAAAACAGCAGAAATTTTAATTTTTCTCAGACCTTCTCTCTCTAACTTCTCTCTCTAACTGCATTCAAATTTGTATTCATTCAAGAACTAGCAATCAAGTGAAAAAATTTAGAATTTTGGTCACCTTCATTTATCCATTTTACTTTGGATCATTGTCGCCACCACGTGCTTAACCAAGCCAAAGTAGAATTAAGTTCATTAATTTTGAATTTCAGCAATCATCTTGAGAAAGCACACCAACTTCTGCTTCCTTACTTTGGAGCTTTAAAATTTCATATTTGAGCAAGTCTTTAAGCTTTGCCTTACTCCAAAAGAATAAGGATTTAAGAGATCTTTTCATCTTGAAGTTAAGTATCTCAGCTGCCATTCCAAAGTCTTTTTTGTTCCAAGCTTTTTCCACCACTGCATAAGATGCCGGGTAAGAAACCCAAACATCCTCAAATTTAATAGATTTCTTAACTTTAGAAGAAGAGTCTAAAATGTTAAGAAGAATGGGCAATGATCCGAAGCTATCCTGGGAAGATGCTTAACCATTATGTGCTAATTGTAGTTAACTAAAATTGAGTTGAACATCATCCGGTCTAATCTTTCCATAATCCGATCTGCTCCTTTCTTGTTGTTGCTCCAAGTTAGCCTAGGACCAATGAATCGTAGCTCATGAAGGTCATTATATGTCATGAAAGATTTCATCTCTTGGGCTCCAAAGAAAATGAAAATCTCCTACCACCCTTCTTGTCTTCTTTGGACAAAAGAAAATTAAAGTCTCCTCCAATCACCATAGGCCAATCATTGGTGATATGTGGTTCCAACCCATTCCAAAGAAATCTCCTATTATAAACATCTTTGCTTCAATAGATTGTAGCAATCCACCATTTTCCCTTGTTGAGAATATCTAAATCACCAATAATGAATTGGGAAGAAGAATCTATTTTGCTGAAATTAGCCAACCTTCTCCTCCAAAGCACTAGAATGCCTCCTGATAATCCAGCTGAAGGTACATAACTGAAGTCCCAACTAGTGTCAATCAATGACTCCACATCCTTAAGCTCAATAGAAACCATTTTAGTCTCCAACAACCCAATAAATAGAACATTGTGATCTTTCACCACCTCCTTGAGGTCGAGAGAAGCCTTCTTTTTCTTGGCTCCTCTACATTTCCATATCAAAATAGAATTCATTTATGGATAAGTGGGGAAGAATTTCCCCCCTTCTCCTTATTATCTCCATCAGTTTTCTTGTTTCTGGTCTTCAAATTGATGGGTCCCAAACATTTCAATTGTTTCACACCTTTCATTTTTACTGTTGAGGACCTATCTTCATTAACTCTGAATTCTTCCTTATTAAAAACTGTAGTTTTTGACAAAACCTCCTGGATTGCATTTCTATCAAGGATTTGGATGACTGGAGGAATATTCACTTCAACTATCTCCCCTTCTTCAGCAAAATTTCCCAAGGCTTCAAATTTATTTTTATTAGCAGGAATTCCTTCAGTAATAACAGCTTTAGCATTTCCCTCTTCTATCTTTTTTTGGGTGTTCAATCCAGCATGACATATAACTTCTTTTGAATGAACTTCTTCCTTTTCACCTTCTACAACTGGATTCTGTACTATTGGCTCTATTAAGACGTGCTTCAGCATATCTTTTCCACCAATTTCTTCATTACTATTGTTGACAACATCATTGGATCTTTTCTCCAGATTTGATTTAGAGGTTCTATCTTCTCCTTTAGTAGAGACTGTTCTAAGAGCTTTCTTTTTTTTGAAATCCACATAAATCAAAGGCCCATACACTTCTCCATTGCTATCATTATTTGAAACAACAACTTGTGATTTTGAATTTGGGTCTGGAACCAACTTATCTTTACTGACTTGAGCTTCCCCATCTTGCTTGAGATTGATAGGAAATGCTTTTTTCACACATTCCTCCCTTAGGTGACCCAGCTTGCCACAATTGAAGCAGAATGTAGGCAACCTTTCATATTCTTTGTTCTGATAGAATTTACCCAATTCACCTTCCACCCAAACTCCCAAAGGTAGTTTCTCATCGAGTTTGACTCTCACAAAAACCCTTGAAAATTCTCTTCAACTCCATTGGAACATGTTTCCATCAATCAAGTATGTAGTGCCCATCATGGAAGCAATTCTGTAAATATTTACTTTGTCTCAACATTGAAGAGGAAGATTGGGCATTCGAATCCAAATTGGAGCTATGAGCCCTTTGAATGAAGTAGGAGAGCAAGCAGCCATCCATCTATCCATGCCCACTATTTTACCATTAACATACTAGGGACCTGAAGTTATGATTTCCTCCAAAGAGTCTTGTTCTTCAAAAGCACAGAGCACCCATCCCAATCCTAACTGAGTTAGATGGAATTTACCAATTCTGGACCATTGCTTCCTCAGCTCAATGCTTATAACATTGAAAGGGATATTATTGCTGAAAACCTTGATAACTAGAGACTTCTTAAGTTTATTAGAATTATGTTTTTCATTCTCAACATTTAGCTCTACCACACCACTTCCTTCATGATTTTTCACCAAAGTTTAGCTCTGAAACTTTAATATTGGCCTTCTTCTTCCATACATTCAAACCAATGTTATCAGCCATAGTTTTAGAACAATTAGCATTTTTCTTTTGATAACTATAGTTTCCTAGCTCTCCCGTTTCACATTCCCGAACCTTGAAGAGGTCAGAATTAACAAGGCTTATATCTAAGCAATCTTTGTTCAATAATGTTTACGTTTGCTCCTATTTTAACCAGATCATCGGTAATCTGGTTGCTCTTCAATTCACCATTTAAATCTATCTCATTTTTTTGTTTCCCCATTATTACAAGAGGTTGCCATGCAATTTGCTATTTGGTATGAAATACCAGGATGAAGGATCATGTCAGATAAACAGTTTTCCTTGGGCTAAGAATTACTGTCTTCTTCCATCAAGATTTGCTTACCCTTTCTAATGCAATCAAAATTCTTCTTCTTAACAACCATTCCTCTTTCCTTGATAACTAGAGGACGTTCTTTATTGAACCAGAACTTGCCTTCCTTCTCATATCCATTGTCTTTGAAAGCCGGTGGAGACGAGTCAATTTGACATGAGATCTTTCGAGATGATGGGGGAGGAGGTGGACGGAGGATGACTGGGGCACCAGCTTCCACTGTCCGACGATCCTCCGTCGCCATCAACGGTCTGCTAAAAACCCGCGACGATGGAATTAAAAATTGTCTTCAAATGGAAATGACGGAGCTTCTCTCTCTTCTTATTCCCCTAAACGTTTTCTTTGAATGGGTTTTCCTGAAAGCTAAAGTCAAGGCACAAGATCATCATTTTATTTTGATAAATAAGATTGAATGTGGGGGACCTATTAAATCCGTTCAAGTGAAATCTATGGAAAAAGGCAATTTACCTGATGTCGAGAGTAGTGAAGTGGAGAAATTTGTCGTGATTTACTCAAAGCATATTAATAATTATCATTCTTATCAACTACCTTTCTATACTAATAAAAATTTAGTTTACTTCATGTTTATTGCTACTAATCCCTAGGGTGTGAACCAAGTTAATATTAACATCTCTTCAAATGAATAGGTTGATGTGGAAGAGGGTGAACATCATCATATGGAGGAGGGAGAGCTCTTACAGGATAATGTGGAGGAAAGCGAACATGAGTTGTTGAATAAAGACGATAACATTGGTAATGGTAGTAATAATGCATCAACTTTTTCTAATAATGTTGATTGTGGCAATGATTATGCTAATGATTCTTGTAAGGAGTACGATGAGTATACTCATGTAAAAAAAAAAAGAAGATAAAAGATGTGAATTTGCATTCACCTTGATCTACCCAATCTAAAACTTTTAACCAATAACTTTTTTATGATTAAGTCTATAATTTGGAATGTTAGGGGAATTGGTATCTCTTCTTATAAAACTAGGGTTAAGAATTTATGTCATATTCATAATGTGGTGCTTTTAGTTTTACTCGAGCCTCATATTTCTGCTACTAAGTTGGATGATACCTCTCATTATTTAAGATTTAACCTTAGTTTAGTGAATGCTACTAACAAAATTTGGGGTTTTCGGAAAGATACTATTGATATTGTAATTTTTCCCAAGTTTTGTATTGCAATATGCTATTTATGCAATTTAGTTATTGTGCTGCTTTTATGTATGCTTCATCTTCTCATGGTACTAGAAAAGAATTATGGAATCAACTACCTACCTTTCACAAAATAGTTATAATAACTAACCTTTCTAAAAGAATTGGTGGTTCAAATCCTTTTTATTAGTCTATGGAGGATTTCAATATTATGATTTTGGACTATAATTTTGTTGATATTGGCTTTTTTGGAAATGCTTTTACTTGGAATTATGGTAATATGTGGCAACACTTAGATCATATGCTTTTTAATGATCTATGTATTATTTCTAGTAATAACACCTTTGTGGAGAAACATAGTAAAACTTTCTTGGTCCATTCTCCTCTTCTTATTGGTATTACATCAACGTAGAAAGGTTATTCATTCCCTTTTAGTTTTCATAATTTGTGGCTTCTATTATTTTTTAATTATGGCCTAGGATAATTGACAGGCCCCTTTACATAATGATAATTTGATTAGGGGTTTGAATAGATTTTTGTTTAAACATAAAAGGCAAAAGTATAAAATCAATTGGTGGAATAGAAATATTGTTAAAAAATTATTTTCCAATATCTTATATGCTAAAGACAAAGTTATTTCTATGGAACTTAAGTGCCAACATAACCCTTGTGTTGATAATTTGAGGTGTCTTCAAGAGGTGAAGAGCAGTCCTTTTAAGTTTCAAGAATAGGGGGAACTTTATTGGAAACTATTGCAAATTTGTTTTTTAGGAAATATAATTTTGATGATAGCAAATACTTCTATTTCTCTACGGCTGCCTTACCTACTAATATTTTAGGTCCACAAGATCAAACTGTAATTTAAACCTTCTCAAGATTGGGTAAACTAGGTCTGAGTCAGTTTGTAAACTTTTCATTTTCTTGAGTCTATTGTAAATGATGGGGTTCTTGATGCTAAGTGTCTGGGCTCGTGAATAGGTTGTTAGACCTAAGCTATTATCCAGAGGCTAACCAAGAGGGGGGGGGGGTGAATTCGTAATTTAAAAATTCTACTTATACTCTTGGATTTTTAGAAAACCTTTTTAATTACTAACACAAGTTAAATTTAAAGTTTAAAAATAAACGTTTCAACCAGAGTAAACAACTTGCAAAAAATTAAATGCAGAAAAAAAAATAAGAAAGAACACACCAGATTTATAGTGATTCGGTCAAACCTTGACCTACATCCACTCTCCAAAGGCACCCTCCGAGTATTGCACTAATACCAAAGTGACCCTTCTTTTGCCCCCACAGTAAGGAGGAGAAGCCTTTATAAAATAACTTCCACCTTCCCCAGTGCGGTGGAGGAGCCGGGTCCTTTGACACCAAAGAGATCTTCTTCTTCCCAAAACTTTCCTCAAGATGACCCTTGAATTCGATGGTACTAAGGTGGAAGTTCGCCGGAGCAACCATGTGAATATCCCCTCCACACTCCCTTGAAATCCCCTCCAAGGATCTTCTCCCTCTCAAACTCCACCCTTTCCTCTCTCCCTTTCAAGTTCTCTCTTCCAGTTTTCTCCAAAAGAATGAAGACACAATGACTACCGATGATTCACTTTGTCATCCTTTTACACTCTCCAAGAGTCAGCAAAGAACCGAACTGATGTTGTTGAACTTCAATTAAGAGCCTTTAGATGAGATGCGCAGAAACTTGAAGGAAATAAAGAGATCTTCACTTTAGGTAACCTTGTGAATCCCTCACAAAACCCTCACTTGATCTCTCACTCTTCACTCATACAATCTCTCCCAAACACTCACACTCAATGATCACTCTCAAGAGAAAACAACACTGAAGGCTCTTGTAATAGTTTCTAGGACTCCTTATATAGAAAGGACAAGAAAAAACTATCCAAAAACTTAAGATTTCAAGTTTTGAGTGCTCACAATTATCCCGTACGAACCTATCTTAGTACGTACGAACAATTCAAAAAATGTTGTGTACAAACATGTTGTGCATCGGTACGAACTCATTTCATCCGGTACGAACAGAACAAATTTAAAAGTTCGTATGTACGAATCATCAGGACAAAATGAACAAAAACAGAATAGAGAGGTTCGTCCCCATACGATCCAAAAAATATCGTCCGTATGAACTGTGTATTTGGCAAAAATAGAGTTGTTCATCCCGGTATGATTGAAAAATATCATCCATACGAACTGTACCTAGAAATATTTTTGCCTTTTCTATTCATTCCATTGCTCATTGGGGTAAATAACTGACCAGATCATCCCGTACGAAGTGGTATCATACAGTATGATCAGTTTAAAAATGTGAATTTTAAAACACTTTCTCGGTGTGTGTGTGTGGGCTCAGTTACTCAAATTATAATCACACTCTCACAGACTCAATAAAATAAAAAATACAGACTTCAATTATAATTAAACTCTAAACTGATCTTGATTTGAAGTATTCAATAATTCATAGTATGATTTCCTTGGAATGTTAGTACACACAAGAACAAAAATAATTCTTCCAGAATATGTTAGGAGAAATAAAAATCAAAGCAATAAAATTTAGAATCTTCAAAAACATACAAGTTGCAAGAATATTAAACAGGAAAAACTAAATAGCAACTTTTCTCAACAATCTCCCCCTTTTTTATGATGGAAAAATAATTATTGTTTGAATATAATTGAATATTATAAATTTCTCCTTAACTCCCCATAAATGAATAAGCATGTGAATATACTGGAATTTATATTAAGAGCAAATCAATTTTAATTTTTTTTTAAAGTTTTAAAAACACAAAGAAAGAAACACAAAAACAAATTACAAGGAAAAACATAAAAACACAAAGCAATAAATACAAAAATAAATTACAAGGCAAAACATCAAACATAGCAAACAAACAATATTTCTCCCCCTTTTTTACCACAACAAAAAGAGAAGAAGAAAAACAATAGAAATGTAAGAAGTCATATGAGAAACCTTTGATAATTGATCCTGAAAGAGATTGATTTATAATTGCAATAACAAGATTAATGCCCATTAGATAAAACTAAAGATTCAAAACATTTAAATTAAAATATAACATAGATAAGATAAAAATATCAAGGTCATGAAACATTCTAAACAATTAGATATGGAGAATTATTGCAAAAGTGATGAAATGAAGATTAATTTAAGTTAATTTCCAATACAAAATATAATTGAACACTAGATTGATTTGAAATTGAAGATCAAAAGATAGAGGAAGGATTAGTTGGCGACATTGCACATCTTTTTTAAATATTTATGGCACACTTTATGCATCTTTTTGTATTTGGGCTAATTTTGTGTCTCTTTTTAATTTGCGAACCATTGCACATTCTTTTGATTTTTATACACTTGTACATCTCCATTTTATTTTTAAATTGAGATTTCTAAAATCAATAATCTAAAAATTCAAAATTCTCTAGATACAAAGATACTTATATTGAAAAAGAGAATATAAAAGAATAACAAGACATCAAACTTGCAATAATAATATTAAATTTTTGTATGCCTAAAAAAGAACATGAGATTGATAGCTTAATTGATCAAGTTATAAATTAACTTAAATTTTTGAAAAATTAGATTTCCTGATGAAGTTAATTTGTATAGAAAATCATATTATAATGCTTTTTAGATCAATTAAGTCGGGATAATCATATAGTCAAACGAACATTTCAAACACAGAATAAAAACACTTAAACTTTCAAAAAATCTAAATCAATACAAGTATAGAAAAACACTAAACAAACACAAGTACATAAACTACATAAAATCATCACATCACATCCAAAATGTCCCACAAAAAGATTCATTCTCAACATTGAATGACACGTAGTTGATACATACGAACTTTGGGTTCGTACCTATGATCAGTTATAAAAACTAAATCTGTCTGCATAACCATTTATATGCGTACATAAGAAGTAATACAAATCATCCAAGATGATCAGGAGATCGTACAGTACGATATTTATTGAAAAAACTAAACAATACGCAATCAGTCTATACCAACTATCGACTTGCTACAGAATTCGTACAGTACAAAAACAATTTCATATAGTACGAATAGAATGCTTAGAAAAATTTGCACGATCGATCAAAAATATGGAATCTGATGTGAGAACATTTCAAAATCATACAAAACACAAAATATAAAAATTGAAAAATGCACAAAATAAACATAAATAAAAATACAACAAACAAAAAACCATGCATACAAAAACAAATAAATACATAAACAATTGTTTTAACATTATTTTGCTCCTAGTCTGATGATTCAGAAGCTAGATCTGCCAAAGATATTTTTTGCTTCTCATTATTTTCCCTTTTTATGATTTGCTTAGCTTTACCCTTTTCTTTTGTAGGAAGAGTTCTTAAATTAGGGCACTGACTTTTTAGATGTCCAGATTTCCTACATCCAAAGTAATTAATATCAGAATAAATCTTAACATTCTTATCATTTTTACCTTTATTTCACTTTTGTTGATGCTTGTGCTTTAGTGAGATTTTAGTTTGCTTGTTAAGTCATCATTTTCCTCACCAACTAAGCCACTTTTCTCCCTGACTTCAGCTTTTAGTACTATCATTTCACCAACATCCAAAAGTCATTGACTCAAACTTTGCTAGTAGGTAATGAGTGAGCCAATCAAATTGTCAATGGAATATTCATTCAAATTTTTTGATTCACAAATAGTAATAACTTTGTCATCAAACTTGTCAAGTAAACAACGTAGAATTTTATTGTCTATTTAAAAGTTCAAAAATTCTTTACCTAAAGTATGCAATGATGTTACAATTTGAATAAACCTAGTATACATGTCTAAGATCATCTCATAAGGTTTCATGCTAAGGAGTTCATAGTCATGCATAAAAATATTCAACTTAGATTGCTTGACTTCACTAGTACCTTCATATGAAATGCATAAACTATCTCAAATTTCCTTGCCAGCAGTACATGTAGAGATTCTCATATAATCTTCAGAATTTAAAGCACAGAACAAACAATTCATACATTTAGCATTTAATTAAGTATAAAGTTGTTATACTCTACTCCATTCAGAAAAAGGGGTCTCAGTTTTGATTCCATCTATAATACGTGATAGTACAAAATAACCACTTTGAATCATATGCCATATTCGATAATCTATTGATTGCAAGAAAGTAGACATTTGAATTTTTCAAAAATTAAAAGAAATATTTTCAAATAAAGGTGGTCTAATGAATGAATATCCCTCTAATGTGTTACAGTTTCTAAAATTAGCCATACACATTTTTTAAAAAGTAGTCTAAACTTATAATTTTGATACAAGGCTCTGATACCACTTGTTGGGGCTTGTGAATAGGATGTAAGACCTAAGTTATTGCCCCGAGGCTAACATAGTGGGGGGAGGGTGAATTGGTAATTTAAAAATTCTACTTATACTCTTAGATTTTATGAAAACCTTTTTAATTATTAATACAAGTTAAATTTAAAGCTTAAAAATAAACTTTTCAACTAGAGTAAACAACTTGCAATTAAATTAAATGCGGAAGAAAAAAAAAGAAAGAACACACCAGATTTATAGTGGTTCGGTCAAACCTTAACTTACGTCCACTCCACGGAGACACCCTCTGAGTATTGCACTAATACCAAAGTGACTCTCATTTTGCCACCACAGCAAGGCGTAGAAGCCTTTACAAAATCACTTCCACCTTCCCGGTGCAACGGAGGAGCTGGGTCCGATAGTACTGAGGTGCAAGTTCTTCGGAGCAACCATGTGAATATTGTTGAAACTCGTTCACTATGAATTAGGTTGTTAAACCTAAGCTTATGTCCCAGCGGCTAACCAAGAGGGGGGGGGGGGGTGAATTGGTAATTAAAAATTAATCCCTCTTTTTAACTTTTAAATAAAAAAATAAACTTTAATGAGTTTTGTAGTAAACATTTTTCAACCACAGTTTTAAAAGTAAAAACACAAAAATAAAAAAGGCAGCGAAAGAAATAAAGACACGAGGTTTATAGTGGTTCGGTCAAAACCAAACCTACATCCACTCCTCGGAGGCACCCTCCGAGTATTGCACTAATACCAATAGTGACTCTTTTTTTGCACCCACAGCAAGGAGGAGAAGCCTTTACAAACACTCTTTCCACCACTACCCGGTGCGGTAGAGAACCATCATCCTTTTACACTATCCCCTGTGCTGTTAGAGAACCTTCATCCTTTTATACTATCCCCAATATTGGCAGAGAACCGTCGCCTATTCACACTCTCCCGGTGTAGGCAGAGAACCCTTCGGCTGTTCACACACTCCAAGTGTTGGCAGAGAACCCTTCGGTTGTTCACACTCTCCAAGTGTGGGTAGAGAACCCTTTGGCTGTTCACACTCTCCAACAATCGGCAGAGAACAGGATCTCCTTGACAGATCTTCTCACAAGAATTCTAGAAGGAAGAGAGAAAAGAGCAAAGTAATCACAAACCAAGAGTAAAGACTCTTACCTTTGAGTACCAAGTGAAACATTCACCCTCCAAGTGCAAGAAATCTCCTTCAAACACTCTCTCATACTCTCCTTGACACTTATTTCAATAGGCACGAAGATCAATAGGCAAAAAGATTATGTGGCAGTTTAGTTTGGACTATTTATAGGAAAGACACAAAAAACTATCCAAGAAATGCAAAGCTTCAAGTAAATACGAATTGGATCGTCCTGTACGATAGTTGGATCATCCTGGATGATTTAACTTAAATATGTTGGAAACAAACCTAATGTATATGGGAACGAAATGACTTCGTACACACACATCGCCCCGTACGAACTAGGTTTGTCCGGTATGAACTATTATTCCATAGGTCGGTTCCCAAAAACTGCAGAACGACACTTAAATTTTAGAGTCAGTTCACTTCATCCTGAGACAAATTATGGGTTCGTCCGGACAAAATTTTTCCAAAGAGCAAATTGTCCCAGACGAAAATGCTCTAGAGAGAAACTCATCTTGGAACGAATATACTTCGTTCTTGAACGAAAATTTTCTAGAGAACATTTCATCCTGGGACGATCAGGACTTAGAAAAATTTTCTTCAATTCCTGTTCGTTCCATTGCTCTTATAAGGAGATAACTAACTTGATCATCCCATATGAATTATGTTCGTCCTGTACGATCAGTGCAAATTTCTCAAGATCTCCTAAGGTGTGTGTATGTATTCACTCAATTACAATCAGTCCCTCTCAAATTTAATTCAAAGAAAAATACAAGTTTTTAAATATACAAAGTATCTCATACTAAATTTGATTTGAACTCTTTGTAGTCTGGAGTTTGATTTTCCTAAAATGTTAGTACACATAAGAGCAAAAAAAACTCTTCCAAAAAGTGTTAGGAGATAACTATACATAAAATAATAATATTTGAAATCATCAAAACTATACAAGTTGTAATAATGTAAAACATGCAGATAACAACTCTCTTAACAATCTCCCCCTTTTTGATGATGGAAAAACAATTATTGTTTGTATAATTTTCAAATTAAAATAATATCCTAAACTCCCCCTGAATTGATGAACACATGTAAATAAGGAGGCATTTTTAGAAATATACAACAAATAAAAATAAAACAAACACACAACGTATACAACATACACAAAACATAAAACAAAAATAAAAACAGACACACGCACATACAATACGAATCAAACAAAATAAAAAAATTACGATACAAACAATTTCTCCCCCTTTTTCACAACAGTAAAAAGTAAAGAAGAAAAAGACTTGAAATGTAAGTAGACATATGAAAATCATTTGATAATTCAATCCTGAAAGTGATTAGAATATGTTATGCAAATAAAATTAAAACATTAGGTAAATCATATTAATTCATATAAGTTTAGAATAGATATAACATTGATAATAGAAAGAATATATCAAAAATATGAGTCAATTTAGACACTAAATTAGAGAAAATCATTGCAAAAAGGATGAATAAAAAATTTGTATATTTCAAATTTCAATCCAGAATATAAATGTACATTAGATCAATTTGAATTAAGAGATTAAAAAATAATGAAAAGAAATAATTATCACATGTGGCGCTTTGCGCATCTTTTTCAAATTATTGGCACATTTTTGTGCATCTTTTTTACTTTTGGGCTTATTTTGTGTCTCTTTTTCTACTTGCGAACCATTGCGCATTCCTTTTGATTTTTGTATATTTTTACATTTTTTCAAGAGTAATTTTGATCTTTCCAAAATCAATAATAAAAAATTTCAAATATTTCTAAGTGCATAAATATTTATTTATAAGTGAAATATAAAATAAGAAAATATCATAGTTGCAATAATAATATTAGAATTAATGTAATTTAAATAAGAGACATGAAATTGACAATCCTAATTATTTCAAGTTATAAGCAGAACTTAAATTTAGAAAAAATTAGATTTTCTAATGAATTTAATTTAGACTTGCACTTCAAAATATAGTACTATTAAGATCAAAAATCTAATGATTGTCATAAAGGCTAACACACATTTCAATACAATTAAATCTAAAACACGTGAACATATATTGATATCACTATGAAGATATTATAATTTAAGGTCATGATATTAATACAGAAACAAAATATCTAAAGTAAAAAAAATACAACAAACTTACTTAAAACACATTTAAAACACAAACTATAGAAAATACATAAAATTATGTGCAACAATCACTAAGAAGGACCTTGATCTGGTGGAGGAGGAGGAGGTGCAGCACCAAAGATGTTAAAGTAAGTACTCATCATAAGCACATTGGTACTAATATCACTCATCTGATCCCTCATAAAATTCATGTTATGCTGATAATGAGCGGCCTGCTGCTGAAGATGAGTCTTAATTTGATCAAAGCGTTGAACCAAACCCTGATAATTTGGTTCATTAGCGGATGCAGGTGCAGCTTCTGGTTCTTCCTCTGTATCACAAATGACATGTGTTTTACCTGGTTCTTCTTCGAAGATTGCTCCAAATGATCCGTCGTTGTAGTAGAGTGATTCTTCAAACTCTTGATCAGGATGAACCAAATTGTATTTCTTGTCCAGAATGTAGGCAATTAGATCTCCTAAGGCAATGCTTTTCTTTCTTTTATTCACTACATGTCCAATTTCAAATAGCCCATAAAGATAGTCAAGGATAAGTTGGGCTTCATCTATAAGTTCTTTAGTCATAATCAAGAAGGTCACCATTGAAAGAAGAGGGATAATGTTGATTCTATCACCATATTTAGAAATTATAGAAGTTCCAAGGACATGCTGGATGATACATGCATTTCGAACGAGATCGAAAACTCTAGCCACATGTTCATTCACATTATTTCCTCTAATCACATTATTAATTTCATACCATGCATAATCATGAGTATTGATCAAGTGATGGGCTCTGGCTCCCTCTGTCCTTAAATTCAAAAAGGCTCCGAAGTCATTCTTGATGATTTCAACTTTTTATTTGAAGACAAAGGAACGGATTATAGAATGGTCATAATTAAAGGACATGTTGGCGAGGAAGAAGTGGAAGGTTTCCTTATTGTAGAGATATTTGAGGGCAAGGATAAAACCAAACTATGTTGAGGCAAATAAGTTCATTACCTGAAAGGTAAGTTATTCTTGGATTAGGATTGGAGAGGGTGTGATCTTCACTGAGGCAAACCTAGGAAAGATTCCACATTTGCTTTGAAAAGGAAGTTTTCAGAAGAATTTCCATGTGTTTTCTTTGCCAGAATCTTTTGTCTCTTACTTGAACTCACCATTTAGAAGAAGATCTAGAGTACTAAAGTGATTGAAAGTGATGTTTTGAGTGTGACTGTTGAGTTCAAAAGCCCTTCTATTTATTGAAAATGACACGTTTGTACTAGATGAAAAACTTTCATCCCATACAAAATTTTCAATTCGTCCTGTATGAAAAAATTTTGTATGGTCAATCAAATGCGTCAAAATGAAACATTTTTTCATAATCAACGCAACTTACGAAGCATCCTTTCATATAGACTTTTGACCAGACTGATCGTACAGACAAACACGTGTTCGTCCTGGGACGATCAGAACTTCTATCATTTTAATGGCAGTTGAAACTGTCTCCTCCATCGAACCGACATGTGTTCGTCTGGACAAACCAAAGGTTCTTACGTACGAAGTTCGTATTAAAAACTACCTTATCCGTTCAACCGCTTTATTCATTCATCTCGTTATTTAAAAAACATTTCGTTCCGGACGATCGTGACGATCGTACATATGAAGTGACACTAAAACACTGAAAACTGCACTCAAACGGTTCAAAATCTGACAGTTTGTCACACTACACAAATCGTCTAGTACGAAATATTTCGTCCCGGACGATTATCACTCAAAATTTTCAAAATTTTGAACTCATTCAAAACACTTAAACACAAACACGCTAAAAACACAAAACAACGAAAAAACAGAAACTATAAATAAAGAAAGTCACACATACAAGTTCATAAACACATAAAAACACACAAATATTTTAACTAGTAAACAAACATCAATGTTGCAAAAATATTTTTATTTAAGAATTCAAATCAATCACACCAAGCCTTATTTTTAATGCTCTAAAAGTATCAAAGGCTAAAGGTTTTGTAAAAATGTCTGCAAGTTGATTTTCAGTAGAAACATGAGTGAGTTCAATTTCTCCTTTGGATACATGATCCCTTATGAAATGATGCCTTATGTCTATATGTTTGGTTCTTGAATGTTGAATAGAATTTTTAGAAATACAAATAGCACTAGTATTATCACAATAAATTGGAATAGTGCCTATAAAAAATCCTGAATCAATCAACTATTATTTCAACGAATGTCATTGTGCCACACAACTTTCTAATGCAATGTATTCAGCTTCTGCAGTAGATAGGGCTACTGAATTTTGTTTTCTACTGGACCAAGAGACTAGACAATTTTCAATAAATTGACATGTTCTAGAAGTGCTCTTTCTATCCACCCTATAATCTGCAAAGTTAGAATCTGAATAACCAATTCTTTCAAATGAAGAGCTAAACTTAGGATACCAAGTTCCTAAGTTCTGAGTTTCTAACAGATATCTTAAAATCCTTTTCACTGCTGTCAAATGTGATTCTTTTGGATCTGATATAAATCTAGTACATAAACAAACACTAAACATGATATCGGATCGGCTAGCAGTCAAGTAAAGTAAAGATCCAATTATCACTCTAAATTTTTTTTTATTAACAAATTTTCCCTTAGGGTCCTTATCCAACTGTACTGAGGAACTCATTGGTGGACTAACAGGTTTAGCTTTCTCCATTTCATACTTTTTGATGATGTCCTTAACATACTTTAACTGACTAAGAAATGTACCTTCCTCAATTTTCTTAATGCTAAATACTAGGAAGTAACTTAAATCTCTCATTAAACTCATCTTAAATTCACTACTCATTATTTTAGAAAAATCATTACAAAGATATTTATTTAAAGATCCAAAAATGATATCATCCACATATATTTTAACAATGAGTATATCCTTTCAACATTTCTTTAAAAAGAGAGTTGTATCCACACTTCCTTTTTCAAAAGATCTTTCAAGTAAGAAGGTGCTCAACCTCTCATACCAAGCCCTTGGTGCCTGTTTCAATCCATATAATGCCTTTTTTAACTTGAAAATATGATTTGGGTATTTAGAATTTTCAAAACCTGGTGGTTGTTCTATAAAAACATCTTCTTGAATTACCCCATTTAAAAAGGCACTTTTTACATCCATTTGATATAATTTGAATCCTCTAAAATAAGCAAAAGCTAGTGAAATCCTAATTGCTTCAAGTTTAGTTATAGGGGCAAAAGTCTCCTAAAAATCAATCCCTTCAATTTGATTATATCCTTTAGCAACTAATATAGCCTTATTTCTAATAACTACTCCTGAGTCATTCATTTTATTTTTGAATACCGACTTTGTTTCAAATACACTTTGATCCTTTGGCCTTGTAGTTAATTCCCAAACTTTATTTCTTACAAATTAATTCAACTCTTCTTGTATGGCCAAAATCCAAAATTTATCCGAAAGTGCTTGATCAATATTTGTGGGTTCTATAGTTGAAATGAATGCAGAATGATTGACTTCTTTGTTTAATCCACGCCTAATCCTTACACCCTCACTTAGTTCACCTATAATCAATTTCTTTGGGTGGTTTTTAGAAAATCTCAAATCTCTAGGCAAAGGGTTTTCTATCTTCAAATTTTCTTCCAAATTTATTTTATCAATCTTTTGGGAGTTAATCTCAATCTCATCTTCTACAACATTTATCTCTTTCATATTTCCATATTTATCAAATACAATATGTGTTGTCTCCTTATTTACCAAAATTCTTCTATTGAGTACTCTATAAGATTTTCCAACACTTGAGTATCCAACAAAAATTCCTTCATCAGATTTTGGATCAAATTTTTTTAAGGCAGATTTTCCATTATTATGAATGAACACTTTGCAACCAAAAATATGCAAATGAGACAAATTAGGTGTTCTTCCTTTTAGCAACTCATAGGGGATTTAATTTAATTTAGATCTCACATTCACCCTATTCAGAATATAACATGCAGTGCTAACTACCTCAGCCCAAAAATATTTAGGAAGTGAGTATTCTGTCAATATTGCTTGGCCGGCTTCTATTAATGTTCTATTTTTCCTTTCGACTACCCCATTCTACTGAGGGGTTCTAGGTGCAAAAAAATTATGATCAATTCCTTTCTCCTTACAAGATTCTTCAAATTTCTCATTCTCAAATTCTCCTCCATGATCACTTTGTATAGAAATAATTTCACACCTTAGTTTTCTTTGAATCTATGTCGAAAAGTTTCTAAACTCCTCAAATGATTCACTCTTATGAAATAGAAATCTAACCCATATGAATCTTGAGTAATCATCTACAATCACAAAATTGTATACCTTCCCTCATAGACTCACAATTCCTACTGGTCCAAAAAGATCCATATGTAAAATCTCTAAAGGTTTACTAGTTCTAAGATCCTTATTGGACTGAAAAGAGGACTTCAATTGCTTTCCTAATTGACATGCTTCACAAAGGTGGTCTTTAGTAAAGTCTAGTTTTGGTATACCTCTCACTAAGTTCTTTTGGGTAATCCTTCTAAGGTTTTTCATGCTAGAATGACAAAGTCTCCTATGCCAAAGCCACGACTCATTAGATACAGTTTTCAAACAAAAAGCAGTAGGAAATTAAACATAATTCAAGTCTAGCATATACACATTATTTATTCTTTTACCATTCAAAACATCTTTACCATTTAGACTTAATATGCAGCTAGTAGGAAAAAATTTCACATAATATCCTTTATCATATTGTTGGCTTATACTTAACAGGTTATGCTTTAATCCTTCTACTAATAACACATTCTCAATATAAAATTTATTAAGATTTCCAGTCATACCTTATCTAACCACATTCCTTATGGTGTTATCTCCAAGTGTAACCTTGCCTCCACTCCTGGCTTCTAGTGATATGAATTGTGCGGTATCTCCAGTCATATGCTTTGAACATCTGCTGTCCAGGTACCATTTGCTCTCATGAGGTCTTGTGTGAGATCGACCTTGCAAAATTATCAAACATTAGACTTGGGAACCCAAACAAGTTTGGGTTCTCCTTTTGGCCATTTATAATCAGGTGCATGTATGATATATCTAGGTTTATGCATCTTAGGTCTCCATAGAAAATAAGTTTTTATCTTCAAAGTATAGATGTGAGCTATATGTCCAAATAATCTATAATTATTACATTTGACTTTTGGAAATGGATTCCTAAGTCTTCTACCATTGATCTGTCTATTTAGGGATTGCATAAATTTTGGATACAGAATAGGAATAATAAAATCTTCAAGTTTAGGGGGTATCCTATTATCCTCGAAAACTTTTATCGTTAATTTGTAAAATGAATTCATATCTTTCAAAATTTGATTTGTATAATTTGATCTATAAATTTTGCTCTCCGATTCATCCTTAAAACTTTTAAAATCTTTTTCAAATTCAGCATAAGATGATTTTAAATTTTCATATTTTTTATTCAAGTCATCAAACTCATCAAGTAATTTCATGTGATTGTCATTAATTAAAGCATGATCATTTCTAAGGATTTCATGTTCCTTTTGTAATTCTTCAAACTCTAAACTTAGACTAGCATGCATTTTCTTTATTTTCCTATATGCATCATGCATGTGTTCAGAAACTTCAAAAAGTTCATCATAGGTTAAGTCACATACCTCTTCTTGATCTAACTGATCAAGATTATCAGCCATTAAGCATAGATTAGTGACTTCCTCTTCCTTCTTAGTCTCTGATGAATCTGAAGATGAGTTCGCTCAGAAAGCCCTTTGAAACTTTTTCTTGCCCTTCTTTGCAATTGGTTTCTCCTCAACCTTCTCCTTGCTAGGAGTGGCTTTGAGTTTTGGACATTCAGTCTTGATATGACCAGGTTTCCAACACTCATAGCAAATCACATCATTTGAAACATTGGCATTTCTATTAAATTTACCCCTATTCCGATGCTGGCGTCTCTTCTGCTTCCTCTTCAGAAAGCTTCTAAATTGCCTAATCATCAATGCGATGTCGTCTTCATCCTTAAGTTGCGAGTGTTCACTCTCAGACTCTTCCACATTTAGTGCTATGTTTTTCTCCTTTGTGGTTCACCTGCATCAATCTTTCTTTGACTAACTCCTTGCTCGTAAGCAATTAGTGAACCAAGAAGATTGTCAATAGAGTAAATGTTTAGATCTTTAGACTTTGTAATTACAGTAATTTTAGCATCATAAGCAGTAGGCTAACAACGAAAAATCTTATTAACTATTTCATCATTCGTTACATCTCTACCCAGTGCATGCAAAGAGGTGACTATTTGTGTGAATCTTGTGTACATATCAGAAATGTATTCATTTGGTTTCATGCAAAATAATTCATAATCATGCATCAAGATATTAAGTCTAGATTGCTTAACCTCATTAGTCCCCTCATAAGTTATAAAAAGTCTATCCCATATGTCCTTTCCATTTTTGCAAGTGCAAACCCCCATGTAGTCTTCTAATTTTAAAGCACAAAAGAAACTATTCAAGCATTTGGCATTTAGTTGTGCTAAGTCACGTTCTTCTACTATCCAGTCTACAAAAGGTGTTTCAACTCTAACTCCGTCAACTAATCTAGTTGGTTTTATATACCCTTCCTGAACTAAGTTCCACATACGATAATCAAGTGATTGTAAAAATGTAGACATGTGTGTTTTCCAAAAATCAAAAGGTATATTATCGAACACTGGAGGTCTTGTTATAGAGTAACCCTCGGGTGTATTTTGGTTTCCAAATATAGCCATTTACGTTAATCAAAAAGTAGTCTAAACTTATGATTTTGAAACAAAGCTCTGATATCACTTGTTGAAACTCGTTCACTATGAATTAGGTTGTTAAACCTAAGCTTATGTCCCAGCGGCTAACCAAGAGGGGGGTGAATTGGTAATTAAAAATTAATCCCTCTTTTTAACTTTTAAATCGAAAAATAAACTTTAATGAGTTTTGTAAAAAATGTTTTTCAACCACAATTTTAAAAGTAAAAACACAAAAATAAAAAGGCAGCGGAAAAATAAAGACATGAGGTTTATAGTGGTTCGGTCAAAACCAGACCTATATCCACTCCCCGGAGGCACCCTCCGAGTATTGCAATAATACCAATAGTGACTCTTCTTTTACACTCACATCAAGGCGGAGAAGCCTTTACAAACACTCTTTCCACCACTTCTCGGTATGGCAGAGAATCATCGTCCTTTTACACTATCCCTAGTGCTGGCAGAGAACCTTCATCCTTTTACACTATCACCAGTGTTGGCAGAGAACCGTCATCCTTTTACACTCTCCTAGTGTAGGCAGAGAACCCTTTGGTTATTCACACTCTCCAAGTGTGGGCAGAGAACCCTTCGGTTGTTCACACTCTCCGAATGTGGATAGATAATCCTTCGGCTGCTCACACTCTCCAAGTGTGGGCAGAGAACCCTTCGGCTGTTCACACTCTCCAAGTGTCGGCCGAGAACCGGATCTCCTTGATAAATCTTCTCACTATAATTCTAAAAGGAAGAGAGAAAAGAGTGAAGTAATTATAAACCAAAAGTAAAGACTCTTACCTTTGAGTACCAAGTGAAACCTTCACGCTCCAATGGTAAGAAATCTCCTTCAAACACTCTCTCACACTCTCTCCTTGACTCTTCTTTCAATAGGCACGAAGATCAGTAGGCAAAAAGATTATGTGACAGTTTAGTTTGGACTATTTATAGGAAAGACATGAAAAATCATCCAAAAACTCTAAATTTTAAAGTCAATATGAATTGGATCGTCCCGTACGATCGTGGATCGTCCTAAATGATTTTACTTAAATGCGTTGGAAACGAACCTAATGTATATGGGTATGAAATGACTTCGTATACACACATTATCCCGTACGAACTAGGTTCGTCCGAGATGAACGATTATTCCATAGGCCAGTTCCAAAAACTGCTCCAGAGAGCAACTCGTCCTGGATAAAACTGCTCCAGAGAGCAACTCGTCCTGGAACGAAGACACTTCATTCTTGAACGAGAATTTTTCAGAGAACATTTCATCCTGGGACGAATACACTTCATCCTAGAAGATCAGGACTTAAAATTTTTTTCTTCAATTCCTGTTCATTCCATTGCTCTTATGAGGAGATAACTGACTTGATCGTCCCGTACGAACTATGTTCATCCCGTACGATCAGTACAAATTTCTCAAGATCTCCTAAGGTGTGTGTGTGTATTCACTCAATTACAATCACTCCCTCTCAAATTTAATTCAAAGAAAAATACAAGTTTTTAAATATACAAAGTATCTCATGCTAAATTTGATTTAAAGTCTTTGTAGTCTGGAGTTTGATTTTCCTGAAATGTTAGTACACACAAGAGCAAAAACAACTCTTTCAAAAAGTGTCAGGAGATAACTATATATAAAATAATAATATTTGAAATCATCAAAACTATACAAATTGCAAGAATGTAAATCATGCAAATAGCAACTCTCTGAACAAATATCCCCTCCACACTCCCTTGAAATCCAATCCAAGGATCTTCACCCTCTCAAACTCCACCCTTTCTTCTCTCCCTTTCAAGTTCTCTCTTCTAGTTTTCTCCAAAAGAACGAAGACAAAATGACTGCCGAAGATACACTTTGTCATCCTTTTACACTCTCCAAGTGTCGGTAGAGAACTGGACCGATGTTGTTGAACTTCACTTGAAGCCTTCAGAGGAGATGGGCAGAAACTTGAAGGAGATAAAGAGATCTTCGCTTTAGGTAACCTTGTGAATCCCTCACAAAATCCTGACTTGATCTCTCACTCTTCACTCATATAATCTCTTCCAAACACCCACACTCAATGATCCTTGTCAAGAGAAAACAACATCAAAGGCTCTTGTAATAGTTTCTAGGACTCCTTAAATAGAAAGGACAAGAGAAAACCATCCAAAAACAGAAGATTTTAAGTTTTGAGCGCTCATCTTCCTGTACGAACCTATGTTAGTATATGAACAGTTCAAAAACTGTTGTGTACGAACATGTTGTGCATCGGTATGAACTCATTTCGTCCAGTACGAATAGAACAAATTTCAAAGTTCATATGTACAAAAATAGAACAAAAATAGAACAGAGAGGTTCGTCCCCGTATGATCCAGAAAATATAGTCCTTACGAACTGTGTGTTTGGCAAAAACATAGCTGTTCATCCCAGTACAATTAAAAAATATCCTCCGTACGAACTATACTTAGAAATTTTTTTTCCTTTTCTGTTCGTTCCACTGCTCATTAGGGTAAATAACTGACCAGATCGTCCCGTACAAAATGGTTTCGTACAGTACGATCGGTTTAAAAATATAAATTTTATAACTCTTCCCTGGTGTATGTGTGCTCAGTTACTCAAAATAGAATCACACTCTCATAGACTCAATAAAATAAAAAATACAGACTTCAATTACAATTAAACTCTAAACTGATCTTGATTTGAAGTTTTCAATATTTCATAGTATGATTTCCCTGGAATGTTAGTACACACTAGATCAAAAAATAATTCTTCCAAAATATGTTAGGAGAAATAATAATCAAAGCAATAATATTTAGAATCATCAAAAAAATACAAGTTGCAAGAATATTAAACACAAAAAACTAAGCAGCAACTTTTCTCAACACTAAGTAACCTCGTACACAAGCACTTAGGAGAATTTTTCTAACTGTTTTAGAGTTTTTTGTTTTTGCTCACATCATCCGGGATGTGATCCTAAAATCGGCATGGATGATCAGTTAAAAATAGAAACCCTAATTAGGGCATCATTGTTAAGGCAGCTGTCATTAAGCTCATCATCTTGGATGATATTAATATCCACCGGGATGATAGACTCAAACTAAAAAGAATCATCCGTCATATCTATTTAGGTATTATTTATTTTTTGACATCATCCAGGACATCATCCTGGATGATGCAACATAATTATGCCAAAATTAATCTGGTAATTAAGGTTCAATTGCTCGATCATATCATCCAAGACGATCGCTGGATTAGCCGGGACGATAAGTTCACAAACCTATGTTGTCCCTGGACGACCAAACATCGTCTAGCTACTATTTAGGGTTATGCTCTAGATAATTTTTTATGGATTTGAACTGATCATCCGGGATAATCGTGAGATCGACCTAGACGATCAAGCTATTTTTCTCTCATCCAAACATCCATTCAGTGCGATTGTCTGGATAATATTCAATGATTTCTACTAATTGAACATGACGATATACTATCAGCTTGGATGAGCTATTCCTAAGCTCTTCTATTTAAGACCTCTTGTTCCTCTCAAGAGAGAATCTTTTGCTATTGTTCTGACCTGAGAGAGCCAGGATGAGAGCGAGAGCAAGGGAGAAAGAGAGAGAGGATCTTGTGAGGGGGAGTTTGTGAGGGCTTTCACAAAAGTTGCTCCAAGCAAGGATCCATCATCATTATCTCCAGTTATCATACTTAGTTCCTTGGGGGTTCTAGAGAGGTCTTTTTTAGTATCTAATCAAGGATCTTTGCCTGCTTCAAGAGGAAGCAAAAGGAGTTGGGTTCTCTCCCTATTTTCATAGGAAGCAAAAGGAATTGGGTTCTCTTTCTCACCTGGGTTGGTGGAAAGGAGGTTTGTAAAGGCTTCTCCGCCTAACTATGGGGGAAAAATGAGAGACACTAAGTTTAGTACAATACTCGAAGGGCACCTCCGAGGAGTGGACATAAGACTTGTTGACCAAACTACTATAAATTTTTATGTTCCTTATTACTGCTTCCGTATTTAATTTTTTGCACTTTGATTTCTGTGGTGAATCTTGGTTTTTGTTTTAAGATTGTGTTTTGATGGAAAGATTTCTTAAAATATCAATTCACCCCCTCCCCCCCTCTTGGTTAGCCTTGGGACTAGTTCATAAGGGCTTAATATAACAACACAATAAGCAAATGACAACCATTAAGGAAAGAAAATAGCTAGTACATACTAACAACATCCTACTCCCCTTTTAACATCACCAAAAAGAAGAATTATAGACTAAATACTAATATAAAGAAAAATGCATAAAAATAAAAAAAATATATAAAACACATAATAGAGCTACTCGTACAAAGGTCCGTAATCAAGTGGTGGTGGAGGTGGCTAAAAGTAATGGTGAAATGAGGTAAATCGATCACTAAACCAAGCACGGTCAACCTCATAATATAGCTAAATCTACTATTATTGCTATAAATGGTGTTGTATCTGCCCAAAATAAGTGGTAGAATCCTATATGTGTGATTCCAAGCACATCTCTAGCTGATCAAAATACTTGAATAAATCAATATAAGACTCGGGCTAGTAAGATGGTGACATTACTACTGATGGTGCTTGTGCTAGTTCCTATGCTCTGCTTTCCTCCTCTTGCTCGGGATCTAATGAAAAGTATATCACGTGGTGTATGTTAATATATAACAAATAAAAAGAATAGTCAATGTAGAGAACTTGGAGGTGATTGGCTGGTGCAGGGTATATCATGCCATATTTAGTGTCTATAATATATGCTACGACCTATTTTAATACTAGATTATGTGTACAGCACACCCTAGGATCTCTTATACAAGTAAGATTTTCAATGAAATGAATAATCATGTATGCTACATTAAACTCCCTCGATCAAAATAAGGTGGTGATTATAGAAAAGAGGAGTGTGATGTTGATCATATCCCAAGCTTTAGGAATAATGGAATTTGTAAGAATTATCTGGATAATTTGGGAATTTATGATATATATAGCCACTAATGTGAAATGAATATTAATTGGAGTGTATCTAAGTGTAATATTTACTTATCTCCAATTATAGTTACTTTGAGAGGCCATTGTGTGAGGTTTTATGCCAGTAGTGGAATGATGTAAAATTTCATCGAAGTCATGGTAAGTGATTGCTATTGAGCATCTACAAATATTTGATTGGAGTGTTATTCCCTCTATATTAATTTTAATAATGGAAAAAAATTTAAATAACAACTTTGAATTGAAGGGAAAAGCTAAGGTGAGGAGGAATTATAGTGTTGTTCCAACAAAATTATCAAGTACCAAATAATTTAGAATTTTGTGATTTAAGACTTTAAAGAGGGTGATGGTTGCAGCTTTATATCTATGTTATGCTTCTTCAACTATTGTATTCATCAACCTATCATCTATAAGACATCAAGAAAGACCACCAAGAGCTTTAGAATGTTTCCCCCTGACCATTGGGATGCTAATGAAGGAATACAAGTGCATAGAGGCTATCAAAAGAAGGTCAAACTAAATGTATAGTATGAACAAGTTCTTGAATAGTAGTTTAATTAAATATCAAAATAACTAAATTAAATAACCGATCATCACTACCACATGTTTTTAAAGTCTAACCAATGTGTTCATACATTATGATGATTAATACTTGAGGAAATCTAATCCGTTGGATTTGCTAAATAGTGCTGATGTGATGATCAATATAGATCATATAGTACAAAGTATATCATATAGTATGATGTGAACAAAAAATAGGGTTAGTGAGTTATGATCATGAAAAGCTCCACAAGAGAAATCAAATTTTTTAATAGAAATAAAAGCTAACATATAATATAAATAAAAGAAACAAGCATACGAAATTAAAATCACATCTCGACCCTACTTTTTTTAATTATTAATGTCAATCACACCTAGTCTAGTCCTAAGCGTGTTGAAAGTATCATAATTGAGGATTTGGAAAAAATGTCTATAAATTGATTTTTAGTATCCACATGGTGTAATTCTACATCGCCTTTTACTATAAGATCCCTAAAGAAATCATGTCTAATGTCAATGTGCTTTGTGTAATATGGTTAGATTGTATTCTTTAAGATAAATATCACATTAGTGTTATCACACATGAAAGCGATAGTGCCTAAAGAAAATACAATGTCAAGAATTTATTGCTTTAGCTAAAGATATGGGCAACACAACTTCCTGCAACTATGTATTCCACATAAGCAATTGATAGGGCTACAAAATTATGTTTTATGCTAAACCATGAAACTAAGGATTATCGTATAAATTGATAAGTTCTATAAGTGATTTTCCTATCTACTTTACGCCCTATAAAGTCTGAATCTGGATATCTTATAATGTCAAAGTTGGTGCTATATCTAAGAAACTAGATGCCTAAATTTTGGGTGCATATCAAATATCTAGGAATTATATTCACAATGGTCATATGGGACTCTTTTGGTTCATCTTAAAATCTTATACATAGATAAATACTAAACATAATATATGGTTTTCTATAGTTAAACAAAAAGGTGATCCTATTATTCCTTAGTACTTCTTTTGATTAACTAATTTTTCAGGTCCATCCTTATGAAATTGCAAGGTTAAGCTCATTGGTGTATTTATACTCTTAAAACCTTCCATAACAATTTTTTTAAAGATCTTCTTTATATATTAAATTTGACTACCTTCCTCTCTTTAGTTTATGCTAAATTCAAGAAAATAGGCCAGTACACTCATCATACTCATCTCAAATTCTTTACTCTTAGTAGCTAAAAATTCATTGTAGGGCTTTTCATTAGTAGATCCAAAAGCTATGTTCAATATAGATTTGAACTATGAGTATATCATCTCCTATTTTCTAAAGTAATAAGGTCTTGTCTACATTACCCTTAACAAAGGATTTATCTAGGAAAAGGTTTCTAACTCTCTCCTACCATTACATAGGTTCTTATTTTAACCCATATAAATATTTCTTATGTTTATAAACATGTTTGGGAAATGAGAAACTTTTAAAACCTTGGGGTAATTTTACATAAACATGATCCTTAATGACCCCACTAAGAAATGCACTCTTGATATCCATTTGGAATAAATTGATGCCTCTAAAATATGAAAATACTAAAAGAACTCTAATGTGCTTTAATCTGGCTACAAGGGAAAAGGTCTATTCAAAATCAATCCCATCTATCTCATTATACCCTTAGCTATTAATCTTTCATTATTCCAAATCACCGAGCAAGATCCATTCAACTTATTTTTGAAGACCAACATATTGCCTATTATACTTTGGTCCTTAGTTCTACTAAAAATTCCCATAAATTATTCCCAATAAATTGATTTATTTCTTTTTTCATGGGAAAGATAAAATATTCATCACTGAAGACTTAATCTACATGAGTTAGTTCTATTGCAAAAATGAATGAAGTATGTTTATCCATTTTTCTAAGACCTTGCCTAGTCCTAACCCCTATAGATGGATCTCCTAAGATAAGCTCTCTTGGATGACTAGAAGAATATATGCAATCTATAAGTAAAGGTTCTTGAAGTTCTTCTCTATTTGCTAGGTCAATACTCTATACTCCAAGAGTAATCTCAATCTCATAATTGTCCTCTATCCTAGACTAAAAAGTCTAATTGACCCATCAAAATCTACATGGGTTCAATTATGGTTTTTTTATTGAATAACCTATCTACTTTACCAATAGAGGAATAACTTAAGAAGACTCCTTCATCTGTCATAGAATCAAACTTCCCTATATGAGATTTAACATTCATAAGTATAAAATATTTGCAACTGTAAATATATGATGGGATAAGTTTGGTGCACTACAATTAAGAATTTCATGGGGTGTCTTATTTAGCTTGAACCTAATGTTTACCCTACTAAGTACATAGTAAGTAGTATTTACTGTTTCTTCCAAAAAAACCTACGTAGGATATACTCTATTAATATTGCCTTGGCCACCTCTATTAGTGTCTTATTCTTCCTTCCAACTATGTCATTCTATTGCGGTGTCCTTGGGGGAGAAAAGTTATGATCCATCCTATATTGTTGACAAAGTAATTCAATTTTTTTTCAAACTCTCCACCATGACCACTATAAATTATAGAAATAAAGAATCCTAACTTAATCTAAATCAAAGATTAGAAAATATTAAATCATCAAATGACTCGCTCTTATATTAGAAAACTCTAACTCATGTGAATATAGAGAATTCATCTACTGTCACAAATCTAAAACTCTTACCACCTAGATCGATTGATCTATTGTGATTGATCTAATGTGTCCAAATAAATCTAAGTGTAGAATCTCTTGTGGTCTAGTGGTAGGGATATCCCTAATAGAATGAAAGGAAGACCTAATTTACTTTCATAACTAACAGACATCACGAAGATTATTCTTAGTGAATTTGGCTTAGTAATGCCTATAACGAGGTCTTGTTGGGTAATCTTCCTAATGGGTTTCATACTACCATGAAATAGTAGCCTATGCCATAGCCAAAATTTATCCATACCTATTTTCAAATAATAAATGCATTTAGAAGTATCAATACAAGCTAAATCAAACATATAGACATTGTTAATTCTTTTACCTTCCAAAAAAGCTTTACCAGTAAAAGCAATAAGACAATTTTTAGAAAGAATTTTAATGATAAAACCATTATCGCATAATTGACTCATACTAGAAAGTTTATGATTTAAACCCTTTACTACATGTAGATTTTCAATGGTAAAACCATTAGAATTTCCACTTGTACATGAGGCAAGCTCTTTCATAATGGGGTTATCTTGTAATGTTATTTTGCCTCTAATCCTGGCCTCCAACATGATGAAATACTTTAAGTCTTCAGTCATGTGTCTTGAGTAGCTGCTCTCTAGGTACCATATGCTCTAAATTGACTTCTTGTTAGAGCATTCCTATAAAATCAACCAAAGTTTAGATTTGGGAACACATGTGAGTTTGGATTCCACCTTATGCTTCCACGTATGAATGCTACGTATACTATGTTGGGATAATACTTTGGGCCTCTATATAATTGTGTTCTATGGTGTAAAGTGCATGTATATCCGATGTGTCTTAGCATGCCATAAGAGTTACATCTAACCCTAGGAAATGGGTTCCTTAATAAATGTGGAGGATAATGCCTCTTCTGAGGGATATATGATGCATATGTATCATAGATTATGGATTTATACTTAAAGGCTTGTGTGGGTTATATTCTAGTGCATTTATTTTTTATATGAAGTATTCCTTTACACTCTTTTTAACTCCTAGCTTAACTAATATTTTATGCTTTTTATTATCTTATTATACTACAAGTGTCTCTAATTTTATAAATGCCTTTTATAAATCAATATGCTTATCTTTAAAGAATCATGTGACTTAGTTAATTCAATATGCTCCTTATTTAACACATCAAATTCATTTAATCATGATGCATGCTCCTTATGTGATAAAATTTGTTCCATATTCAAATTAGACGGCTCATTAACTAAAATGTCATTCTCATTTTTCAATTAAAAAATTCCATATTTAGAATTATAGGCTTTTTTTTCAATTTCTTATATGAATCATGTATTTGTTTAAAAATTGAAAATAATTCATCATTGTATAGCTTGCATACCTCATATGTGAAAGAGTTATCTTTAGCTAGTAGGAATATATTTCTTACGTCCTCCTCCAATTCTTTTTCTGATGAGTTTGAGGAGTCTTCCTAGAAGGCTTTTTTACATTCTTTATTTTTTCCCTTTATATTTGGTTTATGATTATCCTTTTCGTTTAAAGGATGGCCTTTAAGATTGGGACAATTTGACCTTAAATGTCTGGGCTTCCTGTACTAAAAGAAAATAGTGTCAGAAGAAAGTTTATTAAATTTTCTTATTTAACCTTTATTCCTTTCGAGATGATGCCTTCATTTCTTCTTGTTTATTGAAAGTTTTGAAAAGAGATTTTAAAAAATTTAGTTATCTTTGGGAATTTGAAACTGACTTTGGATTTTAATTTTGAAATCCAAAAACTCATTAGAAAAAGTATACCACTTTGAGGGGTGGAAATAAGATTTTAAAATGGAGCTTAGATTTTGAATTACAAACCCCACCTTGAATATCGTAAATTGATTCAAGAAAGAACTGCATATGACCTTGGAATGTCAAAGTGAAGTTATATCTAATATCTGGCTATGATAATCTAGATGAATTATCATTAATTTCATATCTAAAGTTTTATTAACAAATAATCATTCATATGGTACCTAGAGAGCAGCTACTTAAATTATCATTCATTAATAATTATTCGAACATGATGATGATGATCGTCGCTAATTAAATTTTTCTAAAGAAGACTAATTTGAATTTTAAAAATCAATTTTGAGAGGGTGAATGTGGATCCCAAATCTCTTTAGAGTACATGCTCTCATAGTTAATTACTTCATAGGAATCCAGAGTCTCTTATGAAAACTCTTTATTAAAATAATAACAATTTTTTCTAAGAAATTTCCTAGGAGTGATGTCAAAGGAGGTGGAACCAAAATTTGAACAAGGAATTGAATAAGATTGAGCATTTATTTTTGAATCAACAAAAGAGTGGCAGGGGACACTTTACGATTTTGAAACAATTCAGAAGTACCCCGACCTAGGCTATATGTTGAGCTTTATATTTTTGGATTGATGGAGAGTTTAGATTGAGTTGATTGATTTATTAAAAATTTGGAATTATATTCCCAAAGGTTGAGGTCTTATGATCCAAAATTTACCCAAAATCCTATATCTAAATCGGTCACCAAATGATGGTGACTCGAACCTAACTAAAGTAGTACGAAATTTGGACTTTCCCCAGCCAAGATTGGGAGAGTTAGCTAATATCCTAGTTGATTTAAAATCCATGAGTCCAGTCATTTTATTAAAGAGTAGAAGGGATAGGGATATTTTTTATTAAAGTTTTTGAGAGGTTGGACTGACACTAGAGTGGATCTTGAGTGGCCCCTTTACTTATGTGGGTTGAAAATGCTAAAAAGATATCCAATTAAAATTTTAAACTCACTTTTAAATTGATTTCTAATGCAATGCATGCTGATCAACTTGATTAAATGCATAAAATGAAATATAGTAGTTTTAAAAATGCCTGAATATATTTTTTCCTAGAGATTACACAATAACCTGCAGGCCGGTGCTTATGAGAACTTTGAGCTGTCCTAGGCTTACTTCTTAGGCCATTAGATTTTTTATGTTATCTAAAAATTTTATTTAAGTTTTGAGTAGAAAAAATTTTATCGTGCCCTCATGAGTCTCCGTGTATCCAGGCTAAGGCAAAATTGACTCAAAAATGCTAAAAAATTAGGAAATATAGGCAATATCCTATACACAATTAAAGTAAATCCAACACATCAATATAATTAATTTCTTAAGGTAATGTCTATTGGCAAATGCCCTATTTATTACAACTCAAAATTATAGAAATTAAAAGTGGTCAAGCACCACTAACCAAAGACCTAGATTCTAATCCTAGGACTGACGCGGGTAATCTTTAAGAGTGATACTCTTCTATATTCAATTCCTTGGTCTTCTCCTCTTCAAACTCCTTGGATTCATTGTACCTAAATACCCAAATGGGAAATAAAACTCTACCCCCGAGCGGGAGGTTATTCTTCCTATTTTGGGTTGTGGAGTGATATAAAATTTAACTTCCAAATGGAAAATGACTATCCCCCTATGGGGAGTCCTTTCCTCTTTGAAATTTATTTTGGGTTTAAATATCCCTAACTCAAAGACACTTTTGCAACTGGACACTTAAAAAAACTATGCTGGTATAAAAGTAAAAATTATAGACTCTCCAGTAGGATTCTCCTAAGAAATTAAATATAAAATTATCCCATACAGTTATATTAAGAAATTGAAGTATTCAATCTAGCCATGCATGGCCATGCTCTTATTTATTTGGTGGCTATGCAAGCTCAAGCACTTGTAGAATTTATAATATTTATCATTTTTAGCCCCTTTTATTACACTGCACGAGCATGGTCACATGCATAAAATTCAATAAGCAACCAAAATGATCCTAACCTAAGGTTAAATAATCACCCATCACAACAATTTTTAGAATGTAGTAAAGTAAATAAACATTCACATTAAACATTTTAATCACAATATACAATGAAATCTGAGAAAATATAACACTTAATAGTAAAGTAAACACTGACCTAGCCTAGACCAGAGTTGGTTGTCCTATTAAACCATATAAAGTGCATGTATAGGGTAATGTGGCTAGGGTAGATCCTAATCAGGGTTGTTTATTGAAGTTTTCTAAGGTTTGAGTTTATTAAAGGTTGAAGGAAAGATTAATGTTTGAAATTAAGTATTAATGTGTTAAAACGTAATTTAGGATAGAATTTATGGATTGAATGATTGAATGAGTTTGATTTTTCAAAGGTTGAAGGGTTAATGAATTTTAATTAACTTGATTTGCAGATAATTTTAAAATTAAAATTAATTTATGTTTTTCATCAATTGGTTCATGGTGTTGTGCCACTAAGCTCGAGAAACCAAGCCTCCTTAGGATATGTAGCCCTGTAGTCTGAAGTAGTCCATCCTATAATTCTTGTTGATCTAGTCAAACTAAGAATTTTAGTTTGGTTAAGTAATTAAAAATTTTTTAGTTTAATATTTTACACTTCATTGAATTCATTCATGGCATTGTGCCACTAGGGTCGAGGAACCAGACCTCCTAAGGATATGTAAGCCTACAACCCAAAGTAGTCCATCCTAAAAACTTTATATTTAAAGTATTTATTGTGTATTTGAATTTTTGTTAAGGGATTTATTAATCAAATTGAAGTTTTCTGGAATTTTAGAAAATTAATGAATTTTTAGAATTATTGGAATTGTTTAATCGCATAATTAAGGGTCAAAAAGTATACCTTTTAAATTTTTATTAATTTTGAAGGTTCATATTTTTAATAAATATTATGCCTTATGATGAGTATTTAGATTACTAATTTCTTTAATTTGGAGTATTTTATAAAAAGTTATGATTTTTTAAAGTTTAATTTTTTTAAGTTTAGATTAGAACTATGGTTGACCAGGAAGTTGACTTTTTAACTTTGACTTTATTTTGGAGGATTGACATTTTTATGAAATATTTGAATTTAGTTAGAGTACAATGGCTTTAAGTTTGATATAATTGAACTTTTTTGAATTAATTATGATTTTTCAAAATTGGATTTTTTTTTAAAATTTTAAAATAGCCCTAATTAAGAGGATTTTTTATTTTGATCCAAATCAACACCAAATCTCTTAAAATCTCCCACAAATGTTAGAGATACCTAAGGAGGACATTTCAAGCATTTGGAGAATTTTTGGGAATTTAGACATGTCACAGACATATCCAAATTCATTTCCCCACCATCCCAAGACATGGTGGCACATAATTACCAAATAAATATGATAATAATTAAAATAATTAAATAAAAATTAACATCTATATAGAACTGATTGAGGTTGAGGATGATAAGGATTTTAAAAATATCTATGTGATCTTTCCAATAAGCTAAAGAAATCCTAATTTGGTCAAGTGTAGAGGGAGATATTAATTTTCAAAGTACCCATGATTTTTAGGACTAATTAACCTAGAATTACATAGTTAGGGCCGATTTTACATTTGGGTGCACTCTGATTGGTCAGCCAATCATTAGGGTTGACTCTATAATAATGGGATTAATCCCAACCGTTAGATTACCGATCGGGCAGATGTGATCAAAGTGGCTCCAGGCGCAGGAGACCTATTTAAGGCATGATTAACCAAAATTTATGTAAAGGATTAGGATATTATAAATTATCCATCCAATGGCTGGATTATGGAGGGATGACGATTTACTTCACACTTGACCACCACTACCTAGCTAGGAGCTCGGGAAACCAATTTTGTCAAAGAGAAAGCCTCAATATATGGAGTTTTCTCATGGGAAGCTTGAGTGGACAAAGGGGAACACTTCTCCTTCAGACGTTAATATAAATGGATGGCTAGAGGTATAACTTTTAGTGAAACATGGGTGAGTTTCATTGGAGCTCGCTCAAATGAGTGGCCAAAAGAGGCTGGGAAACTGGGGGAAACTATGGGATTACTCAAAGAGCTATGGGGAGGAGTTTATAAATATTGAGTGTAAATAAGGAGCTCTGGGTCGAGGAGCCTACTCACCCAATCCCCATGAGCTTGGACGACCACAACTGATCATTCCAACTACTGGATGACTACTAGGTGGAAGGGGAAAACCTCAGTAAAGCCAAGGATTGAATTGGATAAGGGGTGGCCAAATTCCACAACATGGATTAGGTTGACTAGGTAGGTTTAGGTCTACTTGGGTTGGACCATAGTCAAGCCTGGTGGTGGGATTGAGGTGGAAGGTACATTGGGTCTAAGGGAACCCAATGCAAAGGTTGGTTAGGCTTGGTGTGGCCTACGTTGGGAAATGGCTCAACCCAAGGTGGTTTTAACCACTTTGAGCTAGCCTAATTCCTAAACCAATTTGACCCATGGCCTAGGTCAACCAAGTTTAGTGGCTTGGGTCTTGGGTAACCCAATGCCAGCATTGGCTTGATGCAATTGAGCAAGGGTTGGAAGTTAGCTCAAGGGAAACCCCTCTTTGGTCACTTGGGTCAAATCTTGGTCAAAGGGCTAACCCAAATGATCCCAAGGGTTGGGTCTTCAAGAGGGGTCTCCTAAGGACCAAATAGGTGACCCCATTGGTTTGAATGGGTTTGGGGAAGTCTTGGTCTAAGGTTCGAGAAGGTAGGAGTGTAAGGAAGTTTTGGTCATACTTTCTTAACTTCGTCAACTAAGTTGACCTAGGATCAAGGGTTGGGTAAATTGAGGTCAAGTTGACCATATGAACTTAATGGAAGAGGTTTCATCTCAATGGGAGGCCTTTTGATTGGAAATGGTGTTTAAATCCCTAACGGTCATTTTGGTGAACCTTAGTTGACCTGGTCAACTTAAACAAAAGAGTAAGTTTTGGTCCAATTTGCTCCTAAGGGCATTTAAGGACCTTTTGGGTGTGTTTTGAGGATTGATGAGGGAAGGCTATATTGAATTCTTGGCAAAAGACCAAAAATCACTTTAAAAGGCATTTTGGTCATGTTGACCCCTAGTCAATCCTTGGTCAAATTGAGTATAGGAAAGTGTAGATTTGTGGTCAAAAGGTTTTAACAAAGATCATGGATTTGGTTGGAAAGTTTAGAATGAGCCCTAGGGTCAAATTCCATTGAATAGCAAATTCAATGGCATATGTTATAAATAACGGAAGGTTTTATAGATTTTAAAAATCAATATGGTGTGGGGTGTTAGAGACATCTAAATGAGCTGATACGTGGAGTTTGGCACTAGAAATATCTCATATACATATCCATTTGAAAGATCCTATATCAGATGCCAATTGATTTGGTTTGAAGGTGATGAAAATCACCAAGAAAGGTTTTTAGGACTTTGGTCCTTATCCCTAAGACATAGCTTAGTATGTTAGATTTGATTGGAATTTGAAGTTAATTGTTTGAGTTTGGATAATCCTTATCAATGAAAATCAAATAAATGATTGGGATTGACTAGATATGATTTAAAAGTTGAATAAAATTTGATTGAAGCTGGACCTGGATTGAATAATAAAATAGAGTTGAATTTGGCTAGGATTGAATTAGGTATTAATTGGGCCCTATATGGTAAGGCAGTAGGCATCTTCTAATAATTAGGTCACCAAAGAGAAACCTAAATATTTCCTAGTAACCTGATACAACATTAAGGTCAATAAATGGACCGTTAATATGTGTAGTAGTATGAAGTTCTAGTGCACATATTGGCATTAACCCAATAAAAAAAATAAATTTAAATTTTTTATTCTATGGAAGGGGAGGGTCAGACCTAAGGGAACCAAAGGTTAGTGGATACTAGGGAGGCTTCATGGAGGGCGTTATCGACCACTAGTAGGTGATCATGTGGTGGAGTTAAAATATGCCCAAAATAGATGATTGGGGTTGAATGACTGTGTGGTGGCGTCAAAACATGCCAAACATAAAGGGTCAAATGATCATACAATGGAGTCAAAACACGCCCATCATAGAGGATCAAGTTGAATGGTCTTATGGTGGGGTAGAAACATGCCAAACACAAAGTACCATGTTTTATGACCTTATGGTGGGTTAGAAATATGCCCAACATAAAGGGTCGAATGATCATATGAAGGGGTTGAAATATGCCCATAAAAAAGGATCGGGTTGAAAGGTCTTGTGGTGTGGTCGAAACATGCCCAAAATTGAGGACCGAGTTGAATGACCTTATGGTGTTGTTGAAATTTTTCCCAATATAGAGTATCGAATAATCATATGATGGGGTCGAAGCATGCCCATCATAGAGGATAAGGTTGAATGGTCTTGTGTTGGGGTTGAAATATGCTCTACACAGAGGACTATGTTGAATGACCTTTTGGTGGGGTCACAATATGCCCAAAATAGGGGGTCGAATTATCATATGATGGTGTCAAAGCATGCCCATCACAGAGGATAGGGTTGAATGGTCTTATGATAGGGTTATAATAAGCCTAACACAGAGAAATGGGTTGAATGATCTTATGGTGAGGTCAAAATATACCGAACATAGAGGGTCAAATGATTGTATGATGGGGTATATGCATGCCCATCATTGAGGATCTAATTGAATGGTCATATGGTGGGTTGAAACATGCCCAACATAGAGGACCCAATTGAAAGACCTTGCGGTGGAGTCAAAATATGCCCAACATAGAGGATCTTTTATTTTTGAAGATTGCAAATTGCATAGAAATAAATCAACCTAGATACAAGCTAAAGCAAATTCTGGCAATCCTCCTTCAACAAAAAACTGAGAGAAGAAGGGATGCTAGTAAAAGAAGAGCTATCAAAACAAAAATTATTATCTAAAGCCAAAGTAGCACAAAGGTCGGCTACCTTATAGCAACCTCTATTAGCATGGTGAAAAATTACCTTATTGAAGTCGGCTAAGAACAGAAGATCTTCATCTATTTGATTATAGCTTTTCCACTTAGCCTTATTCAAGGAATTTTGAATAAACTTGATAATGTTGAGGTTATCTCCCAAAATTGTTACTCCTTTGCTATCAATCATCCAAGGTTGAATGAACTTTCTTTTTGACATCACAGCATCCATCTCCTCTTGTGCTATATCCCAATGCATTCTTCTTTCCCCAAAAGCATGTAAAAGTCTTCCTTTATATTCTCTAAAGATACCTCCAATTCCAGTATTATTAGAAGCTAAGAGAGATGCATCAACATTGATTTTAATCCTGTTGCGGATCTATGGTTTATGGTTTTGATGATAGAAAATATTCCTTATTTCTCTACGATTTCCTTATGTGCTAACGTTTCAAGTCCACACGATCAGACTGCAATCTGGAACCAGCTCAAGATTGGGTAGACTAGGTTTGTGTCAGTTTGTAATCTTTTTCCTTTCTTGAGTCTGCTGTATTTGGTGAGGCATCTGATGATTTGTAATTTGGAAGTTTTTTGTTGTGCCCTAAAAGATTTCTATTTTTGGTAACATCGTCCGGGACGATATTTATATCGGCCTGGACGATCTGTCCAAAATCAGAAACCCTAATTAGGGCATCCTTATTAAGGCAGCCATCAACTAATCGGCCTGGACGATACTTGTATCGGCCAGGACGATATGTTCAATTAAGAAAGAATCAGTCGCAATGATCAGTTAAGGCATTATATCTTTTAGGAAATCGGCCAGGACGATATACACATCATCCAGGATGATTTAACTCAATTATGCCTAAAATGATCTGGTATCTTTAGAAAGAATTAATGGCTGATTGATACGATCAGATCAACCAGGATGATCGTGAGATCGACTGGGATGATAGCCCGGACGATTTACATCAGCCAGACTCAATTCAGGGCGATGATCAGGACGATTGAACTAGTTTTAAACTAATCGGCCAGGACGATCGTATGATCGGCCAGGACGATGTAACCAAGTTTCTTCTGATCGTCCCATATCGTCCCGGGCTAATGAGCTTAATTTGTACTGATCGGCCAGGATGATATACCTATCGTCCTGGACGATAATGTTGGCAACTTGCATTAATGAGCTCGTTTTGAGAGCTTCTATTTAAGCTATGGCATGGCAACTTTTGTAAGTGTCTTTGGCAGCCATTGGAGCTTCGTTCTTATGGGGGAGACTTGAAGAGAGAGCTTGAAAGGGAGAGAGGAAAGGGTGGAGTTTGAGAGGGAGAAGATTTTGTGAGGGGGAGGAACTCAAGGGAGTGTGGTGGGGGATCCACACGGTTGCTCCGGCAAACTCAAACCTTAGTACCATCGAATTCAAGGCTTGTCTCGAGGTAAGTTCACCAAAGAAGAAGATCTCTTTGGTGTCAAAGGACCTGGCGACTCCGCCGCACCGGGGATGGTGGAAGTGATTTTGTAAGGGCTTCTCCGCCAAGCTGTGGGGGCTAAAGGAGAGACACTTGTGTTATTGCAATACTTGGAGGGTACCTCCAAGGAGTGGACGTAGGTCAAGGTTTGACCGAACCACTATAAATCCTGAAAGTTCATTTTGGATGTTAAGCCCTATGAACTTAGTCCCAAGCTAATCAAGAGGGGGGTGAATTGGAAAAACTTAAAACCAAAGATAAAACTCCAACCAAAATCACCACAAACAAAGTTCGGAAGAAAAATAAATGCGGAAGTAATAATAAGAAAATAACACATCGAATTTATAGTGGTTCGGTCAAACCTTGTCCTACGTCCACTCCTTGGAGGTACCCCCAAGTATTGCACTAAACTAGTGTCTCTCCTTTTGCCCCCACAGCTAGGCGGAGAAGCCCTTACAAAATCACTTCCACCTTCCCCGAGGCGGCGGAGTCGCCGGGTCCTTAAAGACCAAAGAGATCTTCTTCTTTGGTGAACTTACCTTGAGACAAGCCTTGAATCTGATGGTACTAAGGTGCATGTTCGCCGGAGCAACCGTGTGGAATCCCCTCCACAATCCCTTGAGTTCCCCCCTCACAGGATCTTCTTCCTCTCAAACTCCACCCTTTCCTCTCTCCCTTACAAGCTCTCTCTTCAAGTCTCTCCCACAAGAACAAAGCTCCAATGGCTGCCAAAGACACTTACAAAGTTGGCATGCCATAGCTTAAATAGAAGCTCTTAAAACGAGCTCATTAATGCAAGTTGCCGACATTATCGTCCAGGACGATATGCATATCGTCCTGGCCGATTAGTTCAAATATGAGGAAAATCGTCCTGAATATCGCCCTGAAATGAAGCTGGACGATGTCTAATCATCCCGGACGATCTTGCGATCGGCCTGGACGAAATCCCCATTAAATGCTTTCCAAAACTGCCTGAGAAAATTTGGAAAAATTGTCCTGGATCGTCCTGGACGATATTTTATAGTCCAGGCCGATATACCAGGACGATATCCAAAAATAAGAATTTCCTAAGAAGATCTAGCGGAGATTCTTGCTGAATTGAGCCGATTGTCCTGGCCGATACAAAATCGTCCAAGACGATGTGTTTTGCATAAAGACGGCTACTTTAAAGAGGATGCCCTAATTAGGGTGTCTACTTTTGTCAGATCGTCCAGGACGATAAAAATATCATCCCGGATGATGTTACCAAAAATAGAAATCATTTAGGGTACAATAGAAAATCTTTCAAATTACAAATCATCAGATGCCACACCAAATATAACAGACTCAAGAAAGGTAAAAGATTACAAACTGACACAGACCTAGTCTACCCAATCTTGAGCTAGTTCCAGATTGCAGTCTGATCGTGTGGACCTGAAATGTTAGCACATAAGGCAATCGTAGAGAAATAAGGAATGTTTGTTATCATCAAAATCATAAACCATAGATCCGCAACAATCTCCCCTTTTTTGATGATGGCAAAACATTTCAATTTGAATTTTCATAAAATTAAATCCTCCTAATCTCCCCCTCACTAGAATAAATCCTTTAAAAAAAAAAGGAGAGATAAAAATATTTTTGTTGTTTTTAATTTTTTGAAACAAAGATACAAACACGATAATAGTACAAAAACTCAACAATACGTTCTCCCCCTTTGACATTATCAAAAAGAGAGGAGGCACAAAAAAAAAAACAAAACAAAAGATAAAAACGTTTCCTGATCTAGCGAAAAAAAAACAAATATTTTTAAAATGAGAAAGTTACCTCTTGGTTTTATTCAAAAACTTAGTAGAATTGGATTGACAATGCATAGCCCAGAAAAGGTTAGAAATTCATAATTTGATAATCCAAACTCATTCTTTTAAAGGCTCAAAAACTTTTTAATCCAATATCTAAATCAAGGAATAAACGGGAAAAAGAAACATTAATTTTTGAAAACTCCTTCCATAAAACATTTCTAATAGAAGATCAATGCACGAATTGCAGAATCAGGAACCAAGATTTTCAGGCACAAGTTTCGAACATATCAAGGATTTTCTTAAGTTTTTAGTAGTATAAGAAAAAATAAGCATATTTTTTTGTGGGCTCATTTTATGCCCTTTATCACTTGAATGGCTCTTTGAGCATCTTTTGATTTTAATACACTTTGTGTATTATTTTTTTTTAATATGGCGTAATTGCGCATCTTTTGGTTTGGCATCATTGGCTACGTTTTTTTTTATTATTTTCAAAAAAATATGCTTTCTTTCTTATATTTTCAAAACCAAAGTAAACCCAAATTATTGATAACACGAACAACTTGATTAAGAAAATTTTATGGTGGATTTAACAATCTTGCAAAAGATTCCTATGCGATAGAAAAAATGTAGGGAGATAAAAAAATAGTTTCAAAATCTAATTTAAAAGATGAAAAAGATTTTAAATCAAAAGTAGGATAACCACTTTTAGGAAATAGAGATTAAAAGAAAAAAAAATCATGAGTTTATTTCTTTTGACTGTTTTAGAGAAGTCAAACACAACATACAAAAGATTTTAAGAAAAAACAGCAAGTATATTTTTCATTTTTAGAAAAGCGAATGTGTGTGTTGATCAGAGAAAAAAGATTTCATGAAACAAATAAAAAAAATCAAAGAATAAACAAAGAAAAAAACATAAAAAAAAAAACTAAAAGCAAAACACAACACAAATAAGGGTTTTAACCATTATCAAAAGTAATATTTTCAAATAAAGGTGTTCTGGTGATAGAAAAACCTTCCGCAATATTACGATTAGCCATGGATCGAAAACTCAAAAGCTTTTAAAAACTTATTTTATGAAAACCACTCTGATACCACTTGAAAGTTCGTTGGGGATGTTAAGCCCTATGAACTTAGTCCCAAGATAATCAAGAGGGGGGGTGAATTGGAAAAACTTAAAACCAAAGATAAAACTCAAACCAAAATCACCACAAACAATGTGCGGAAGAAAAATAAATGCGGAAGAAATAATAAGAAAAGAACACACAGGATTTATAGTGGTTCAGTCAAATCTTGACCTACGTCCACTCCTTGGAGGCACCCCCCAAGTATTGCACTAAACTAGTGTCTCTCCTTTAGCCCTCACAGATAGGCGGAGAAGCCCTTACAAAATCACTTCCACCTTCCCCGGTGCGGCGGAGTCGCCGGGTCCTTTGACACTAAAGAGATCTTCTTCTTTGGTGAACTTACCTCGAGACAAGCCTTGAATCTGATGGTAGTAAGGTGCGAGTTCGTCGGAGCAACCGTGTGGATCCCCCACCACACTCCCTTGAGTTCCTCGCCCTCACAGGATCTTCTCCCTCTCAAACTCCACCCTTTCCTCTCTCCCTTTCAAGCTCTCTCTTCAAGTCGCCCCCACAAGAACGAAGCTCCAATGGCTGCCAAAGACACTTACAAAAGTTGCCATGCCATAGCTTAAATAGAAGCTCTCAAAACGAGCTCATTAATGCAAGTTGCCGACATTATCGTCCAGGACGATATGCATATCGTCCTGGCCGATTAGTTCAAATATGAGGAAAATCGTCCTGAATATCGCCCTGAAATGAAGCTGGACGATGTCTAATCGTCCCAAACGATCTTGCGATCGGCCTGGACGAAATCCCCATTAAATGCTTTCCAAAACTGCCTGAGAAAATTTGGAAAAATTATCCTGGATCGTCCTGGACGATATTTTATAGTCCAGACCGATATACCAGGACGATATCCAAAAATAAGAATTTCCTAAGTAGATCTGGCGGCAGATTCTTGCTGAATTGAGCCGATTGTCCTGGCCGATACAAAATCATCCAGGACGATGTGTTTTGCATAAAGACGGCTGCTTTAAAGAGGATGCCCTAATTAGGGTTTCTACTTTTGTCAGATCATCCAGGACGATAAAAATATCATCCCGGATGATGTTACCAAAAATAGAAATCTTTTAGGGCACAATAGAAAATCTTCCAAATTACAAATCATTAGATGCCACAACAAATATAACAGACTCAAGAAAGGTAAAAGATTACAAACTGACACAGACCTAGTCTACCCAATCTTGAGCTAGTTCCAGATTGCAGTCTGATCGTGTGGACCTGAAATGTTAGCACATAAGGCAATCGTAGAGAAATAAGGAATGTTTCTTATCATCAAAATCATAAACCATAGATCCGCAACAATCTCCCCCTTATTGATGATGGTAAAACATTTCAATTTGAATTTTCATAAAATTAAATCCTCCTAATTTCCCCCTCACTAGAATAAATCCTTTAAAAAAAATTAGGAGAGATAAAAATATTTTTGTTGTTTTTAATTTTTTGAAACATAGATACAAACACGATAATAGTACAAAAACTCAACAATACGTTCTCCCCCTTTGACATTATCAAAAAGAGAGGAGGCACAAACAAAAAACAAAACAAAAGACAAAAACGTTTCCTGATCTAGTGAAAAAAAAAATAAATATTCTTAAAATGAGAAAGTTACCTCTTAGGTTTTATTCAAAAACTTAGTAGAATTGGATTGACAACGCATAGCCCAGAAAAGGTTAGAAATTCATAATTTGATAATCCAAGCTCGTTCTTTTAAAGGATCAAAAACTTTTTAATCCAATATCTAAATCAAGGAATAAACGGGAAAAAGAAAAATTAATTTTTGAAAACTCCTTCCATAAAATATTTCAAATAGAAGATCAATGCACGAATTGCTGAATCAGGAATCAAGATTTTCAGGCACAAGTTTCGAACATATCAAGGATTTTCTTAAGTTTTTAGTAGTATAAGAAAAAATAAGCATATTTTTTTGTGGGCTCATTTTATGCCCCTTATCACTTGAAAGACTCTTTGAGCATCTTTTGATTTTAATACACTTTGTGTATTAATTTTTTTTAATATGTCGTCATTGCGCATCTTTTGATTTGGCATCATTGGCTATGTTTTTTTTAATTATTTTTATAAAAAATATGCTTTCTTTCTTATATTTTCAAAACCAAAGTAAACCCAAATTATTGACAACACGAACAACTTGATTAAGAAAATTTTATGGTGGATTTAACAATCTTGCAAAAGATTCCTATGCGATAGAAAAAATGTAGGGAGATAAAAAAATAGTTTCAAAATCTAATTTAAAAGATGAAAAAGATTTTAAATCAAAAGTAGGATAACCAATTTTAGGAAATAGAGATTAAAAGAAAAAAATCATGAGTTTATTTCTTTTGACTGTTTTAGAGAAGTCAAACACAACATACAAAAGATTTTAGGAAAAAACAGCAAGTATATTTTTCATTTTTAGAAAAGCGAATGTGTGTGTTGATCAGAGAAAAAAGATTTCATGAAACAAATAAAAAAAATCAAAGAATAAACAAAGAAAAAAACATAAAATAAAAAAAAAAAAAAACTAAAAACAAAACACAACACAAATAAGGCTTTTAACCATTATCAAAAATAATATTTTCAAATAAAGGTGTTCTGGTGATAGAAAAACCTTTCGCAACATTACGATTAGCCATGGATCGAAAATTCAAAAGCTTTTAAAAACTTATTTTATGAAAACCGCTCTGATACCACTTGAAAGTTCGTTGGGGATGTTAAGCCCTATGAACTTAGTCCCAAGCTAATCAAGAGGGGGGGGTGAATTGGAAAAACTTAAAACCAAAGATAAAACTCAAACCAAAATCACCACAAATAAAGTACGGAAGAAAAATAAATGTGAAAGCAATAATAATAAAAGAACACACCGGATTTATAGTGGTTCGGTCAAATCTTGACCTACATCCACTCCTTGGAGGCACCCCCAAGTATTCCACTAAACTAGTGTCTCTCCTTTAGCCCTCACAGCTAGGCGGAGAAGCCCTTACAAAATCACTTCCACCTTCCCCGATGCGGCGGAGTCGCCGGGTTCTTTGACACCAAAGAGATCTTCTTCTTTGGTGAACTTACCTCGAGACAAGCCTTGAATCCGATGGTACTAAGGTGCGAGTTCGTCGGAGCAACCGTGTGGATCCCCCACCACACTCACTTGAGTTCCTCCCCCTCACAGGATCTTCTCCCTCTCAAACTCCACCCTTTCCTCTCTCCCTTTCAAGCTCTCTCTTCAAGTCTCTCCCACAAGAACGAAGCTCCAATGGCTGCCAAAGACACTTACAAAATTTGCCATGCCATAGCTTAAATAGAAGCTCTCAAAATGAGCTCATTAATGCAAGTTGCCGACATTATCGTCCAGGACGATATGCATATCGTCCTGGCCGATTAGTTCAAATATGAGGAAAATCGTCCTGAATATCGCCCTGAAATGAAGCTGGACGATGTCTAATCGTCCCGGACGATCTTGCGATCGGCCTGGACGAAATCCCCATTAAATGCTTTCCAAAACTGCCTGAGAAAATTTGGAAAAATTGTCCTGGATCGTCCTGTACGATATTTTATAGTCCAGGCCGATATACTAGGACGATATCCAAAAATAAGAATTTCCTAAGTAGATCTGGCGGCAGATTCTTGCTGAATTGAGCCGATCGTCCTGGCCGATACAAAATTATCCAGGACGATGTGTTTTGCATAAAGACGACTGCTTTAAAGAGGATGCCCTAATTAGGGTTTCTACTTTTGTCAGATCGTCCAGAACGATATAAATATCGTCCCGGACGATGTTACCAAAAATAGAAATCTTTTAGGGCACAATAGAAAATCTTCCAAATTATAAATCATCAGATGCCACACCAAATATAACAGACTCAAGAAAGGAAAAAGATTACAAACTGACACAGACCTAATCTACCTAATCTTGAGCTGGTTCCAGATTGCAGTCTGATCGTGTGGACCTTAAATGTTAGCACATAAGGCAATCGTAGAGAAATAAGGAATTTTTGCTATCATCAAAATCATAAACCATAGATCCGCAACAAATCTGGTGTGTTCTTTTCTTATTATTGCTTCCGCATTTATTTTTCTTCCGCACTTTATTTGTGGTGATTTTGGTTGGAGTTTTATCTTTGGTTTTAAGTTTTTTCAATTCACCTCTCTATTGTTTAGCCTTGGGTTAGTTCATATAGGGCCTAACATCTCTAACAAACTTTCAAGTGGTATTAGAGCACTTTCAAGTGGTATCAGAGCGGTATTCATAAAATACGTTTTTAAAAGCTTTTGAATTTTCGATCCATGGCTAATCGTAATGTTGCGGAAGGTTATTCAATCACCATACTTCCTTAATTTGAAAATATTACTTTTGATAATGGTTAAAAGCCTTAATTGTGTTTTTCTTTTTATTTTATTTTTTTTGCTTTCGTTTTTATTTTGTGTTTTTTTTATGAGATTTTTTATTTTACTTGTTTTGTTTCGTATTTTTTTCTTTGATCCAACACACACACTCACTTTTCTAAAAATGAAAAATTTGCTTCATGTTTTTTTTTTTAAATCTTGGTAAATTTTTGTTTGACTTCTCTAAAACAGTCGAAGGAAGGAAACTCATGATTTGTTTTTACTCTCAATCTCTATTTCCTAAAAGTGGTTATCCTACTTTTGATTTAAAATCTCTTTCATCTTTAAATTGGTTTTTGAAACAAATTTTTTTTTCTATACGTTTTATTTATCGTATAGGAATCTTTTGCAAGTCGTTGAATCTAACTCATAATTTTCTTAATCAAGAAATTCGCTTTGTCACTAAGATGGGTTTTCCTTTGTTTTTTTTTAAAGATTTAAGAAAGGTAGCATATTCAAAAAATTGGACAATGATGCCAAAAATAAAAGATGCGCAAAGCGCCAAATTAAAAAATATAGAATACACAAAGTGTATCAAAAGATACGCAGTGCGCCAACCAATTGTCAAGAGGCATAAAATGAGCCCACAAAAAGTTAATGCTTACCATTCTTGTACTTCTTAAAAAGCTTAAGAAAATCCTTGATACGTTCGATACTTGACTTTGAAAATCTTGATTCTTGATTCAACAATTCGTGCATTGATCTTCTATTAGATATATTTTAAGGAAGGAGTTTTTGAAAAATGATTATTTCTTTCTCTAATTTATTCCTTGATTTAGATACTAAATTAAAATGTTTTTGAACCTTTTTAAAGAACTTGAGTTTGGATTATCAAATTCTAATTTTCTAACCTTTACTGGACTATGCGTTGTCAATCCATTTTTTACTAAAATTTTCATTAAAACCAAGAGGCAACTTTCTCATTTTAAGAATATTTTGTTTCATAAGATCAGGGAACGTTTTTATTTCGTTTTGTTCTCTATGCCTTCTCTCTTTTTTGATAATGTCAAAGGGGGAGAACGTACTTATATCCCTTGTATCCCTTGTTTTCTTTTCAAAAATTTAAAACTACAAAAATATTTGTATCTCCCTTATTTTTTTTAAGCGGTATTCAAGCGAGGGGGAGATTTTTGAAAATTCAAAGAGAAATGTTTGCCATCATCAAAAAGGGGGAGATTGTTGCGGATCTATGGTTTATGATTTTGATGATAGCAAATATTCCTTATTTCTCTACGATTGCCTTATGTGCTAACGTTTCAGGTCCACACGATCAGACTGCAATCTGGAACCAGCTCAAGATTGGGTAGACTAGGTTTGTGTCAGTTTGTAATCTTTTTCCTTTCTTGAGTCTGTTGTATTTGGTGTGGCATCTGATGATTTGCAATTTGGAAGTTTTCTGTTGTGCCCTAAAAGATTTCTATTTTTGGTAACATCATCCGGGATGATATTTATATCGGCTTGGACGATCTGTCCAAAATTAGAAACCCTAATTAGGGCATCCTCATTAAGGCAGCCGTCAACTAATCGGCCTGGATGATACTTGTATCGGCCAGGACGATATGTTCAATTAAGAAAGAATCAACCGCCATGATCAGTTAAAGCATTATATCTTTTAGGAAATCGGCCAGGATGATATACACATCGTCCAGGACGATCTAACTCAATTATGCCTAAAATGATCTGGAATCTTTGGAAAGAATTAATGGCTGATTGATACGATCAGATCGGCCAGGACGATCGTGAGATTGGTCGGGACGATAACCTGGACGATTTAAATCGGCCAGACTCAATTCAGGGCGATGATCAGGACGATTGAACTAGTTTTAAACTAATCGGCCAGGACGATCGTAAGATCGGCTAGGACGATGTAACCAAGTTTCTTCTGATCGTCCCATATCGTCCCGGGCTAATGAGCTTAATTTGTACTGATCGGCCAAGATGATATACCTATCGTCCTGGACGATAATGTCGGCAACTTGCATTAATGAGCTCATTTTGAGAACTTCTATTTAAGCTATGGCATGGCAACTTTTGTAAGTGTCTTTGGCAGCCATTGGAGCTTCGTTCTTGTGGGGGAGACTTGAAGAGAGAGCTTGAAAGGGAGAGAGGAAAGGGTGGAGTTTGAGAGGGAGAAGATCCTGTGAGGGGGAGGAACTCAAGGGAGTGTGGTGGGGGATCCACACGGTTGCTCCGATGAACTCGCACCTTAGTACCATCAGATTCAAGGCTTGTCTCAAGGTAAGTTCACTAAAGAAGAAGATCTCTTTGGTGTCAAAGGACCCGGCGACTCCGCCGCACCGGGGAAGGTGGAAGTGATTTTAAAAGGGCTTCTCCGCCTAGCTGTGGGGCTAAAGGAGAGACACTTGCGTTAGTGCAATACTTAGAGGGTGCCTCCAAAGAATGGACGTAGGTCAAGGTTTGACCGAACCACTATAAATCCGGTGTGTTCATTTCTTATTATTGCTTCCGCATTTATTTTTCTTCCGCACTTTGTTTGTGTTGATTTTGGTTGGAGTTTTATCTTTGGTTTTAAGTTTTTCCAATTCACCTCTCTATTATTTAGCCTTGGGTTAGTTCATATAGGGCTTAACATCCCTAACGAACTTTCAAGTGGTATCAGAGCACTTTCAAATCCAACCTGCGGTGGAGGGTGCCAAGTGTTTTGGAACTCTCTAGGGAGATTAGCATCCCAGCTATCTAGACATGGATTAGAAAATTTAAAGGCTTTAGAGAGAACATTTGCCGCAGTCACAGAAACCAGCCTTGCCTTCTTCTCATGGACAATTTCGTTTCTATTCTTCCGACCCCAATATACCGCAATGCAATATAGCTTGACCAAATTGGGATTAAGAAAAGTTAGAATTTTTAGCTCTCTTAAACATTCATCCAAAGAGTCAAACATAGGAATGTAGAATTTCCATTCTTGGAATTTTTCATATGATATCCATCAAATGTTTACACCGCACAACTACATGTGCCAAATTTTCCACCTCTTTACAACCTCTAGCACATAAATCCTGATTTGTAAGTTTCTTGTATTTCAGAAAATCATTTGTTGGAATAGCAAATTTGCTCATTCTTCACCAAAATAGCTCCACCTGATAGGTAAGCTTAAGTTTTTTTAACCACTTTAAGAATCCAAAGTCTTCCTCTATACAGTCCCGGTACAGGTATGTCTCGCAAGCTCTAAAAGTAGTTATTTTTTCAGAGAGATGGCATATCTCCTCCAAATAGTCGTCAGTAGCATCATTATAGATTGGGATTTGCACTATTATAGTGATAAGATCCTTATGAAAGAAGTGGTGTAACTCATCAACCTTCCAGTTACCATTTGAATTGATGAAGTAACTGAGCATAAAATCTTCCCAGCCTGAGCAATCTATAAAAGTTGGCCAATCCTTCAGACATTTGTCCAAGAACCAAATGTCATTGAGAACATTTATCTTCCTACCATTAACCACTCTCCACCTTATTAAAGGCTTTAAGTATCTAACTCCCTCTGATAAAATTTTCAAAGCAATGGAAGATCCTTTTTGCATTCATCTTTCAGCAAATTATCTCCATATTTAGTAGTAATTATTCGATGGAGTAACGAATCAAGATTTTGTAGCAGCCTCCATGCCAATCTTGATTTTAGAGGTCCATTTCTCTTAAGAACTGAAAGAAAGTTCAGCCCACCATATGCTTTTGGCTTACACAGATCTTCCCAAGATATGTAATGCAAACCTCTCTTAGCATTTTGTTTATGCCAAATGAAATCTCTACAACACTTATCAACTTCATAAAGCATTGTCTTTGGGACCAAATTATGCATAGAAATAAAGTTGGGAATAGATAAAAGAGAGGATTTGGCAAGAGTAATCTTACCCGACATGGAAAGACATTTACTCCCCCAAGTATTTAGCCGTTGTAAAATTTTATCCAGTAAGTGTTATAGTCAGCTTTAATTGTTCTTCTCAGCATCATTCTTACGCCTAGATACTACATTTCTTTGGTCTTTTTGAACTTTAGAATATGCATAATAGGCTACATATTAACTATGCTAGTTCCTTTGCCGAGTAGAGTTTGAGACTTTGAACTGTTCACCTTAAGTACCGTCCAAGAGCAGAAATCTGAAACAATTTTCTTTAAAGTGTTAGCCATCTTCATTGATGTTTGAGAGAAGATCAATACATCATCGACATATAGCAGATGGTTTATTCTTTGAGCTCTCGTTGAGATTTGAATTTCCAACTCTTATCCTCTTTGTGTCATAGCTAGTGAAAAAAATTGAGAGCAAATAATAAATAGATAAGGAGAAAGAGGGCATCCCTGACGAAAGCCATTTTCTGCAATGATTTAGTTAGAGGTCTTTCCATTCAATGAAAAAGAGAATCTAGTATGTTTAACACATTCCATAATAAGCATGGAAATCTTCACAGGGAATCCAAACCTCTTTAGGACTTGAGACAAAGTCTCCCAACTCATACTATCATAAGCTTGCTCCATATCAGGCTTAATAGCCATCATGCCTTTTTTGCTTTTCAATAGTCTAAACTTATGAAAAACTTTATGAGCAATCAAACAGTGATCAGACATAGATCTCCCAGGAAGAAAAACAACTTGTTATTCAGTGATACACTTTGCAATACATCCTTTCATTATGTTTAAAATCATAGTTGCCGCAAGCTTATAAGTAGTTTGACACAAACTTATAGGCCTAAAGTTCGAAGGAATACTCGGATTTTTAATTTTAGGAATTAAACAACCAACGTATCTTTCCATTCAACATGCATGATTCCAGTTTTGAAGAAACTATCAATTGCATTCCATGTTTCACTTTCCACAATTTTCCAAAAAAAGTTGAAAAAGGAAGTATTAATACCGTCTAAACCAGGAGACTAACATCGAGGATCAAATGATTGTATAATGGGGTTGAAACATGTCAATTTCAGAGGACTCTATTAAATGACCTTATGGTAGGGTCAAAACATGCCCAACAAAAAGGATTAAAACCAAAGGGAAGGTATTACCTAACCCGAAGGGAGGAGAACAGGATATTATTGATTGACAATTTCGATTTTTTTGGAGTGGTTAGATAGTGTAAATATGATTGAGCAAAATATTTCTTAAGGAAACACCCCATTGACAGTAACATTCGGTGACTTCCTTTACTATCCACTAGCTGATACGAGCCTCCTTCATAGGCAATTTCTACAATGAAGGGTCCTTTCAAAGTTGGTTGAAAATTTCCACCAATCTTTTAGTGAGCTAAGATAGGCATTCGAAGAACCAAGACAAAGTCTCTTACCTAGAAGGTTCTAGGTTGCACTAACTTATCATGAGTATGAACCATTTGGTCTTTGTATAACTCTAGACTCTGTTGAGCTTGAAGATGATGCTCTTTTAGTCCTTCGAGTTCTTCTAGCTAGGGTGGTGCACTACACTTAATTTTGATTTGATTTTGGATTACAACACTGAGTGAATGAATTTGTATCTCCAAAGTGTTGCAAATCTATTTTCATGACTTATGTTTTGATGATTGACAAACACTATTGATCTTCTTGGACTACTTGTTTCTTCTAACTTTTTTAGGAATCGAAGATCGGACGAACAGACGAAGCCAGTTCAGGATTGGGTAGGTCTAGGGTTGTGTCAGTCTGTACATTTTTTTTTCTCTTCTTGAGTCTATTTGTTATGGTCAAAGAGATTGATTCTAAGTAACCATACACACACACACTTGAGAGAATTAGAATTTCTGTTTTTACTCATATCGGCCAGGACGATGTTTATATCGTGCTGGACGATCAGGCTTAAAACAGAAAGTCTAATTAAGGATTCTTAATTAAGGCAGCCGACATAAATAGATCATCCTGGATGATACGTGTATCGGCCAGGACGATAAGCTCAAAACAGAAAGAAGTTGCCGCCATAGATAATTAAGGTATACTGTATTTTTAATTAATCAGCCAGGACGATAATTGATCATCCTGGACGATATTAACAAATTATGCCTTGATTGATCAGGAAATTAAGGGAGTAATTAAGGATGATTGATATGATCATATTGTCATGGTCGATCCATTCAAAAACCTTAAGTTACTTCAGGACGATAAATATCGGCCAGCTCGTATTCAGGGCGATGCTCTGGACGATTTTCCTCTGATTTGAACTGATCGGCCGGGACGATCGTGAGATCGGCCTCGACGATCAAGCCAATTTTAAATCGTCCAGTTTTCTTTCAGGGTGATGCTCTGGCCGATATTCTGAGATTTGTACTTATCGGCCTGGACGATATTGCCGGCAACTTGCAATTAATGAGCTCCTTTGAAGCTCTTCTATTTAAGAGCACTTATTCAACGATTTGAACAACCTTTGTGCTGCTGCCTTGACCTGAGAAGGCCTTGAGAAGAGTAAAAGAGAGAGGGAGAGAGAGAGGATCTTCTGAGGGGGAGCTTGTGAGGGGATTCACAAGGGTTGCTTCAAGGATCGCTCTGCTTCTTCTTCGTCTAGAGTTTCTCGTCCGTGGAAGGGTCGGTAGAGGTAAGGAGTCAGCATCTGGTTGTAGTTCTCTGCCAGCTTCAGGAGGAAGTAAAAGGAGAAAGGTTCTCTGCCTTGTCGGGGTGGCAAAAAGGAGGTTTGTTGTAAAGGCTTCTCCGCCTAGCTGTGGGGGCTAAAGGAGAGTCATGTTTGTAGTGCAATACTCGGAGGGCGCCTCCGGGGAGTGGACGTAGGTCGAGTTGACCGAACCACTATAAATTTCTATGTTCTTGTTTCTTGCTTCCGTACTTTTAATTTTCGCATTTATTTTTCTCGTGGTGTGGTGTTAGTTTATGTGATTTTTGTTCATTGTGAAAAGAAATTTTTTAAAACACCAATTCACCCCCCATCTTGGTTAGCTTGGGCCAATTCTATAGGGCTTAACATCCCTAACGAACTTTCAAGTGGTATCAGAGCGGGATTCATAAAAACTGAGTTTGAAAACTTTTTGAATTTTGATCCATGGCTAACCTTGGGAATCGTAACACTATGGAAGGTTATTCAATTACACGACCTCCCTTGTTTGACAACTTACCCTTTGATTTCTGGAAAACCCGCATGTCAACATTTTTACAATCTACTTATTATCGCATGTGGATGCTTATCAAAGAAGGTTACTCTCCACCTTCTCGTGAAATTAATGGTGTTAAAACTGAAGTTGTTTTTACTGAATGGACTTTCAATGAACGAGATTTAGCTCGATTGAATGCGAAATGTTTGAACTATTTTTTCTGTGCTTTAAAATTCGAGGATTACATGCATGTCTCCACTTGCTAAACTGGTAAATAAATTTGGGATAAATTATGTATCACCTATGAAGCCACTAATAAGGTTAAACAATCCCGTTTGAATATTCTCTTGCATGATTACAAACTTTTTCGTATGAAACCTCATGAATCTATTTCTGACATGTACACTAGGTTTACTCAGATAGTCACTTCACTGTATGCATTAGGAAAAGAACTTTCTAACTATGAAAAAGTAAACAAGATTTTGAGATGCTTGCCTTCGTCATACGATGCTAAAATTACTGCAATCACCGAATCTAAGGATTTGAACACTTATTCTATTGATAACTTACTTGGCTCACTCATTTCTTACGAGCAAGGGGTGAATCAAAGAAATCTTGATGTAGGTGAGAAGAAGAAGGAGAAAATAGTTGCATTGAAGGCGCACAAATCAGATTCTGAATCTTCCGGGTCTGAAAGCGATGAAGTTGCCTTCATCACAAGGCAATTCAAAAGCTTTCTAAGGAAGAAATAAAATCATCATTGGAGAAAAGATAGGGATCATAAACATGTTAAAGGATCTTCTGATGTAGTTTGTTTTGAATGCAGGAAACCTGGACATGTGAGAGCCGATTGCCCGACACTTCAAGATCATTCAAGCAAAGGAAAGGGTGAGGAGAAACCTAAGCAAAGGAAGGACAAGATGAGAGTACAAAAAGCATTTTGGGTGGATTCGGCATCGGACTCATCGGAGACGGAACCAGAAGATGAGACATCAAAATTGTGCTTGATGATAGACGACAATCCTGATCAAGAAGAGGTATGTGAACTTTCCTAATATCAACTTCTTAAAGTTTCAGAAAAAATTCAAGCATCATATAAGAAATTAAAGAAAACACATGCTAGCTTGAAATTAGAATTTTTAAATCTACAAAAAGAACATGAAATTTTGATTAAAGACCATCAAATGATTGATTCAAATCATATGACTTTACTTGATGAATTTGATGAGTTAAATAAACATCATTGTGAACTAGTTGAAAAGCATGATGCATTAAAAGTTTCACATACATCACTTGAATCTGATTTTAAGAAATTAAAGGAGATGGAGAAAAATTTGAGGATTGAAAATGAAGTCTTAAAGAGCACTAGTTTGAAGATTCAAAATGAATTAGAAGCACGTAAGAAAACTAGGATGACACCCACTTTTGATCAATTTCCAAAACCTAGGAAGAGGCAAGAAAGTTTGTTAGGGATGTTAAGCCCTATAGAATTGGCCCAAGCTAACCAAGAGGGTGGGGAGTGAATTGGTATTTTAAAAAAAAAATTTCATAGAGAACAAAAATCATCTAAACCAAAATCACACCACGAGAAAAATAAATGCGGAAATTAGAAGTGCGGAAGCAAGAAACAAGAACACAGAAATTTATAGTGGTTCGGTCAACTCGACCTACGTCCACTCCCCGGAGGCGCCCTCCGAGTATTGCACTACAAACGTGACTCTCCTTTAGCCCCCACAGCTAGGCGGAGAAGCCTTTACAACGAACCTCCTTTTTGCCACCCCGGCAAGATAGAGAACCTTTCTCCTTTTACTTCCTCCTGAAGCTGGCAGAAAACCACAACTAGATGCTGACTCCTTACCTCTACCGACCCTTCCACGGACAAGAAACTCTAGACAAAGAAGAAGCAGAGCGATCCATGAAGCAACCCTTGTGAATCCCCTCATAAGCTCCCCCTCACAAGATCCTCTCTCTCTCCCTCTCTCTCTTTCTCTCCTCAAGTCCTTCTCAGGTCAAGGCAGCAGCAGCACAAAGGTTGTTCAAAACGTTGAATAAGAGCTCTTAAATAGAAGAGCTTCAAAGGAGCTCATTAATTGCAAGTTGCCGAGAATATCGTCCAGGCCGATATGGACATCGTCCTGGCCGATTAGTACAAAACTCAGAATATCGGCCAGAGTATCGCCCTAAATGCAAACTGGACGATTTAAAATTGGCTTGATCATCCAGGCCGATCTCACGATCGTCCCGGCCGATCAATTCAAATCAGAGGAAAATTGTCCAGAGCATCGCTCTGAATACGAGCTGGCCAATATTTATCGTCCTGAAGTAACTTAAGGTTTTTGAAAAGATCATCCTGGCTGATCCTGCGATCGTCCAGGACTATATGTTCGTATCAATCATCCTTAATTACTCCCGTAATTTCCTGATCAATTAAGGCATAATTTTTTAATATCGTTCAGGCCGATCAATTATCGTCCTGGACGATTAATTAAAAATACAGTATACCTTAATTGTCTATGGCGTCAACTTCTTTCTGTTTTGAGCTTATCATCCTGGCCGATACACGTATCGTCCAGGACGGTCTGTTTATGTCGGCTACCTTAATTAAGAATCCTTTTTCTATTTTAAGCCTGATCATCCAGAATGATGTAAACATCGTCCTGGCCGATATGAGTAAAAATAGAAATTCTAATTCTCTCAAGTGTGTGTGTAGGGTTGCTTAGTATCAGTCTTTTTGACCATTACAAATAGACTCAAGAAAAGAAAAAAATAAAGTACATACTGACACAACCCTAGACCTATGCAATCCTGAACTGGCTTCATTTGTTCGTTCGATCTTCGATTCCTAAAAAAGTTAGAAGAAACAAGTAGTCCAAGAAGATCAATAGTGTTTGTCAATCATCAAAACATAAGTCATGAAAATAGATTTGGAACAATCTCCCCCTTTTGATGATGGCAAAACACTATAAAAATAATTAATAGTAAAAGTACGGGATTGACAAGTAAAAAGAGCATCACAAACTTCTCCCCCTTTTGACATATCAAAAAGGAGGGAACACAAAAGGAAAAGAGCAAAAAACTATTTTTTTTTAACCAAGGCATGAAAATGATGTAGTACTCCATGTGATTGATTTAAAAACTTGTGAGTTAATGAGTTAACAAACTCAACAATCCATAGAATAGTAGAATATCCGATCATGGTTACCCTTAGCTCAGACGTTTTCTTAGGGTAGAATCGTCTTTTGAAATCAATGACCTAACTCAAAAAATTGATTAGATATGAGAAAAAGAATCCATCCATCACTTGGCTTAAGAAAAAACTATCTTTATAAAATAATGAACAAAAGTAAATTTGTCACGATGGCAAAACAATCGAAATCAAGTCTTTGAGAACCAAAACTTCTAAGTTCTAAGAGATTTAAAAAGAGAGAATAGCTTGCTTTTGAGTGGGCTCATTTTATACCTCTTGTCAATTTGAGTGGCACTTTGCATTTTTTTTTTTTTCGATACACTTTTGTGTATATTTTTCAACTTGGCGTCATTGCGCTTCTTTTGTTGGCATCATTGGCCAAATTTTTTTTTATTTTTGCAAGCTACATTCTCTTTTATAACCTCTTAAAAAAACTCTTAGTTGTGAATATATCTTCTCAGATATTAGAGAATAGGAGCTCTCTCTCTAACATAGGGAAGAATTACCACAAATAGAATCAATAATCAAAGATAAGGATAACGAGGGATCTTGATGTGACAAAAAAGACTTTAAACATTATAAATATAAGATAGATTTGCTTAAGCAAGCTTAAGAAAATATCTCAATTTCATAAACAATCTTTAATATGAGATAGATTTTTTTTTAGAAAAGAAAACTATGCCAATAAAATAGGTTAGAGAAAGAGACACAATCACAAAATATTTTTACCATCTAAGAGATTAGGAGATAAAAACCCCATTGACTACAAATTTTCAAAAGCAAGGACAAGGAATATAATACCATTTTAGCGATGATTTTAAAGACTAAGTAAAAAGAAACAAAAGAGAAATAAAACACATCAAAAACTAATAAAACAAAAGCAAAAGAATGTAACTAAAAGATCAAGTTTCATGCATTTATGTCAATCACACCCAATCTGGTCCTTAAGGAACTGAAAGTGTCGAAGGCCAGTGGTTTAGTAAAGATGTCAGCCAATTGATTTTTAGTTGTCACATGGTGTAACTCAATGTCTCACTTAGTCACATGATCTCTAATGAAGTGATGCCTAATGTCAATGTGCTTAGTCCTTGAATGTTGGATATGATTCTTAGAGATGCTTATGGCACTAGTGTTGTCACAAAAGATTGAGATGGTGCCTATAGGTAATCCTAAATTCAATACTTGTTGTTTCAACCAAAAGACTTGGGCCACACAACTTCTAAGAGAGATGTACTCAGCTTCAACAGTGGAAAGTGCAACAGAGTTTTACTTCCTACTAGACCAAGAGACCAAAGATTGTCCAATGAATTGACAAGTTCCTGAAGTGCTTTTTCTATCCACCTTGCATCCTGCAAAATCAGAGTCAGAAAATCCAATAATCTCAAAAGAAGTGTTGTGTCTAGGGTACCAAATCCCTAAGCCTTGTGTCCCCAAAAGCTATCTAAAAATTCTCTTAACAATAGTCATGTGGGACTCCTTAGGGTCAGCTTGAAATCTAGCAAAAAGGCAAACACTAAACATGATATCAGGTCAGCTCGCAGTCAAGTAAAGTAAAGATCCAATCATGCCTCTATACTTCTTCTGATCAACAGACTTACCACTTGGGTCCTTATCCAATGGAGCACTAGAAATCATGGGAGTGTTAATTGGCTTAGCTTTGTCCATCTCATATTTCTTCAAAATGTCCTTTATGTATTTCGTTTGATTTAAAAAGGTTTCATCCTCCAATTGTTTTATGCTAAACCCCAAAAAGTAGGATAACTCTCCCATCAAACTCATCTCAAACTCTCTACTCATTGTCTTAGAAAAATCATCATACAATTTCTTATTAAAAGATCCAAAGAGTATATCATCCACATAAATATGAACAATGAGTAAATCATCTCCAACTCTCCTAAGAAAAAGGGTGGTGTCTACGCTCCCCTTGACAAACTCCCTCTCTAGTAAGAATGTGCTAAGCCTCTCATACCAAGCTCTTGGTACCTGCTTTAAACCATACAAAGCCTTTTTTAATTTAAAAACATAATTTTGAAATTGGGAACTCTCAAAACTTGGGGGTTGTTCTACAAACACATTTTCTTTTATTTTCCCATTTAAAAAGGCACTCTTGATATCCATTTGAAAAAGCTTAAATCCTTTATAATAGGCAAAGGCTAATAGCACTCTAATGGCTTCCAATCTAGCTACAGGGGCAAAAGTTTCCTCAATGTTTATCCCTTCTATTTGATTGTACCCATTAGCCACCAACCTTGCTTTATTCCTAACCACCACTCCTGAATCATTCAATTTGTTCTTAAAGACCCACTTTGTCCCAACAACACTTTGTCCCTTAGGTCTTTCTATAAGCTCCCAAACATCATTCCTAACAAATTGATTAAATTCTTCCAGCATTGCTAAAATCCAAAACTCATCAGTAAGGGCTTGGTTAATGGTGGTGGGTTCAGTCATTGAGATAAATGCAGAGTGGTTCACCTCCTTCCTAAGTCCATGTCTAGTCTTAACTCAACTAGAAAGGTCTCCTAAGATCAAATCCTTGGGGTGACTTGTAGAGTATCTCCAATCTTTAGGCAAAGTGTGTGAAGGTCCAACCTTTCATCCAAATCAAAATTTTCTACTCCCTGGGTGACTTCTCCTACTCCTTCATTACTTTGGTGTTCTATCCCCTTTCTCAAATTTTCCACTCCACTTGTAATCTCTCCAACGTCATCATCTTCTACTCCATGATTCTTAGGATCAGACTCATCAAATACTACATGGGTTGTCTCTTCCACCATTAAAGTTCTCTTGTTAAACACCCTAAAAGACTTCCCAACACTAGAATATCCCAAGAATACTCCTTCATCAGATTTAGGATCAAATTTTCCCAAGTGAGACTTCCCATTATTGTGAATGAAAACCTTACAACCAAAGACATGAAGGTGGGAAAGATTGGGTGTCCTACCCTTAAGGATCTCATAGGGTGTCTTCTCTAATTTGGCTCTAACATTCACGCTATTCAACACATAACAAGTTGTGTTAACTGCTTCAGCTCAAAAGTATTTTGGAACTAAATACTCAGCAAGCATGGCTCTAGCGGCTTCCACCAAGGTCCGGTTCTTCCTTTCAGCTACCCGGTTCGGCTGAGGGGTCCTCGGAGCTAAAAAATTATGGCTAATCCCCTTGTCCTCACAAAAATCTCCAAATCTTTCATTCTCAAACTCTCCCCCATGATCACTATGGATTGTCAAAATCTCACAACCTAGCTTTTTCTGAATCCAAGTAGAAAATGTTTTAAACTCCTCAAAAGACTCATTTTTATGTTAAAGAAATCTAGTCCATGTGAACCTCGAGTAGTCATCAACAATCACAAAACTATAGACTTTCCCTCCCAGACTGGTACTGCTAATGGGTCCAAACAAATCCATGTGAAGGACTTCTAAAGGTCTAGAGGTGCTAATTTCCTTAATGGGGTGAAAGGTGGAGTGGACTTGCTTTCCTAGTTGACAGGCATCACAAAGGTGGTCTTTTGAAAATTTAAGTATGGGGACACCTCAAACTAAGTCCTTTTAGGTCACTTTCCTAAGAGTTTTGATACTTGCATGACAAAGTCTCTGGTGCCACAACCAAGAATCATCAATCACAGTTTTTAAGCAAAATGAAGCAGCACATTCAATGTTATTTAAATCAAGCATGTAGACGTTGTTGATCCTCTTTCTCTACAAAATAGTGTTGTTACTTAAACTTACAATGCATGAATTTGCAAAGAACTGCACGATGAAGCCTTTGTCACAGAATTGACTGATGCTGAGCAAGTTGTGCTTCAATCCATCTACAAGCAAAATATTTTCAATCATAAGGTTCTTGGAATTACTAATTATACCTGCACCTATCACCTTCTTGGTGGTGTTGTCTTCAAGAGTAACCTTGCCTCCAATCCTGGACTCTAGGACCACAAACTGATTGACATCTCCAGTCATATATTGAGAGCATCCACTATCCAGGTACCACATACTCTCACGAGGCCTTTTGTGAGAGCCCTCCTGCAAAATTACCAATTGTTAGATTTAGGAACCCAAGCAGGTTTGGGTTTCATCTTATGATGAATAGAATGCAATGCATGTGTGATATGCTGTGGATCATGAACCTTAGGTCTCCACACCCAATGTGTACTATGGTGAACTGTGCAAGTGTGTGAGATGTGTCATAGCATGCCACATGAAAAACATCTAACTCCAGGTTAGGGATTTCTTAAGTGGTTTGAATTATAATGCCTCTTCCTAGGTTTTGACAATTGATCAAAAGTGGATGTCATCCTAGTTTTCTTACATGCTTCTAATTCATTTTGAATCTTCAAACTAGTGCTCTTTAAGACTTCATTTTCAATCCTCAAATTTTTCTCCATCTCCTTAGATTTCTTAAAATTAGATTCAAGTGATGTGTGTGAAACTTTTAATGCATCATGTTTTTTAACTAGTTCAAAATGATGTTTATTTAACTCATCAAATTCATCAAGTAAAGTCATATGATTTTAATCAATCGTTTGATGGTCATTAATCAAAATTTCATGCTCTTTTTGTAGATTTAAAAATTCTAATTTCAAACAAGCATGTGTTTTCTTTAATTTCCTATATGATGCATGAATTTTTTCTGAAATTTCAAGAAGTTGATCGTAGGAAAGTTCACATACCTCTTCTTGATCAGGATTGTCGTCTGCCATCATGCACAATTTTGATGTCTCATCTTCTAGTTCCATCTCCGATGAGTCCGATGCCGAATCCGCCCAAAATGCTTTTTGTACTCTCATCTTGTCCTTCCTTTGCTTAGGTTTCTCCTTACCCTTTCCTTTGCTTGAATGATCTTGAAGTGTCGGGCAATCGGCTCTCACATGTCCAGGTTTCCTGCATTCAAAACAAACTACATCAGAAAATCCTTTAACATGTTTATAATCCCTACCTTTTCTCCAATGATGATTTTGTTTCTTCCTTAGAAAGCTTTTGAATTTCCTTGTGATGAAGGCAACTTCATCGCTTTCAGACCTGGAAGATTCAGAATCTGATTTGTGCACCTTCAATGCAACTGTTTTCTACTTCTTCTTCTCACATGCATCAAGATTTCTTTGATTCACCCCTTGCTCGTAAGCAATGAGTGAGCCAAGTAAGTTATCAATAAAATAAGTGTTCAAATCCTTACATTCGGTGATTGCAATAATTTTAGCATCGTATGACGAAGGCAAGCATCTCAAAATCTTATTTACTTTTTCATATTTAGAAAGTTCTTTTCCTAATGCATGCAGTGAAGTGACTATTTGAGTAAACCTAGTGTATATGTCAGAAATAGATTCATGAGGTTTCATACGAAAAAGTTCAAAATCATGCAAGAGAATATTCAAACGGGATTGTTTAACCTCATTAGTGCCTTTATAGGTGATACACAATTTATCCCAAATTTCTTTACCAGTTTTGCAAGTGGAGACACGCATATAATCCTCAGATTTTAAAGCATAGAAAAAATAAATCAAACATTTTGCATTCAATTGAGCTAAATCTCATTCATCGAAAGTCCATTCAGTAAAAGCAACTTCAGTTTTAACACCATTAATTTCACGAGAAGGTGGAGAATAATCTTCTTTGATAAGCATCCACATGCGATAATCAGTAGATTTAAAAAACTTTGACATGCGGGTTTTCCAGAAATCAAAGGGTAAGTTATCAAACAAGGGAAGTCGTGTAATTGAATCACCTTCCATAGTGTTATGATTCCCAAGGTTATCCATGGATCAAAATTCAAAAAGTTTTCAAACTCAGTTTTTATGAATCCTGCTTTGATACCACTTGAGAGTTCGTTAGGGATGTTAAGCCCTATAGAACTGGCCCAAGCTAACCAAGAGGGGGGGGGGGGTGAATTAGTATTTTAAAAAATTTCTTTTCATAGAAAACAAAAATCACATAAACTAAAATCACACCACAAGAAAAATAAATGTGGAAATTAAAAGTGCGGAAGCAAGAAACAAGAACAGAGAAATTTATAGTGGTTCGGTCAACTCAACCTACGTCAACTTCCTAGAGGCGCCCTCTGAGTATTGCACTACAAATGTGACTCTCCTTTAGCCCCCACAGCTAGGCAGAGAAGCCTTTACAACGAACCTCCTTTTTGCCACCCCGGCAAGGCAGAGAACCTTTCTCCTTTTGCTTCCTCCTGAAGCTGGCAGACAACCACAACCAGATGCTGACTCCTTACCTCTACCGACCCTTCCACGGATGAGAAACTCTAGATGAAGAAGAAGTAGAGCGATCCTTGAAGCAACCCTTGTGAATCCCCTCACAAGCTCCCCCTCACAAGATCCTCCTCTCTCCCTCTCTCTCTTTCTCTCCTCAAGGCCTTCTCAGGTCAAGGCAGCAGCACAAAGGTTGTTCAAAATGTTAAATAAGAGCTCTCAAATAGAAGAGCTTGAAAGGAGCTCATTAACTGCAAGTTGCCGACAATATCGTCCAGGCCGATATGGACATCGTCTTGGCCGATTAGTACAAAACTCAGAATATCAGCCAGAGCATCGCCCTGAATACAAACTGGACGATTTAAAATTTGCTTGATCATCCAGGCCGATCTCACGATCGTTCTGGCCGATCAGTTCAAATCAGGGAAAATCGTCCAGAGCATTGCCCCGAATACGAGCTAGCCGATATTTATCGTCCTGAAGTAACTTAAGGTTTTTGAATAGATCGTCCTGGCCGATCCTGTGATCGTCCAGGACGATATGATCGTATCAATCATCCTTAATTACTCCCTTAATTTCCTGATCAATTAAGGCATAATTTGTTAATATCGTCCAGGCCGATCAATTATCATCGTGGTCGATTAATTAAAAATACAGTATACCTTAATTGTCTATGGCGGCAACTTCTTTCTGTTTTGAGCTTATCGTCCTGGCTGATACACATATCTGTTTATGTCGGCTGCCTTAATTAAGAATCCTTTATTAGTCTTTCTGTTTTAAGCCCAATCGTCTAGGACGATGTAAATATCATCTTGGCCAATATAAGTAAAAACAAAAATTCTAATTCTCTTAAGTGTGTGTGTGTGTAGGGTTACTTAGCATCAGTCTCTTTGATCATTACAAATAGACTCAAGAAGAGAAAAAAACAAAGTACAGACTGACACAACCTTAAACCTACGTAATCCTGAACTGGCTTCGTCTGTTCGTTCAATCTTCGATTCCTGAAAAAGTTAGGAGAAACAAGTAGTCCAAGAAGATCAATAGTGTTTGTCAATCATCAAAACATAAGTCATGAAAATAGATTTGCAACAAGGCATTATAACGCAAACCACTTAAGAAATCCCTTTCCTGGAGTTAGATGTTTTTCATGTGGCATGCTAGGACACATCTCACACACTTGCAAAGTTCATCATAGTACACATTGGGTGTGGAGACCAAAGGTGCATGATCCACAGCATATCACACATGCATTGCATTCTACTTTTCATAAGATGGAACCCAAACCTGCTTGGGTTCCTAAATCTAACAATTGGCAATTTTGCAGGAGGGCTCTCACAAAAGGCCTCGCGAGAGTATGTGGTACCTGGACAGTGGTTGCTCTAGACAAATGACTGGTGATGTCAATCAGTTTGTGGTACTAGAGTCCAGGACTACAGGCAAGGTTACTCTTGGAGACAACACCACTAAGAAGGTGGTAGGCGCAGGTATAATTGGTAATTCCAACAACCTTATGATTGAAAATGTTTTGCTTGTAGATGGATTGAAGCAAAACTTGCTCAGCATCAGTCAATTTTGTGACAAAGGCTTCATCGTGCAATTCTTTGCAAATTCATGCATTATAAGTTTAAGTAACAACACTATTTGCAGGGAAAGAGGATCAACAACGTCTACATGCTTGATTTAAATAACATTGATTGTGCTGCTTCATTTTGCTTAAAAATTGTGATTGATGATTCTTGGTTGTGGCACCGGAGACTTTGTCATGCAGGTATGAAAACCCTTAGGAAAGCGACCCAAAAGAACCTAGTTAGTGGTGTCCCCAAACTTAAGTTTTCAAAAGACCACCTTTGTGATGCCTGTCAACTAGGAAAGCAAGTCCACTCCACCTTTCACCCCATTAAGGAAATTAGCATCTCTAGACCTTTAGAAGTCCTTCACATGGATTTGTTTGGACCCATTAGCAGTACCAGTCGGGGAGGGAAAGTCTATAGTTTTGTGATTGTTGATGACTACTCGAGGTTCACATGGACTAGATTTCTTTAACATAAAAATGAGTCTTTGGAGGAGTTTAAAATATTTTCTACTTGGATTCAAAAAAAGCTAGGTTATGAGATTTTGACCATCCATAGTGATCATGGGGGAGAGTTTGAGAATGAAAGATTTGGAGATTTTTGTGAGGACAAGGAGATTAGCCATAATTTTTTAGCTCCGAGGACCCCTCAGCTGAATGGGGTAGCTGAAAGGAAGAACCGGACCTTGGTGCAAGCCGCTAGAGCCATGCTTGCTAAGTATTCACTTCCAAAATACTTTTGGGCTGAAGCGGTTAACACAGCTTGTTATGTATTGAATAGGGTGAATGTTAGAGCCAAATTAGAGAAGACACCCTATGAGATCCTTAAGGGTAGGACACCCAATCTTTCCCACCTTCATGTCTTTGGTTGTAAGGTTTTCATTCACAACAATGGGAAGTCTCACTTGGGAAAATTTGATCCTAAATCTAATGAAAGAGTTTTCTTGGGATATTCTAGTGTTGGGAAGTCTTTTATGGTGTTTAACAAGAGAACTTTTATGGTGGAAGAGACAACCCATGTAGTATTTGATGAGTCTGATCCTAAGAAATATGGAGTAGAAGATGATGATGTTGGAGAGATTACAAGTGGAGTGGAAAATTTGGGGAAGGGGATAGAACACCAAAGTAATGAAGGAGTAGGAGAAGTCACCCAAGGAGTAGAAAATTTGGATTTGAATGAAAGGGTTGAACCTTCACACACTTTGCCTAGAGATTGGAGATACTCTATAAGTCACCCCAAGGATTTGATCTTAGGAGACCTTTCTAGGGGAGTTAAGACTAGATATGGACTTAGGAAGGAGGTGAACCACTATACCTTTATCTCAATGATTGAACCCACCACCATTAACCAAGCCTTTACTGATGAGTTTTTGATTTTAGTAATGCAAGAAGAATTGAATTAATTTGTTAGGAATGATATTTGGGAGCTTGTAGAAAGACCTAAGGGACAAAGTGTTGTTGGAACAAAGTGGGTCTTTAAGAACAAGGTGAATGATTCAGGAGTGGTGGTTAGGAATAAAGCAAGATTGGTGGCTAAGGGGTACAATCAAATAGAAGGGATAAACTTCGAGGAGACTTTTGCCCCTGTAGCTAGATTGGAAGCAATTAGAGTGCTATTAGCCTTTGCTGTTATAAAGGATTTAAGAAAATGGATGTTAAGAGTGACTTTTTAAATGGGGAAATAAAATAAGATGTGTTTGTAGAACAACCCCCAGGTTTTAAGAGTTCCCAATTTCCAAATCATGTTTTTAAATTAAAAAAAGGCTTTGTATGATTTAAAGCAGACACCAAGAGCTTGGTATGAGAGGCTTAGCACATTTTTACTAGAGAGGGAGTTTGTCAAGGGGATCGTAGATACCACCCTTTTTCTTAGGAGAGTTGGAGATGATTTACTCATTGTTCAGATTTATGTGGATGATATACTCTTTGGATTTTCTAAAAAGAAATTGTGTGATGATTTTTCTAAGACAATGAGTAGAGAGTTTGAGATGAGTTTGATGGGAGACTTATCCTACTTTTTGGGGTTTAGCATAAAATAATTAGAGGTTGAAACCTTTTTAAATCAAACAAAATACATAAAGGATATTTTGAACAAATATGAGATGGACAAAGCTAAGCCAATTAACACTCCCATGACTTCTAGTGCTCCATTGGATAAGTACGCAAGTGCTAAGTCTGTTGATCAGAAGAAGTATAGAGGCATGATTGGATTTTTACTTTACTTAACTGCGAGCCGACCTGATTTGGTCTAGTAGGAAGCAAAACTCTGTTGCACTTTCCACTGCTGAAGCTGAGTACATCGCTTTTGGAAGTTGTCTGGCCCAAGTTCTTTGGTTGAAACAATAGGTATTGGATTTAGGATTACCTGTAGGCACCATCTCAATCTTTTGTGACAACACTAGTGCCATATGCATCTCTAAGAATCCTATCCAACATTCAAGGACTAAGCACATTGACATTAGGCATCACTTCATTAGAGATCATGTGACTAAGGGAGACATTGAGTTACACCATGTGACAACTGAAAATCAATTGGCTGACATCTTTACTAAACCACTGGCCTTCGACACTTTCAGTTCCTTCAGGACCAGATTGGGTGTGATTGACATAAATGCATGAAACTTGATCTTTTAGTTACTTTCTTTAGTTTTTGTTTTATTAGTTTTTGGTGTGTTTTATTTCTCTTTTGTTTCTTTTTACTTAGTCTTCAAAATCATCGCTAAAATGGTATTATATTCCTTGTCCTTGCTTTTGAAAATTTGTAGTAAATGTGGTTTTCATCTCCTAATCTCTTAGATGGTAAAAATATTTTGTGATTGTGTCTCTTTCTCTAACCTATTTTAGTGGCATTGTTTTCTTTTCTAATAAAAAATCTATCTCAAATTAAAGATTATTTATGAAATTGAGATCTTTTCTTAAGCTTGCTTAAGCAAATCTATCTTATATTTAAAATGTTTAAAGTCTTTTTATCACATCAAGATCGCTCGTTATCCTTGTCTTTGATTATTGATTCTATTTGTGGTAATTCTTCTCTATGTTAGAGAGAGAGCTCCTATTCTCTAATATCTGAGAACATATATTGACAACTAAGAATTTTTTAAGAGGTTATAAAAGAGAATGTAGCTTGTAAAAATAAAAAAAAATTTGGCCAATGATGCCAACAAAAGAAGCGTAATGACGCTAAGTTTAAAAATATATACAAAAGTGTATTGAAAATAAAAAAAAGATGCGCAAAGCGCCACTCAAATTGACAAGAGGCATAAAATGAGCCCACTCAAAAGAAAGCTATTCTCTCTTTTTAAATTTTTTAGAACTTAGAAGTTTTGGTTCTCAAAGGCTTGATTTCGATTGTTTTGCGATCGTGACAAATTTACTTTGGTTCATTATTTTATAAAGATAGTTTTTTCTTAATTCAAGTGATGGATGGATTCTTTTTCTCATATCCAATTAATTCTTTGAGTTAGGTCATTTATTTCAAAAAATGATTTTACCCTAAGAAAACGTCTGAGCTAAGGGTAACCATAATCGGATATTCTACTATTCTATGGATTGTTGAGATTGTTAACTCATTAACTCACAAGTTTTTAAATCAATCACATGGAATATTACATCATTTTCATGCCTTTGTTAAAAAAAAATAAAAAAATTGATTTTTTTGCTATTATTCTTTTGTGTTCCCTCCTCCTTTTTGATATGTTAAAAGGGGGAGAAGTTTATGATGCTCTTTTTACTTGTCGATCCCGTACTTTTACTACTAATTATTTTCGTAGTGTTTTGCCTTCATAAAAAAGGGGGAGATTATTGCAAATCTATTTTCATGACTTATGTTTTGATGATTGACAAACACTTTTGATCTTCTTGAACTACTTGTTTCTTCTAACTTTTTCAGGAATCGAAGATCGGAAGAACAGACGAAGCCAATTCAGGATTGCGTAGGTCTAGGGTTGTGTCAGTCTGTACTTTATTTTTTTCCTCTTTTTAAGTCTATTTGTAATGGTCAAAGAGACTGATGCTAAGTAACCCTACACACACACATTAAGAGAATTAGAATTTCTTTTTTTACTCATATCGGCCAGGACGATATTTACATCGTCTTGGACGATCAGGCTTAAAATAGAAAGTCTAATTAAGGATTTTTAATTAAGGAAGCCGATAAAAATAGATCGTCCTAGACGATACGTGTATCGGCCAGGACGATAAGCTCAAAACAAAAAGAAGTTGCCGCCATAGACAATTAAGGTATACTGTATTTTTAATTAATCGGCCTGGACGATATTAACAAATTATGCCTTAATTGATCAGGAAATTAAGGGAGTAATTAAGGATGATTGATACGATCATATCGTCCTGGACGATCGTAGGATCGTCCAGGACGATCTATTCAAAAACCTTAAGTTACTTCAGGATGATAAATATCGGCCAGCTCGTATTCAGGGCGATGCTCTGGACGATTTTCCTCTGATTTGAACTGATCGGCCAGGACAATCGTGAGATCGGCCTGGATGATCAAGCCAATTTTAAATCGTCCAGTTTGTATTCAGGGCGATGCTCTGGACGATATTCTAAGATTTTTACTGATCGGCCAAGACGATGTCCATATCGGCCTGGATGATATTGTCGAAAACTTGCAATTAATGAGCTCCTTTGAAGCTCTTCTATTTAAGAGCTCTTGTTCAACGTTTTAAACAACCTTTGTGCTGCTGCCTTGACCTTAGAAGGCCTTGAGGAGAGAAAGAGAGAGTGGGAGAGAGAGAGGATCTTGTGAGGGGGAGCTTATGAGGGGATTCACAAGGGTTGCTTCAAGGATCGCTCTGCTTCTTCTTCGTCTAGAGTTTCTCTTCTGTGGAAGGGTCGGTAGAGGTAAGGAGTCAGCATCTGGTTGTGGTTGTCTGCCAGCTTCAGGAGGAAGTAAAAGGAGAAAGGTTCTCTGCCTTGCCGGGGTGGCAAAAAGGAGGTTCGTTGTAAATGCTTCTCCGCCTAGCTGTGGGGGCTAAAAGAGAGTCACATTTGTAGTGCAATACTTAGAGGGCGCCTCCGGGGAATGGACGTAGGTCGAGTTGACCGAACCACTATAAATTTCTGTGTTCTTGTTTCTTGCTTCCGCACTTTTAATTTTTGCATTTATTTTTCTCGTGGTGTGGTGTTGGTTTATGTAATTTTTGTTCTTTGTGAAAAGAAATTTTTTAAAACACCAATTCACCCCCCCTCTTGTTTAGCTTGGGCCAGTTCTATAGGGCTTAACATCCCTAACAAACTTTCACAAAGGGATTACCTACCTTTAACCCATACACTAGTGGAAATATAGTAGATTGGGTAGGGGTTTTATAAGTGGTCTGATAGGCCCATAAAGCTTTCATCAACTTCTCATCCCATTAACATTTGTTATCTTCAAGGGTTTTCATAATAATTAGAACGAAAGTATTTTTGAAGGCCTCAACCAACCCATTAGCCTGAGGGTAATAGATTATTGAGTATCTCCAATCAATGTTATAGCGTCTTATGAAATTATTAATCTTTATAGACTTGAATATAAATAAATTATTGGATATAATTTGACAAGGTATACTAAATTAATATATGATAGGGGATTTGCCTCTGCCCATTTGGAAAAATAATTAATCGTAGCTAATATAAAGAATTGTCTTATTGAAGGAGGGTCGCTCGGCCCAATAAAATCTATGCCCTAACTTTCGAAGGGCCATGAAGTAATAATGGGATGTAGTATATTAGGCGATTGAAGTAGAAACACACCATGAAGCTAGAATTAATGACAACATTTTGCAATGTTGATGTAATCATCAAACATTTTAGGCCAATAATATCCAAGTCTTTTGATTCTCAACTTCATTTTTAGACCGGTTTGATGAGCACTCCATAGTTTAGAATGGACCTCATTAACGATCTTCAGGGCCTATCATTTGATTAAGCAATGTAGCCAGATTTGATAAAATAATTGGTAGTACAATGTAACATTTTTTCAAATCTATTTTTAGGGAATATAATTTTGATGATAGTAAACACTTCTATTTTTCTACGACTGCCATGCCTACTAACATTTCAAGTCCACAAGATCAAACTGCAATTTGAACCAACTCAAGATTAGGTAGATTAGGACTGAGTCACTTTATAATGTATGTCATGTGTCTTTTACCCTCTCTTTAGTCCTTTATAATAATGTGGGTTCTGATGCTAAGTAACCTTGCACACACACACTTAGGGGAAATTTTTTGACTATTTTAGAGTTTTCTATTTTTGTTAACTTCATTCGAGATGATCTAAAAATTGGTCTGGACGATCAGCTAAAAATAGAAACCCTAATTAGGGCATCTTGCTTAAGGTAGCTGTAATTAAGCGCATCATTCTAGATGATATTTGTATCGGTTGGGATGATAGGCTCAAATAAGAAAGAACCTGCCACCAGATCTATTTAGGTATCTTTTAATTTTAAATATCATCCAGGATATCGTCTTGGATGATGCAATGCAATTATGCCTAAAGTAATCGCGTAATTAAGGAATGTAATTAAAGTTTTATTACTTGATCATAAAATCCTAGATGATCGTAGGATCATCTGAGATGATCAGTTCACAAACCTTAATTCTTCCTTGACTATCAAACATCAGCCTGGTTCTATTTAGGGAGATGCACTGGAAGATATATACTAAATTGAACTAATCATCCGGGAAGAACGAGAGATCGGCCTGGATGATCAAGTTACTTTGCCATCATCCAAACATCCATTCAGTGCGATGTTTTGGATGATATTTAATATTTTATACTAATCAGCCCAAATGATCGCAAGATCGTCTTAGACGATCTAGCTATTTTTCCATCATTTAGACATCCATCCAGCATTATTGTTTGGATGATATTCATCGAGTTGAACTAATCATACAGGAAGATGTACTATCATCCTGGATGATATTTGACAATTAGTTGCTAATTAGGGCTAATTTTGAGCCCTTATTTAAAAGCTCTCTTATTTTCTCAAGGAGGGATCTTTCGTTATTGTCCTTAACTGAGAGAGACAAGAGGAGAGGGAGAGCAAGGGAGAGAGAGAGGATATTGTGAGGGGTTTCACAAAGGTTGCTCCAAGTATGGATCCATCATCATCTTCTCTAGTCATCTCCCTGGTTCCTTGGGGGTTCTAGAGAGGTCTACTTTAGCATCAAATTAAGGTTCTCAGCCTGTTTCATGAGGAACAAAAGGAGTTGGGTTCTCTGCCTCACCTGGGTTGGAGGAAAGGAGTTTTTGTATCGACTTCTCTGCCTTACTGTGGGGGAAAAAGGAGAGATATTAAGTTTAGTGCAATACTCAAAGGAGAGGCTCTAAGGAGTAGATATAGGTCAGGTTGATCGAACCACTATAAAATCTGGTGTGTACTTTCTTATTGTGCTTCTGCATTTAATTTCTACACTTTGACTTCTATGGTGAATCTTGGTTTGGTTATGATTATTCTTTTTTCTTAAAGAATTTTTAAAATACCAATTCACCCCCCCTCCCTCTTGGTTAGTCTTGGGACAAGTTCATTAGGGCTTAACATCACAGACGAACTTTTAAGTGGTATCAGAGCAGGATTCATAAAATTAAGCTATTGAAAACTTTTGAATTTTGATTAATGGCTAACTTTGGTAATCATAATACTGCAAAAGGCTATTATATTACACAACAATCTTTGTTTGACAATATTCATTTTAATTTTGGGAAAACTAGCATGTCTACATTTTTATAATCAATTGACTATCACATATGGATGCTTGTTAAGGATTGTTATGCACATTCGTCTCATAAAACTAATGACATTACTACTGTACTTCCTTTTACTAAATGGAATCTTAATGATAGGGATTTAGCTCAACTAAATGTAAAATGCTTAAACTATTTTTTCTGTGCTTTGAAATCAGAAGATAATATGCATGTTTCAACTTGTGTTAATGGTAAAGAAATTTGGGATAGATTGTGCATTACTTATGAAGGAACCAATGAATTTAAACAATCTAGGTTGAATATTTTATTTCATGACTATGAACTTTTTTGTATGAAATCTGCTAAATCAATTTCTGATATGTATGCTAGGTTTACTCAAATTATCACCTCATTGCATACTTTAGGAAGAGAGTTAACTAACTATGAAAGAGTGAATAAAATTTTGAGATGCTTTCCTTATTCCTTTTATGCTAAGATCACTATAATTATTGAATCCAAGGATTTGAATACTTATTCTGTTGATAACTTACTTGGATCACTCATTGCATACGAGTAAGGAGTGAACAAAAGATAACTTAATGTAGGTGAGTGAAAGAAGGAGAAAACTATGGCGCTGAAGGCTAACAACATAGACACTAATTCTTTTGGGTTTGAAAGTGATGATGTTGCCTTAATCATGAGGAAATTTAAAAGCTTTATAAGGAAGAATCACAAACACCATCAGAAATGAAACAAAGGTAAGAGTAGCAAAAATTATAATAGTTCTTTTAATGTTATTTATTTTGAATACAGGAAGCCTAGACATGTCAAAGCTGATTATCCCACACTTAAGGATCACCCAAGCAAGGGGAAGGGTGAGGAGAAACCCAAGTTCAGAAAAGACAAGGACAAGAAGCAATTCCAAAAGGCTTTCTGGGCGGATTCTTCATCTGACTCATCTGAGACTGAAGCTGAAGAGGAGACAACAAACTTATGCTTGATGGGTGATTATCTTGGTTAGTCTGACCAAGAAGAGGTATGTGAACTAAACTATAATCAATTACTTGAAGTTTGCGATAACATACATGCATCATATAAGAAACTTAAGAAAACTCATGCTAGTTTGAAATTGGAATTATCAAATTAGCAAAAAGAGCATGAAATTTTAAGTAAAGATCATACTCAAATTGATAGCAATCTCATGTCATTACTTAATGAATTTAATGAATTGAATAAAAATCATTCTGAGTTGGTTGTTCAGCATGATTCATTGAAAGCATCCTACACCTCACTTGAAACCGATTTTAAAACTTAAATTAAAGAATCTGAGCATAGGGAGCACTATTTAAATGTTGATAATGTTGTTTTAAAAAGTAAGAACTCAAGGTTTAAACCTAAATTGAATGCACTTGAGAGAAATAGGACTACATCCACACTTGATCTAAAGCTAAAACCTAGGAAGAGGCATTATTACCCGAACAGATTAGTAAATTCTTTTTCTGGAGTTAGATATTTTTCATGTGGCATGCTAGGACACATTTCACACACTTGCACTATTCACCATAGTACATATTAAATGTGGAGACCCAAATTACATGATTTATAATATAACACATATGCATTGCTTTCTTCTTTTCATAAGAAGGGACCCAAACCTGTTTGAGTTCCTAAATATGACTGTTGATGATTTTGCATGCCTACTCTCACAAAAGGCCTCGTGAGAGCATGTGGTACTTGGACGGCGAAGGCTCACAACTCTTAATTGCATAAACTTGCTGCTTAATAAATTTTGATTTGCATGTTTACTACTCTATTGCTTGTTATTATTTTATATTCTTTCCTTTTAGTTTTGTGTTAGTTTTTGGTTATTTTTGCTATTATTTTGTAGTTGGTTCATCTGTGGTGTTTTTTTTTGTTAGTTTTTCCTTTTAGACTTTGCTCAAATGATATTTTATGCCTTATTTTTTTAAAAAAAAATTTGTAGTCAATGTTTGACACACTTAAATCAGTTAAAGGGAGAAACACCATTGATTTTTTCCCTCCATCTAACCTCTTTTAGCGATGTAATTTTCTTTTCTAAACAAAAGTTTATCTAAAATTAACAACTAAATTTTGCAATTAAGATCTTTTCTATCTTGCTTCAGTAATCTATCTTATATATATAATGTTCAAAGTCTTTGTATTACTTTCAAATTCTTTGAAATCTTGTCATAATATTTATCATTTGATTCTGTTTGTGATTTATTCTTTCCTATATTAGAGAGTGAGTTTTTTCTTCTCAAATATCTAGAAGATATACTTATAATTGAGATTTTTTAAGAGTTTTGAAAAGCGATCTAGCTTACAAAAATGACAAGGGCATAAAATTAGCCACAGAAAGAAAAAAAGTGAAAAGACGCCCAATGACTGCCAAAAATTGAAAGATACACAAACTATATAAAAAATTAAAAGATGTGCAAAGTGAACCAATCAATTAACAAGAGGTGTAAAATGAGCTTATAAAATGCAAGCCTCCTTCTCTTTCAAACCTTTAAATCTTAAAATAATTCACGTGTCACTTGATATTTTTAAAGGCCTGATTTTAAATTTTATGATTATGAAAAATTACTTTGGTATTAGTAGGATCGGATATTCTGCCATTTTTGGATTTCAGTGATGTTAACTCATTGGTGTTACAAGTCTTTAAATTCAATCACTTAGAGAAATCACATGGAGTATTTATCATATTTATGCCTTATTTATTTAAAAATAAATAATTTTTTTTGTTTACATTTCTTTTTATTATTTTCACTTTGTTCTTCATATTTTAATTTTATCTTCTACTATGTTTTCTGTAATTTTGGGATTTTCTGATCATCTCCATTCAAATATCTTGAATTTCAATTTTTTTGTTGCCATCATCCAGGATGATTTTTATATCATCCTGGATAATACATTGAATCCACTCCTCACCTTTCATCTGACGGTTGATATGTTTTCTCTATTTATCATCATCCTAGATAAAACCTTATCGTCCTAGATGATCTGATCGTATCCTGCTTTGCTTTTGGTGATTGGCACGGACGATTATCTTCATCCTGGATAATGTTCTTAATCTTTGCTTAATTATTGGTAATTAGCCCGTATGATCCACCTATTCATTTTGGATGATACACATGGCAATGTCTTTAAACCCTTTAAATTTGGCTAGTACAATTAATTATTGGTTATCATCCTGGATGATACACATGTTCATCCTGGACAAAATACGTGGCAATGCTTTTAATGTTTAAATTCGGCCGGAACGATCTATCATTATGCACATCCTAGACAATCCACCTAATTAATCAGGATGATCTTCTTTTTCAATGTTCGTCCGGCTTGACTTTTCAGGATGATCGCCTGTATCTTATCGCCCGAATGATGTTTGATTATCCCAGACGACCTTACCATATTCTTTAACCAATCATCCCGGATGCAATTATTTCAACTGATCGTCCTGGACAATTCTGCGATTATCTTGGAAGATTAGTATGATTCTTTAAAAACTGAGGCATTCAAATGTTTTTTCTCACACAACCTTCCTTTAATCTTCTGTGTACTCCCTATTTCTCTATTTTTTATACTCATGGATGATGGAAAAGATCTCTTATGCCTAGTGGAAGCTCCTCAAGGGCCAACATTGACCCTCATTTTACTGAGCTGATCGACCTAGTCGCCTATCAAAGGTACATAACAGTTTGGATCACTTTATCCTGGACTGTCAACCCTCACATTCTCTCTTATCCTGTCCTCAATTTATTTACACAGACATCCTTGACCTTTATCCTTACTCTCACCATCCCATTTATCTCTGAATTACTATTTAAATTTTTTGCTAGCCTCCGCATCAATTCCTCCTTCAATGCTCTTTAGTCTTGTGTGAATAGATGTCCAGTCAAAATCACATATCAAGACTATCATGAGCTCCTGTAATTCTCCACCACCAGAGACAAGCTACACATCTTGTCTCAAGACCATGTATGACTGGGCACTTGACAACCACTTTTTGAGGAACACTAATGCTTCTTATTATGTTAGAGAGTATAGAAGCTTACTTAAAGATGATAGGATAATCCAACAAGTCCTTCACACCTCTATTATTCCAAAAGCTGGTGATTGTGTTCACATTACTCCACTTCTTTCGATCACCACTTTCTACATCATGGCCCACTATGAGTTTAATTCAACTAATATGATTTTTTAATACATTGAGCAGCTGATGAGCATTAGAGATCCAAGACATAGATGGAAGCCCAATCTTGCCTTAGGACACATCATAACCTATATCTTGGAATTCTAATATGACCTACAAGATCCTGTCCCACCAAACTTTTAGCCTACCTTCTACTCAAATTACTCCTTCCATATTCTTCACAGTACTCATCTCTACCAAGGGCACGAGTAAGCTGAGGGAGCTGAGGAGGAGGTAGCTCCTGTACTTGTTTATACACCAGCTCCACTCTGCCAGCACTCACAACTGAATCAGTTGGTAGAGCGATTAAACTGATTGGAGGCTTGCTTTGAGACCTATGATGCTGCACAAGAGCAGTAAAATATGGAGGATGTTGCTTTCTTTGACTCGTACAATGCTCACCAACAGCACCAGCATGACCAGGACATGGCCTGATTTAGGGAGCAGTTTGTGACTCGTTCTAGTTTCTTTTAGCCACCACCACCACCACCACCTTCTTCGGATGAACAGAAAAAGACCTTTTAGTTTGTTTTCGTGTTGTTGTCTTTTCCTTGTAGTTTACTTTTGTTTGCTAGTTTCTATTTTGTTTCTTTTCTCATTCCCTCCTTTCTGTGATGTTAAAAGGGTAGGTAGTTGTACTATTTTATGTTATATTATACTTGTTCTTTTATAATTATTAGTTGTATTTTGTTCCTTAGTAAAATTTGAACTTCTTGATTCATGTTGTTTCTATTGAACTATTTTGATTGTTTGAAATTATCAAAAAGAAGGAGATTGTTACGAATCTGTTTTCAGGGAATATAATTTTGATGATAACAAACATTTCTATTTCTCTATGATAGCCTTGCCTACTAACGTTTCAGGTCCACAATATCAAACTGCAACTTAAACCAGTTCAAGATTGGGTAGATTAGGACTGAGTAAGTTTATAATTTACATCATGTGTCTTTTAACTTTTCTTGAGTCCTTTATAAAAATATGGGTCCTGATGCTATGTAACCTTGCACACACACACTTGGAGAAATTTTTTTGATTGTTTTAGAGTTTTCTATTTTTTTCTCACATCGTCTAGGATGATCTGAAAATTGGTCTGGACAATCAGTTAAAAATAAAATCCCTAATTAGGGCATCCTAGTTAAGGCAGCCATAAGTAAGCACATCGTCCTGGATGATATTAATATCAGCTAGGATAATAGGCTCAAATAAAAAAGAATCTACTTTAAGATCTATTTAAATATCTTTTATTTTTAGATATCATCCACTACATAATCTTTGATGATGTAATACAGTTATGCCTAAATTAATCTGGTAATTAAAGAAAGCAATTAAGGTTTTAATACTCTATCATGTCATCCTAGATGATCGCAGGATTGGCCGGGATGATTAATTCACAAAGCTTAGTTGTTACTAGATAATCAAATATTGGCCTGGTTCTATTCAAGGTGATGCTCTAGAAGATATGTACTGAATTGAACTAATCATCAAGGATGATCGGGAGATTGGCCTAGATGATCAAGTTATTTTTTCATCATCCAAATATCCATTCAGGGCAATGTTCTAGATGATATTTGACATTTTGTACTAATCAGCCCGGACGATCATAAGATCATCCTAGACGATATAGCTATTTATCCATCGTCCAAGCATCTATCATGGGCAATTATTTGGACAATTTTTGTTGAGTTTAACTAATCATACAGGATAATGTACTATCTTTATGAATGATATTTGATGATTAGTTGCTAATTAGGGCTTATTTTGAGCCCTTATTTAAAAGCTCTCTTATTTTCTCAAGGGGGGATCTTTTGTTGCTATCTTGATCTAAGAGAGACAAGAGGAGAGGGAGAGCAAGGGAGAGAGAAATAGGTTCTTGTGAGGGGGAGTTTATGAGGGGTTTCATAAAGATTACTGCAAGCAAGGATACATCATCGTCCTCTCTGGTCATCATCCGTAGTTCCTTGGGGATTCTAGAGAGGTCTACTTCAGCATCTGATCAAGGTTCTCTTCTTTCTTCAGGAGGAAGCAAAAGGAGTTGGGTTCTCTGCCTTGTACGTTTTGGAGGAAGCAAAAGGAGCTGGGTTATCTGCCTCACTTGGGTTGGTGGAAAGGATTTTTTGTATGGGCTTCTCCACCTTACTATGCGGGCAAAAGGAGAGACACTGTGTTTAGTGCAATACTCAGAGGAGAGGTTCCAGGGAGTGAATATAGGTCAGGTTGATCGAACCACTATAAAATTTGATGTGTTATTTCTTATTATGCTTTCACATTTATTTTCCACACTTTGATGAATCTTGGTTTGGTTATGATTTTCCTTTTGCTTAAATTATTTTTAAAATACTAATTCACCCCCCCCCCCGCCTCTCTTGGTTAGCCTTGGGACTAGTTCAATAGGGCTTAACATCTGTGTCAAACTTTTATTATTAACTAGTGCATATGAATGGGCATGCTTCTTGATCTCGTTGGTTAGGGATTTATCATGGGGAAGTTTACCCTATCAAAGGTACTCCTATAATAGTTATTTACAGTCGCCTTCTTGTTTGATTGTTAAAGAGGAAAAAAGGTTCTAGGGAGATAGTTTGTTGATGTGCTCCAATTCTATTGGGGAAAGGACCTGGTGTCGAACTCAAGACCTAGTGGAGTGAAGGAAAAAATATATTGTTTAGGGGGATTGGGAATTCAATCATTAGAGACAACTTGCTTGCCTTTATCATTAGTGTAAAGCTTAGGGGTAAGACTTTGACATCAGAAGTTGCACCTATTCGATATCTTTGGGAAGGCTTACTTACCATAGGCATTTGATCATCATTTTTTGAAAAGAAGCCAAATCTGAGAAGTCTACCATGATAGGACTTCTCAAAAAATCAATTTAGGGAATGTCACATTTTGATAAGGCTTGAAATTTGACTTCTCCTTAAAGGGTTAAATCAGGAAGGTCAAATTTTTGAGTACTTGGATTGATCTGAATAGAATTTTGAATTGCTAGGGAAGAGTTGTCAATTAGTATTAATTTTCAGGGATAATCATTAAAATTGATGAAGAACGATGCTTTTTATTAAATTTACGACCCTTTGTCTTTGATAGGGAAAAGTAAAAGTTAGACAATAAGAGTGGGGAAAGGGTTTTTATATCACTATCCACGACTCAGATATATCTCTCATCAATATTCTCACTCTTTACAAAACATTTCTATTTTCTTTTTCATTTAATATAGGAGTTTCATTGACTACTGGAGAGAGAACAAGCTCAACATCCTCATGCAAAGCATCTAAGTCAACCTCACAAATTGGGCATTGGGATATCATGTTTCTATTGAGAAAATGAAAGACTTATTAATAAACTATTTAAGTGCCCTGGACAAAGCACTATCCCAACCATCTTCTATTAAAAGAGAAATGTTAGAATGATTTCATGAAAGAGTTTTGATTGGCCCTTATTCCGAGTCTACCAAAAATTCTTTAAAAATGTAATGTTACCATGCCTGAAATTCTTCTCTACCTAATCTTTAAAAATAATGCAATCTTCAATCGGATGACCCAACATACGGTGGTAAGGACAGTACTTAGGTTCATTCTTTTTATCTTCATTATTTGGGTTCCTGGCCTCAAGAAAATGGAAATATGTTTTTTTTAAGCCTTTTAATAATCTTCCAAATTGAATTTCTCTTAAATGGGTATATTCTGGCCAGACTCTCTTTAATATACGCCAAGTAAGGCTCTTTAGGAAGCTGAGGAGTGATATGGAATGGCAATTTTTGAATTGGAGGTGGAGCAAGAACACCGAAATGACTAGTAGCTAGCTATTTTCCCCTTCTCCAATATTGAATCTATAGCTCTCTTTTCAAAGGACTTGATGGGCTTATTAGCTTTCTTCCACCAGAAAGATCTTTTAAGAATGACATCCTAGGAGACTCTTCTTGTTGGTTACTAGCCTTATTCAAAAGTTTCTCAAAAGTTTTGATAGTGAAACCCTTTATATGAAAGCAATAAGTACATGAATATTCATCAAAAGAATCTCCACTATATGTTTCTCTTGAGTTGGGGTTCACACATCATTGAGAGGTTTTGCCACCTCAATATGTACTCAACTAGAGACTCCCTTGGCTTTTTCTTCTTAACGATAAGATCGCCTACAAAATTGCACTGTTATCCTCCTGAAAATCTCTTTAAGAATATATTTTTATGTTTGTTGAAGGTTTTCATCAAATCGTCAGGCAGATCTACATACCATTCGAAAGCTATGTTAGAAAGACTACTATTTAATTAGAAAAAAAGTAAAGTATTTGACCTCCCAGCATTGCAACAGCTTACTCAAAAGTGGGCCAGATGCAGTCTCAGATTTTTTATTCTAATAAAAATTTTTAAAGATGGTTGAACAAAACCTTTAGGATAAGGGACCAAATCATATTCTTCAGGGTAGGGTCTACTGTTTGGAATAGATGCAACCTCTCAAGAATGGTTTAAGGCTTCCCTTACTTGATCATCAATCAACTGCTTAAGGTTTTTCTGGTTGGGTGGTGGAGAAACTGGGGAGACTGTTGGCTAGACTGGAGGGACTGGTGGAACTATTGGCTGGATTAGAATGAATGCCGACACATTCAAATGTGATTTTTACTCTCTCTTGGGCCAACCTTCCATATTTTCTCTCTGTTGTCTTCACATTTATTATGGCTAGGTTCTGTTGGTTTTCCTTCTAAGCTATTGAGTTGTGAGTGGTTGATTCTCTACACTTCTCTGATTGGTTCAATGTTGCTACTCTGTTGCTTTGATAGGTTTGTTTCCTATTTCCTAAGTCTATATATTTTTATTTTTGTTGACTGTTTTATTGGGTTGGCCTTCTTGTATATTGTTATGTCTCTCTTTCTTAGTTATATTTTTTGCTACTAGTATTAAGGTTTTGATTAATCAGCAGCTACTTTGTGGGGTTTTATGGTGTGCAGAAATAGTAGTATGTATTTCATAATCAATTTAACTTTGGATAATAATGAGCTTATTATTATTCTCATTACAAATTCTCTACCTTATTATGTTCTCAATTTTTGCTGTTATGTTTTGTGGTGGATCCAGTTATTAGGTGGCCATAATTGAGCTAGGTTTTCCATCAACATTGTTATTTTATTCTATCTCTATTATTTTTTGCTTCACCACCATGACTTGTAGTTATTTCTTTTTGCAAGTAATAGGGATTTTTGAAGAGTTCTACATGACATTTTTTTTTTTTGCAAGGAGATTGGGCTAAATGATGATATCTAGTTCTTTTTTTATGGGTGCTACCTCCTAGCCACCCTAGAATGTTACTAGGATCTTTTGTATGGGTGTTTAGATTGGACCTTAGCCTCACTGATCTTCTTTTCTTTTGCTTTATAGATCATCTAAGAAGTAGCGAGCTAAAGGACCACCTTAAGGACTTGTAAACACTATTTTAATTAATTTGTATGCCTATCCATGGGTTTTAATTTAAAAAAGAAACTTGTAAAATTAATAATAAAATAAATAAAAATATTAAAAATTTGGAATAAATTAGATTCAATCATAAATTGAATTTATAATCATAAAAAATATAATCTCCTTTAAATTGCATCTTAAATATCCCTAATCAAAACTAAGGATTTAGTTAAGTTATAATAAAATTAAATCATTTAAAATCAACCTTTGGTCTAATTAACCACAAATTTCAGTGACAATTGAAAGTGCTTATGGCATAGTAGTGGGAGGTGAATTAGTTTTTTTTATCTTTATGAATTTTTTTTTAAAATTATTTTCTTTAAAATAAATCTTGAAATATGTGGAAGCAATTAAAAGTTTAAATTAGAACGTGAAACAAAAGATAAAAAGCATTTAGAATTTTGGTTTTGCTTTTATACTTGTAAAAAATAATAATTATTTTTTTCCTTAGCAATTTTCAAAATAAAGATTAAAAAAAATTTGCCAAAATCCTCTTTTATAAATGTAATCAAAATTAAACTAGAGCGCAAAATAGTAAATTACAAGTAAACAAAACAACTAGAATTATTAGAAAGTTCAGTTAAATTTACCTATGTCCACTCCCAGAACCTCGTTGTCTTTTCGAAATACTCTAAATATTTCTCTCCTTCAACACATAGTAAGGCAAAGAAGCCCTTTTGATTTTACCAGCCAGAGAATGATCCTTACAGACTCTTCAAATTAAAATAATCTCCCATGTCTTGCCTCCCCAGCTTAGCAAAGATGTCATCCCTCATATCACATCCAAGCTTAACTTATCTGTGAATCCTCCTTTTGCTTCCAAGCTTGGTGGAGACATCGATCCCTCCTTTTGAATCCTGGCCTAATGGACATGTCGATCCCACCTTTCACTTTCTTTCCTCACGAAGATGTAAAAACCCTACTCATTGGCTAGTGAGTCTTTTGCACCAAAGAATCTCCTTCCTAGAGCTCCCCTCCAAGAGCTCCACTAAGCACAATGTGAGAACCAAAGGTGCAGGATAGGAAGAGCAACCATTTGACCCCTTTCACACCCCTTAATTCCATCAAATATCTCTCTTTCTCTAAACCTAACCTCATCTATATTCTTATAAATTTGGATTCTTTCCAAGTTCTCCCTTGGAAAGAATAAGACCTTGACTACTAAAAGTCTCTTGCTATAGGATATAACTAGAGTTTATTAAGTGGGTTCTCAAAAATCATAAATTTAAATTTTAAGTCTGCTGAGTGAACAACACGTTGCATAGATCATACAATACGATTAGTCTAACTATGTCAAAGATTTTCCTCCAAGATTATAAATCATATCGTACGACTAGCTTATATAAAATCTTAGAGCATAAAAGATGAACCAAAGTTCATACGAAGAGCTCTCAGGTGGATCACACTATAGGATATTTGCAACGTATAGTATAGTTTATAATTAAATTATATCCAATTCAATTCCTTAATTTATGGATTAAATATTAGGCATCTTATTTAATGTTCATATGGTACAAACTATTTCATACATTATGATTAGTTTAATTTTCAAAATAAAGATTTGCCTAAATTCTTAAATAAAGATTTAAAAATGGGGTTTTATCAAAATTGTTGATCATATAGTATAATTTATGGATCATACAGTATGATTAGTTATATTCCAATTTTAAATAATCTCGCTTAAGTAAATATTTTAATTCATTACTATTTAAAAAGATCATACATTATGATTAAAAGAAAAATTAAAACAATCAACTTAAATACGTCTTATGTGTGTGTGTGCACAATTTCTAACCAAACATACACCTAATATAAAAATAGATTCAAGAAAAAAAAAAAAAAAATATAGACTTTGTAAAATAAAGATTGACTTTTATTTTGATGCTATGTTGTCTTGAGCTAATTCTTTACTCTTTGATCAGTGTATACTATATATGAAATCATATGTAGCATTCACAATAAATATCTAATATATAATGCATGAACAAGAAAATAAACATCTAATAATATTTGTAATCATTAAAATATAAGGTCGAGCTCTTAGATTGCAACAATCTCCCTCTTTTTGATGATGGACAATATTATTGGTTGGAATTTTAAATTTTTAGGTATGATTTTTATTCACGGCTATGTTCTCCCCTCACTAAATGCATTATTTTAAAAAAGGGATTAATTATTTATTATTTAATTTTTTTATTTTTTATTTATTTAATTGTAATAACAATGTAATAAAAATTGAAATGATGTAGAACAAACTACACTAATAAAAAAGTAAACAATATAATCAAAGTGCTCACTACTACAACTAACACTCTCACTACTCCCTTTTTAATATTACCAAAAAGAGGAACATAATTATAACAAAATACTAGAAAATAATGTACAATGAACATAAGCTACAAAAAAAAATTGCAAAAAATGCACTAAAATAATTAATTTATGCCACAAAATGATTATAAGATAAACCTAAAACATAAAAAATATAATCATCTAATGTCCAAAAAATCCTAAGAACTTATGTCAATAATTCTACGACTAGTCCTAAGTGTGTTGAACGTATCATATTTCAAGTGTTTGGAGAAAATATTTGTGAGCAGATATTTTTAGTATCCACATGATGTAAATTCATGTCTCCCTTGGCCACATGATCCATAATAAAGTAATCTTTAGTTTAGATATATTTAGTGAGATGATGATGAAAAGGTTTTTAGAGATACAAATCACACTAGTATTATCACACATGATAGTTATGGTTCCTATGGGGAGTTAAAAGTCAAGAATCAGTTGCTTCAGTCAAACCACTTGGGCAATACAACTTCCTACAACTACATATTCAGCTTTATAGTGAATAGGGCTACAAAATTTTGCTCTCTATTGGACAAGAAAATTAGATATTATCATATGAGTTGGCATATTCCTGAGTTATTTTCCCTATCTACTCTACATCTAACAAAATATAAATATGTGTATCCAATTAAGTCAAAGGTTGATATATTCCTTAGATATCAAATGCTTAAGTTTCTTACTCCTATAGCATATCTTAAAATTCTTTTAACAGTGGTCATATTAGATTCCTTAGGGTCTACTTGAAATCTAGCACAAAAATAAACATTAAACATAATATTAGGCCTAATAGTAGTCAAGTAAGGAACCTATAATACCTATGTATTTCTTTTGATGAACTAATTTGTCACCAAAATCCTAATCTAATAGGGTGGTATGGCTCATCAGTGTGTTCATGCTTTTACAACCTTCTATATCAAATTTTTTGAAAAATTCTTTAATCAATTAATTTGTCTTATGAAGGTTGCATCCTCTCTTTGATTAACACTATAATGAAGTAAATAAGTTAACACACCCATCATACTCATCTCAAATTTACTACTCAAAGTAGAAGAAAATGCATTGAATGAATTGTCATTTGTGGATCCAAAAAGAATATCATCAACATAAATATGTACTATTTAAATATCTTCTCCAACTTTATAATGAATATGGTAGTTTCTACTTTACCATTAATAAATAATTTTTCTAATAGAACATTGCTCAGTCTTTTATACCATATCCTAGGTGCTTGCTTAAACCCATAAAGTTTTTTTCTTGAGCTAATAAATATAATTAAGGAAAGAAATGAGATTACTTGGACCTATTAAGGGTAGTAGTTGAATCAAATGAGGAGATGGTTGTAAACAAGATGTTGGGGCCTCATTCCCATTAATTTCTTACTTTCTTCAGTTCTATTTTGGAATTGTAGGGGAGCTAAGAAAAAGAAAGCTTCCTATTACTTGAGATGTTTGGTTGTTGATGAAAGTTCGTTAGGGATGTTAGGCCCTCTTGAACTTAGTCCCAAGCTAATTAAAAGAGAGGTGAATCAGTACTTTAAAACAAACACAATCCAAAACCAATATTCACCAAAAAGAAAACTAATGCGGAAGCAATAAAAAGAAAAGAACACACCGGATTTATAGTGGTTCGGTCAAACCTTGACCTACGTCCACTCCTTGGAGGCACCCTCCAAGTATTGCACTAAACTAGTGTCTCTCCTTTAGCCCCTACGGCTAGGCGGAGAAGCCCTTACAAAATCACTTCCACCTTCCCCGGTGCGGCGGAGTCGCCGGGTCCTTTGACACCAAAGAGATCTTCTTCTTTGGTGAACTTACCTCGAGACAAGCCTTGAATCCGATGGCACTAAGGTGCGAGTTCGCCGGAGCAACCGTGTGGATCCCCCACCACACTCCCTTGAGTTCCTCCCCCTCACAGGATCTTCTCCCTCTCAAACTCCACCCTTTCCTCTCTCCCTTTCAAGCTCTCTCTTCTAGTTTCCCCCACAAGAACGAAGCTACAATGGCTGCCAAATACACTTACAAAGTGCCTTGCCATAGCTTAAATAGAGGCTCTCAAAACGAGCTCATTAATGCAAGTTGCCGACATTATCGTCCAGGACGATATCCAAATCGTCCTGGCCGATTAGCACAAATATGAGGAAAATCGTCCTGAATATCGCCCTGAAATGAAGCTGGACGATGTCTAATCGTCCTGGACGATCTTGCGATCGGCCTGGACAAAATCCCTATTAAATGCTTTCCAAAACTGCTTGAGAAATTTTGGAAAAATTACTCTGGATCGTCCGGGATGATATTTTATAGTCCAGGACGATCCACCGGGATGATGTCCAAAAATAAGATTTTCCTAAGTAGATCTGGCGGCAGATTCTTGCTGTATTGAGCCGATCGTCCTGGCCGATACAAAATCGTCCAGGACGATGTGTTTTGCATAAAGACGGCTGCTTTAAAGAGGATGCCCTAATTAGGATTTCTACTTTTATCAGATCGTCCAGGATGATATAAATATCGTCCCGGACGATGTTACCAAAAATAGAAAACTTTTAGGGCACAATTGAAAATCTTTCAAGATACAAATCATCATATGCCACACCAAATACAATAGACTCAAGAAAGGAAAAATATTACAAACTGACACAGGCCTAGTCTACCCAATCTTGAGCTAGTTCCAGATTGCAGTCTGATAGTGTGGACCTGAAACGTTAGTAGAAAGCAGTCATAGAGAAAAAGAATATTTTCTATCATCAAAATCATAAGCCATAGATCCGCAAAAATCTTCCCCTTTTTGATGATGGCAAACAATTTCAATTTGAACTTTCAAAAAGGACTATTTTTTCCTAATCTCCCCCTCACTAGAATAACACTTTAAAAAATAGGGGAGATAAAAATATTTTTGTTGTTTTAAAATTTTTGAAAAGAAAATAAAGGATACAAGTACGTTCTCCCCCTTTTGACATTATCAAAAAGAGAGGAGGCACAAACAAAAAATAAAGCGAACAAAAGAAAAAAAACAATCCCTGATCCACTGAAAAAACAAGTATTTCTTAAAATGAGAAAGTTACCTCTTGGTTTAATCAAAAACTTAGTAGAATCGGATTTGACAACGCATAGTCGAGAAAAGGTTAGAAATTCTTAATTTGATAATCCCAACTCAAGTTCTTTTAAAGGCTCAAAAACTTTTTAATCCAATATCCAAATCAAGGAATAAATGGGAAGAAGAAACATTAATTTTTTAAAACTCCTTTCCTAAAACATATCTAATAGAAGATCAATGCACGAATTGCTGAATCAGGAACCAAGATTTTCAAGCACAAGTTTTGAACATATCAAGGATTTTCTTAGGCTTTTAGTAGTATAAGAAAAAATAAGCATATTTTTTTTTGTGGGCTCATTTTATGCCCTTTATCACTTGAATGGCTCTTTGAGCATCTTTTGATTTTCAATACACTTTGTGTATTATTTTTTCAATTTGGCGTCATTGCGCATCTTTTGGTTTGGCATCATTGGCCGCTTTTTTTTTTTCAAAAAATATGCTTCCTTTCTTATATTTTCAAAACCAAAGTAAACCCAAATTATTGACAACATGAATAACTTGATTAAAAAAATTTCATGGTGGATTCAACAATCTTGCAAAAGATTCCTATGCGATAGAAAAAAAGTTGGGAGATAAAAAAATCAGTTTCAAAATCCAATTTAAAATGTGATGAAGATTTTGAATCAAAAGTAAAATAACCTCTTTAAGAAGAGAGAAAGAGAAACAAAATCATGAGTTCCCTTCCTCCTACTGTTTTAGAGAAGTCAAATACAACTTATCAAATATTTCAAGAAAAATAGGAAGTAGATTTTTCATTTTTAGAAAAGTGAATGTGTGTGTTGATTTAAAAAAAAATTCACGAAAACAAAATTTCAAAGAATAAACAAAACTAAAAAACACAAAAACACAGCACTAAAAACACGAAAGGCTCTTAACCATTATCTCTCTCCTGGTCCGATGCTTCAGAGACCAGATCTGCCCATGAGATTTTTTGCCTTTCATTATTTCCCCAGTTCAAAGTTTGTTTTGCCTTGCCCTTTTCTTTCATAGGAAGAATATTTTCATTAGGGCACTCATTCTTCATATGTCCAGGTTTCCTACATCGAAAGCAAATAATGTCAGAGGAAATATGGACATCCTTACAACTTTTACCTTTCTTCAACTTTTGCTTATGCTTTGGTGAGCTTTGTGATTTGCTTGACAAGTCATTGCTATCGTCACCAACTAAGCTTCCTATTTTCATATCTTCAGCTTTTAGAATGATCGTTTCACCTGCATCCAAAAGTTTTTGACCCAAACCTTGCTCGTAGGCAATGAGTGAGCCAATCAAATTATCAATAGAATATACATTCAAATCTTTAGATTCACAAATAGCAACTACTTTAGCATCAAATTTTTCAAGTAAACAACGAAGAATTTTATTGATTTTTTCAAAATTTGAAAACTCTTTTCCTAAGGCTTGCAATGATGTTACAATTTGAATGAACCTAGTGTACATGTCTAAGATCGTCTCATAAGGTTTCATGGAAAACAATTCAAAATCATGCATTAACAAATTCAACTTGGATTGCTTGATTTCATTAGAGCCTTCGTATATGATGTGCAATTTATCCCAAACTTCCTTTCCGGTAGTGCATGTGGAAACTAACATAAAATCATCTGAATTTAAAGCACAGAAAAAACAATTTAAAGATTTTGCATTTAATTGAGCATCCATTCGTTCATCCCTATTCCATTGATTAAAAGGAATATCAATTTTAATTCCATTAATAATACGTGACGGTGATGAATAACCAGTTAAAATCATATGCCACATGCGAAAATCAATCGATTGCAAGAAAATAGACATGCGAGTTTTCCATAAATCAAATGACATATTTTCAAATAAAGGAGGTCTGGTGATTGAATATCCTTCCGCAAAATTACGATTTGAAAAATTAGCCATGGATCGAAATTCAAAAGCTTTTAAAAACTTATTTTATGAAAATTGCTCTGATACCACTTGAAAGTTCGTTAGGGATGTTAGGCCCTCTTGAAGTTAGTCCCAAGCTAATTAAAAGAGAGGTGAATCTGTACTTTAAAACAAACACACTCCAAAACCAATATTCACCACAACGAAAACCAATGCGGAAGAAAATAATGCGGAAGCAATAAAAAAAAAGAATACACCGGATTTATAGTGGTTCGGTCAAACCTTGACCTATGTCCACTCCTTGGAGGCACCCTCCAAGTATTGCACTAAACTAGTGTCTCTCCTTTAGCCCCTACGGCTAGGCGGAGAATCCCTTACAAAATCACTTCCACCTTCCCCGATGCGGCGGAGTCGCCGGGTCCTTTGACACCAAAGAGATCTTCTTCTTTGGTGAACTTACCTCGAGACAAGCCTTGAATCCGATGGTACTAAGGTGCGAGTTCGCCGGAGCAACCGTGTGGATCCCCCACCACACTCCCTTGAGTTCCTCCCCTCACAGGATATTCTCCCTCTCAAACTCCACCCTTTCCTCTCTCCCTTTCAAGCTCTCTCTTCTAGTTTCCCCCACAAGAACGAAACTACAATGGCTGCTAAAGACACTTACAAAGTGCCTTGCCATAGCTTAAATAGAGGGTCTCAAAACGAGCTCATTAATTCAAGTTGCCGACATTATCGTCCAGGACGATATCCAAATCGTCCTGGCCGATTAGCACAAATATGAGGAAAATCGTCCTGAATATCGCCTTGAAATGAAGCTGGACGATGTCTAATCATCCCGGACGATCTTGCGATCGGCCTGGACGAAATCCCCATTAAATGCTTTCCAAAACTGCTTGAGAAATTTTGGAAAAATTGCTCTGGATCGTCCGGGATGATATTTTATAGTCCAGGACGATCCACCGGGACGATGTCCAAAAATAAGATTTTCCTAAGTAGATCTGGCAGCAGATTCTTGCTGTATTGAGCCGATCGTCCTGGCCGATACAAAATCGTCCAGGACGATGTGTTTTGCATAAAGACGGCTGCTTTAAAGAGGATGCCCTAATTAGGATTTCTACTTTTGTCAGATCGTCCAGGACGATATAAATACCGTTCCGGACGATGTTACCAAAAATAGAAAACTTTTAGGGCACAATAGAAAATCTTCCAAGATACAAATCATCATATGCCACACCAAATACAATAGACTCAAGAAAGGAAAAATATTACAAACTGACAGAGGCCTAGTCTACCCAATCTTGAGCTGGTTCCATATTGCAGTCTGATAGTGTGGACCTGAAACGTTAGTAGAAAGCAGTCATAGAGAAAAAGAATATTTGCTATCATCAAAATCATAAGCCATAGATCCGCAACAGTTGACAATGGGTTTTTTTGTTGGTTTAATGGAAACCAAATTGAATTCCCTGGTTAATAATAAAGTCAGAAGAATTATTGGTATCGAATGGGAATTTTTTTTCAATTTTTCGCTGATAGTACTTCGGAAGGTATAATTGCTCTTTGGAAAAGGAGTATTGTTGCATTCACAGTGTTAATTTCTTCAAACCAATGCATTATTGGTAAATTAAAAGCTCCTAATTGTATTAATTTGACATTATCTATTGTCTACGGTAATAAGGAACATCATGAAAGAAGAAAAATGTGCAAAGTGATAGAAGAATATTTGACAAATGAAATTCCATATATCTTTGGATTTGTCTTGAATTGTTTTCTAACAAAATTTGAAAAAAAAAGGAGGTAAAAGATTTATGTTCTCGCAAGGTCCAAAAGAGATGAAGCATTTTTATTTATCAAGAAAGGATTGTCTTTATATTTGTTCCATTGGTACAAAATTTACATGATGTTGCAATAAAGGAGGTGCACATGTTTGGGAGACATTAGATAGAGTTTGTCTAAATTCTAAATCTTTATTTCATATCCCTTTTGTTGTTACAAAACATTTACCTAGAGTGGCATCTGATCATTGCCCTCTTCTCATTAATCTTAACAATTATGTCAATTATAATAGAAAATCTATCAGATTTTAGAATGTGTGGTGCTCTTATAAAGATTCTAGGGGTGTGGTCAAAATTGTGTTGAGTATGAAAGTCTTTGAATTCACTTCAGATATTCTTCAAAGAAAGGACCATAGATGTCTTAAAAACTTGTTCTATTGGAGTAAAAATAAACTAAATGAGATAAATTTTTTAAAGTATTTATTGCAAAATGATATTTTATTTTTCCTTAGAATAAGAAAGAAATCGTAGTTTCAATAAAGTTAAGTTGTTGTAATTGAGGAAAAAAGTTGAATATCACTTTTGTAAGGCTTGCATCGTGGTCGAGACAATGCTAAAAAACTCATTAGTTAGAAGATGGAGATCAAAATTCTCAGTTTTATTATTCTTTTGCTACAGCTAGAAGAAATGGAAACATGGTGAACAAAGTTTCTATTTTTAATGGAGTGTTTGAGATGGATCAATATGAAATTCATTAAGGTTTTTTTAAGTTCTATCAGAATAAATGGAAGAAGAAACTTTTCATTTTAAATAACTGGCTGATCTTTATATCTAAGCATAACTTCAATAAGGATATAAAAGGGATGGCTGAAGAAAATTTTCATAAAGAACAGCTTATTTTTATAATTACGAACGTGGAAATAATAAACCCCCAGGTAATGATGGTGTTAATGTATCTTTTTTAAATCCTTTTGGTGTATTGTAAATATAAAAGTTTTGAATACCTTGGAGAATTTATTGAATTTGAATTTAATGCTGGAGGTAAGGAAAGAACCTTTGGTGGTTATTCTTTCTAAAGTTCCTAATGCATCTAAATTATCAAAGTTCAGACCAATAAGTTTATGTCCTAAAATATTAAAAATTGTAGCTAGCATAATATTAAATAGCTTGAAGAATTTCCTTCCTTTGATTATTTTTTAATAACAAGGAGCCTTTATTCCAGGAAGATCTATATTAGATAAATGTCTTGTGTCTCATGAGATATTAAAAATTTTTAGATTCTCAAAATCTAAATCTGGTTTTATGTTAATAAAACTATACATGGAGCAAGCTTACGAGAGAAGGTGTTGGGAATTGTTGAATCAGATTTTATTTGTCATGGGCATCTCGGATAAACTTATAATTCTAGTTATTAAATGTAAAAGTTTTCTTAAATTATTTATTATCATTAATGGAAGGAAAAGAAATTGGATAAAGGTTGAATGAGGTTTTAGAAAAGGTTGTCCACTATCCCCCTATGTTTTTATTTTATGTTCAGAATTGTTGTCAAAATCTTTTTTTTTGTGAAAGATCAAGATATCGGTATGAGAATTTCACCAAATATAATGACGTTTTCACACCATCTTTACGCGAATGATGAACTTGTCATTACTGAAGAATCTCAATTTAATGCTAAGAAGATAAATGAAAATTTAAAAGATTACTGTTGTTGGACTGGGAAAAAGATTAACCTTGATAAATCAATGGTTCTTTATGGAAAAATATGTATCTAGAAGAAGGAGAAGAAGAAATTTTTTTTTTTTTTTGTGATATCGCGTTCTCATTGAAATTATTGATCTAGGAGTTAAGATGACACTTAGAAGACTATAAGCTATGGATTATCATAATGTTTTGGATAACACAATGGACATGCTTAATTCTTGGGCCTCTCGATCTTTGTCATTGGTAGTAAAAATTCGGTTGTTTAATTCAATTTTTTCTTCTATTCCTTCTTTATTATAACTCTTTCCTCGACTGAAAATGGTATTATAGATGATATTGATTAATATTGATGAAATATTTTGTGGCATAAGTAATAAGATAAACAGGGAATGCATTATATTTCTTGGAATGTTCTTGGCCATTCTATTAGTCAAGGTGGTCTTGGAATTTAAGGTGCGGCTCATAGATTGGGCTCGTAAAGGGCTTGTAAAGCTTGGAACTTCATTCAAAATAACAATCTAGAAAAATCATAGTAGTGAAATATGGTAATGAAATCTAGAAAGAAGAAATAAATCTTTATAATAAAAATGTCGCATCCCTTCTTTAAAAAAGTGGCAGCTGGAATGTTTCTTTAGTGAAAAAGCATTTTTTTGATGATTTGATTTAGTTAGTCATTGAAACACTTGTAATTATTAAACTCAAAGGTAATCAGCCAAAACTCCTAATTTTCAACTCAGAAACATCTATCACGGTATTAGTTTTTGAGGCTTTAATCAAGCATCATTATATCGGAATCAAAGTTGAGTAGAGGATAAAAGTAAATTTAACGTCTAAAAAAGTTATATTCTAGTGGAGATTGCTTAATAATGTTCTTCCTACTAATCTTTGGTTCAATAATAGGAAATTACATGGTTCTGTGTTCTGTCTGAGATCCGATGAACAGATAGATGACAATAATCACATTTCAGTTCATTTCCATAAGTTAATTGAAATATTTGATATGTTTAAGCAATGGGTAATTCAATTGACAAATTTATTTGTTTATCTCATTATTTGTATGAATTGGAGGAAATTGCATATTCAAATTCTACTCTTTTAAGAATTTATTTGTCTTCAGTATATTGTAATTAGAAAGCAAGAAATAATTTCAAGAAAGTAGATACTATTCCATCTCCTGCTATGATTGTAGCTAATGTTCTTTCGGATTCAATACAACCTTAATCATTTTCAATTTTCTAGAATTGGGATATGAACCGCATTATGTGTTGCCTAAAATTTGGTATCTTTCTCCTACATATTGGATCAACTTGAATGTTGATGCTTCTATGACGCAGAATAACGTGACATGTATAGTTGATGTTCTTCAAGACCATAAAGGAAGATTCTTATTAGCCTATGGGAAGAAGGTATTTCATTAGGATATTTCTCATATGTCATTGATTATTGTATTTGTTTTGAAAAAATGTTATTTAAGATTATATAATTGATAAGAAAGGTATTATCTTTGAAGGAGATAATTTCAACATTTATAAGAGCATGTGGAATACAATGTTGAAGACAAAAGAGTTGAATAAAAGTTTGAAAGTTTTTGAGGGTTGTAAAACCCTAAAGAACTAGTCCTGAGGCTAACCAAGAGGGGGGAGGGGGTGAATTTGTTATTATAAAATTTTCTTAATCAAACAAAACGTTAAAACCTCTTGATGCAGAAATAGAAGTAATTTTACAATAACAAAAAATAGATATTTTGACCACATATCAAATTATAGAAATGTGTGGAAATTAAAATTCAAAAAAAAAAAAAAGGAAAGAACAAACCAACATTTATAGTAGTTCGGTTAACCTGACCTACGTACACTCCTTGCAGACTCTCACTCTAAGTATAGCACTAAATAGAAGTAACTCTACTTTTGCTCCCATAATAAGGCGGAGAAGCCTATACAAACATTATTTCACCTCCCTAGTGCTGATGAGAATTGTGACTCTTTTATAGGAAGAGAACCTTAACTCTATTTTAACCCACCTAGTGATGATCAGAGAACCAAAAATATATTTTCACCCTCCAGGTGAAGGTCAGAGAACCATGATCTCTGCTGAAGAACTTCTTCTTTGGAGCCACAGAGATTCCAAGAAGATGCTTGTAGGTACTAGGCAATGATCTTGCTTGGAACAACCTATTAAATCCCTTCACAACTTCTCCCTCACAAAACATCCCTCTCTTCTCTCACCAAACACTCCTCTCCCTCGAGCTCCCTCTAAAGAAGACTAAGCAACAAAATATATTTAATAAGAGTGTTAGTGATTCTTAAATCGAGGGTTTCCCTAATTCCCAAGTTATATGTATATTATTTGTATAGTATGCTAGACATATCAAACGGTATGATCAGTACAATTAAGAGTCATCTAGTAAGATCGTTCAGACGAAATGTTTAACTTTTATAATATATCATCCAATATGATTACAAATCATACAATACGATATACATAACTTCCTTCTGTTCATTTGGGATGATCCTTGGGACAACCAACATCGTATATAGGTGATCGTCCATCAATGTGGACATCGTAAAGTATGAATAATACAAAAATTAAGGATTTCGTTTGGTATGATTAAAGGGGGAACAAATTTTATACACAGGTAATCAGACAATATGAACTATTTTATACAGTACGATCAATCATAATAACTATCTATGATTTGATTTCTTGATATCACAAGATTAATTAAGAAAGATTTTAACTAGTAGATACAGTATGATTCAAATCATATTGTACGATTAGTACAAAAAAGAATCTTCCTTAACTTGGCGGTTAGGCTTTAGTAGAGCACAACAGATCATACGGTACAAATTAAAACATATAGTACAATACACATATTGTATAGTATGAAGAAAATTCATACAATACAAACTACTTAAAAAAATAAACTCTAAAAAAACATTTCTATCTCCCCTTGTGTGTGTGCAAGATTGCTTAGTAAAGATATCCATCCAAAGACATGATATGACTCAAGAAAGGAAAAAATGTAGAATAAATTAAAAATAACAGTCTTGAGTTAATTAGAATTGTTAGTGAACGGTATACTGAATTCTTGAAACATTAGTACACACAGAACAAAAAAATAATATTATTGAAATAGGAGAAAGTAATAACAAACACAATAATATTTATTATCATTAAAATCATAGCGCTTAGATCAGATCTACAACAAAGTTATTATAAATTGTATTTTTCTTTTCTAGAAGTCCTTGAATATCTATTTTTTTTCTAGAGAGTAACAAAGTGGTTGATTTCTATTCTCATCAAGCACTCTTAGGAGATTTTATTTGGGATGTTTTTGTTGATAGTATTCTTTCTTAAAGTTTTGTTGAATTAATTATGAAGTGAAAGATAGTGAGGGTTATTAGACCTTATAGAACTAGTCCCAAGGCTAACTAAGAGGGGGGGGGGGGGGATGTGAACTGGTAATTTATAAATCTTATTTAAACACAAAGAAAAAATCCCCTTTTTTAAAGGTTTTTCAAACATCTAAAATTGATAATTTTATCTCTTGATGTGGAAGCATAGTAATTTCATAATAACATAAAATCAGAGATTTTACCCACGTAGTTATAACAAAAATTAATGCAGAAAATATAGTGTGAAAAAATAAAACCACGAACAAACACACCAGATATTTATAGTAGTTCTATCAACCTAGCCTATGTCAAGTCCCCAGAACCTCCCATTCCAGGTATTACACTAAATCTTTAGCGACTCTCCTTTAGTCCCTATAGCTAGGCGGAGAAGCCCTTAAAAAACTCTTTCTCCAACCCGGCGTGGCAAAGGATCAAAACTTCTTTCATAGGTAGAGAACCTTGAATCCTTTTTCTTCCTCTGAAAGACATCCGAGACCACAAATTCCTTTTAACTTACCTGGTGCGGCGGAGTAGGCAGGTTATTTGACACCAAAGAAAACTTCTTTTTCCCAAAACTTCCCTTAAGAAAGACCTTGAATCTAATGGTACTAGGATGCAAGCTTACCAAAGCAATCATGTGAAACCCCTCCACACTCCCTTGAAACCCCACAAGGATCTTCTCCCTATGAAACTGCACCCTTTCCTCGCTCCCTTTTTTGGCTCTCTCTTCATATTTTCTATAGAAGAAAGGAGACTCAATTCATGCCAAAGACATTTACAACATGTTTAGGGAAAGATTAAATAGAGGGCTTCAAAAACCCTAAAAAATCACATTTATAATCAAAGATCTTCTAATGCGGTCCTGAGTTCATCCTGTATGAATAGTACAAAATAGCCCTTTTAGTCAGTACAATCAGCTTTTCCCTATATGACCAGTTCAAGTATTTATATAGATCGTCTGGTAGGATTTTGTGATTATTCTTGATGATTAGTTTAGGCTACTCTATTAATCATCCACTGTGATATGGGATGATGGACGGCAATTTACATATCATCTTGCACATCCCTCGAGACATCTAGTACGATCTCCTATATGATTAGAAGAAAATTATAGTTTTTATCTTGGATGATTGTGGATCTTTCCATGAAATATCAAAGGTCATCCAGTATGATCATTATAAATCATCCTATATGATTTTATTGAGCAACCTAACCATAATTAGTTCCTTAATCATAGGGGATCAATTTAGGTATGTTTATCATAGATTGTCCAGTATGATGTATATCATATTGTATGATTGTAACAAAATTTGAACATTATAATATTACTTAAATTATGATTGTGGCTATTTTAATTATTATAATTGATTGTATATGATGATCTAAATCATTCAGTATGATTAATTTGATGAGTTAATCATATGATACGATAAAAATCATAAAGTATGATTAGTTCAAAATTTAAACTTTTCATTTGACTCAATCTCACTCCCATGTGCATGGTCACTAAGCTAGCATACACCCTTACAAGGCTTGACTAAGAAATAAAAAAATACATCAATGAATATTACAAAAATATTTATAGGATAATTTATTCTACCTAATCTTGAGCCTTGAATCTTTGCTGGATGGTGCATGGTATTCCTAAAATATTAGTACACACACAAACAAATATACATTGCAAATACAAGTAGATATACGGATATGAGACTTAATGTTTGTTATCATAAAAAATATAAACTCGTGAGCTCGAGATGCAATAAGAAGGATTGTGATATGTTGACTATCACATAGTAGTTTGTATATTTTGTTATTGCATTAATGCTATTTGCTTAATTTTCAAAAAAAAAAAAAATATTGGAAAAGCTTTATTTTCAAAACTTGGTGTCTTTCTTGTATATGCATCTTCTTTAATTTCTCCATTTAGAAAGGCATTTTTAACATCCATTTAATTTATTTTGAATCCCTTAAAGCATGCAAATGCTAACAACACTCTTACGGCTTCTAATCTAGCTATGGGGCTAAAGGTTTTCTCAAAAATCTTTTCCTTCTATTTAATTATAACACTTAGCTACGTAGCAATATTTATTTTTAACTATTTGTATAGAGTCATTTAATTTATTTTAAATACCCATTTAGTTCCTACAATACAATGATCAAAGGGTCTACAAACTAAGTTCCACACATCATTATTAACTATTAGTATAGAGTCATTTAACTATTATTAGCTCTTTCATTCATTCAATTGCACGTACATGTATTTAATTCACCTTTTTCTTGAAGGAAATTAAAGAACCAATAATATTATTATTCTAGTAAGCATTTATGTTATTAGATTTAAAAGTAATAGTTACATTTGCATCACAAGATTCAAGCAAGAAACCTTAGATTTTATTGACCATTTTATAAATAGGGATTTCTCTACCCAATTCATGTTATGATGTTATGATTTTAGTAAACCTTACCATTGACATCATTATTATTTGAGGTCAATTTCCCCAGAATTCAACTCTAGCACCTAGGTCTTCGTAGCTTAGTATAAATGTCATTCCTTTAGGACTCCCCTTAAGTGGATACCTAATGATGTAGCATCGACTCAACTTCATAACTTGACTTAATTCAAAATTAACTCAATCTAATTGGTATCTATCCCAGATTGACTCTTCTCAATCTGATTATTTTAAACTAAAATTTGCTACACCAATTGACGTGAATCCAAATCAAATTAACTCAAATCGAGTCTGATTTAAATGATAATAGCCCTGATTAGCCCATACTAACTTGTCATAAGCCAATGACATTACTTAAAGAAAATAAATGGATTTAAATATATCTAATTTAATATGTTCATTAATTTCATTTAATTTAAATATACAAATTTTATTAAAATAAATCATCTATGTGCTTTAAAATAGAATTTTTTTAACAACTTAAATATATTCTAATGACCACCTCTTAATCTAAAATTCAGATCAAGAGGTGGATTAGGTCAAACCTTAATTTTAGTTAGGCTAGTGCAGTCTGAACTCCCCGCAAACTCCCTTATTAATTTGCAAAGCCACCCAGCCACCCTCCCTCTCATTTGGGAGTAATTATTGTGTCCAGACACCAAACACATCCAGAGACCAATAACACGTGCCATGTCACCTGGAGCTTGGTATCGAGCACTCAGTATTTCTCGGTATACATTCAGATTTTTGGTATTGCTCAATATTGCTCGGTACACTCAGTATTTTGGTATTGGGAAGTTCTTTGTAAATCAAAATATTAAGGAGGACATGGGCTTCATTCTCCAGCTTCCAAAGTAGGCTCAATTCGAACCAAGTTTTCTTGAAAATTTATTGAAAATCTAGAATCACTACTTAACCAAAATTTGAAGGCTAAATATGGTATTGGGAATGCATAAATCAAATAAGGTAGTTAAAATACTTAGAGAATTATTATGCATGGAGTTATGTCATTGTATTCTATTATTAGATGAGAAATTTCCAAAGGAGAACTGGTTAATGGTCTGAATGATGTGTGGATCCTTGATAGGTGCTTGCTAGGATGGTTGAGCTTTGTTGCTAATTTAGAGGAGGTAGGCTATGGGGTAAATTGTTTCATCTGTGATGGCTGATGGAATGTTACTCAACTGGAGAAAATTTTTTTTTAGCATCTAGTAGAATTAATTCTTTAAGTTCCCGTAAATTTTGGATTGATTAGAGATCGATTGGAGCTGAAGTAAAAAATGTCTAGAAAAATAATTGCTTAACTTATTTTGGATAACTTGTGATATTGCTCGGTAGAAGATACTCATTAGAATTGGATCAAGAAGTTGAAACTTTTACCTCATGTGGATCTATTTTGGTGGCGTTTATGTAAGATACAATCCCAACTTATGAATTTTTAAATCATAGGATGCTTTTAGATTAGCTTTTCTGCCAGAGAAGTTGTAGTGTGATTTAAGATGAGAACCATATTGTGCCTACTCATTCTCTTTTGATTCTTGTTATTAAACTTCTTAATAAATGGGGCTTTCAAGTGCCTTCTTCATCCTCTTTATTGGACTGCAGTAATAAGTTGAAAATTTTATCGTTGAATAATCCTTTTATGGGAAATTTATACTGCTCAGTAGTTTTTCATTCTTTGAAAAGTAGGAATAAACTTGTACATGGAGAGAAAGAAGATGGTGTGATGATGATTGCGACAAATGTTGTATATATTGCTTCAGTTTCTTTCCTTACATTCATTCTTAAAATTGGGATGCTAATCAGCTTTTTTAGCTATCTTCTACTTCTTGGCATCCTCCTTCACCCTAGTGGATAAAAGTAAATATTGATGCTTGTCTTTTAAGTTCTAATAAAGCTAGTTTTTGTTAGGTGTTTAGAGATCATAAGGCAAGGTTTTTGTTGGCGTTTGGCTTTATGGTGCTACATTGGGATGTTGCTCAAGTGGAACTAATGACTGCCCTTTCATTGGGAAAGGTTATCCAAAATTTGATGCTAGAAACTAAAGGTTTATTTATTGAAGGGGACGACTATAATGTTATCAAATTTATTCAAAGCTTGTTTGAAGGCGCTAAAGCTATGTCTAGGAATTTGTCAGATAGTTACTTTTCTTTTCTTAAGGATTTTGATCAAGTAAATTTTAGTTTTTCTAGTAGAAATTATAATAAGTTAGCCGACTTATATGATAATTTTGCTTTATTTAGCAATTTTATTTGTGATTACATTACAAATATTAGCATTCCTCCTTCATTTTTATCTTTGTTAAAGGTGGAATGTGATGGGTTAGAAAAGATCCATTAGGTTGTAATTTTTCTTTCCTTTTAATGCTATTTGCATATGCATTTAGATATTGTTTTGGTCTAAATATATGTGTGTTGAGAGAGAACATTCAGGTTTTAAAGAGAGAAAAGTTCAAGTTTTTCAATTTGAATTTCCTTACCGTGGTTTTTTCACATACGGTGAAGATGGTCATCACTGACCACTGGAAACATCTTGCTAGTGGTTCCTCAACTAATCAACATTCCACTTTCATTTTCCCATGTTCTTCCGGCAAGTTAAATGGTGTTAGAGGCGACAAGTTGATGATGGAGTTTGGACATTAAGATGCTGCAAGACCCCAAACAAATTTGGTAATTAGAGAAGGATTCTGACCTCTTGTGCATCATGATGCGATGGTAGAAGGAAAAGGAAAAAGCATGATGAAATTCTAAGTTCAGCCTGATGTGGTAGATCTGAGTTTAAAATTGACATCTAAGTCTTTATAGAGTACATGTAAATTTGATATGGAGGTGTCTTCTTCAGACTGAGGTGTCTTCTTCATCAGGTTTGATTTTGAAAGTTAATAAATTCATGGGTAACGATGAAGAAGATGAACAAATTCAATTTAGACGTAATCTCTTAGTTAATTTTCAGAGTGATGTGAATTTCAATAAGGAAGGTATTATGAGCAATGAAGATGCAGCCCCTAAAGAGAATTTCATTGCTACTTGGAAGAAACTGTAACACATTAAACTGAATTATAAGATGGAATCAACATAGATGTTTGAAGATGGAGTCACAGTTAAATTGAATTCTTATTTGGAGCTTACTAATTCCCAAATTTTGAAGAATTCTCTTGTGGCTAATGTGTTAGGGAATAACATCCCATTTCCTCTGTGTAGTGTGGAGCTCCAAAGGTAGTGGAGTAAATTTGGGAACTTTCATTTAACAACATTTGGGCTGGATTAGATTCTTTGCTCGTTTAAAAGTTTTGAATCAATGGAGGAAGTGTTAAGTGGTGGCCCTTGGTGTATTGGAGGACACATTATTGGGATGGACAAATGGTTTCCCTCATTTTCTCCAAAATATTTAAAAGGTCTCACATCACTTGTTTAGATTCTCCTTGCTTTTTTTACTGTTGCGTTGTTGGGATGAAGAAAATGTTTATAGAATTGCATCAATGGTTGGAGTACCAATGTATCTTGATGGTAATTCTTTCAAATTGGGCAGAAGAGAATTTGCACGAGTTTGTGTCTGAATTAACTTTGAAAATAAATATCCAAAGGGAGTTTTGATAGAAGGTTTACAGGGTAGATCATTTCAAAAAGTGGAATATGAGAAGATTACTTCTCCTTGTTTCCATTATGGTACAGTTGGTTATGTTAAATCATATTATTCTGAAGATAAAAGTTTTCCTAATAAGAAGAATGTTGTTTTGCCTACTGAAGGAAAGGTGGCTAAGATTTAGGATAGACTTGAAGTTAATCTAGTGCAACATGATGAATATGGCCCTTGGATCCATGTAAAGTTCACGACTAATAGATTCAAAAATTTAAAGAAGGATGGAGGAGCAATGGTGCAAGGAAATCAGAAGATGGCTGAGTATCAACATATTGGTACTCATGTCCAAAAGCAGTCTAATAATGAGAATGTGGAAGTCGTGAAACTCATAATGATAAGTAAAAGGATGCTCAAGAACCTGGGAGTACAAAGGTTATGCTACAACCTCCTAGTCTCTTTGATTTATGTTTGTTGCACAAGTATATCATTTTGGCTGATGCAAATGAAGATCTTGAAGTTAATGAAGTTACTGCAATTAAAGTTCCAAATAGGATTGAAGATGCTTCTATACTTGTTAGTAATGGAATAGATCATGAAGATGCAGACGTCTGACTAGTAGGGTCTGCCAAACCTTTTGGAGTAAAAGCCTGTGATGGAGATCCAACAGTTTTTGATAATGTTATTACCATTTCATGCAAACAAAAGCTGGCTAAGGAATTGAAGTCCTTTGGTCTTGTTGAAGCTGCTCATAGGAAGAGGAGAGGGGATGTGAAAGGTTGTAGGATAGGTGGGGACTCTTCCCCTTTGGGTAATTAATGTCTTTCTTTGTGTTCTATAATTGTAGGGGGGATAGAAAGATGGAGGACTCTCTTTATATTAGAGAGATTGTGAAGGACCATGATGGGTTTTTTGTTGATCTTACTGAGACTAAGTTACCTAATATTGAAAGGAGGGATGTTAATCATCTTATTGGGAGTGATTAGGATTTTTTCATCATCCTGTTGAGGGAACCTCGGGTGGAATTTTGGTGATGTGGATTAAGAATGTTATGTCTTTTAAGGTTGTTGAACATTCTTCTCGAGTGGTTATTGGGGTTCTTAATGTTCCTATGTTGGGTAGCTGAAATGTGGCCACGGTGTATAGTAACAAAGATTTTGATGTGGGGAGAAGCTTGTGGAATATTCTTGAAAAGTTTGTGGCGGGTAGTAGACCTTCAATTGTTGGTGGTGATTTCAATTGCATCACATAAGGATGATAAGAGAGAGGGGAAAGAGGTTCATTTTTTCCAAGGACCTAAGGATATGAAGTTTTTTATGACTAGTAATGATTTTCACGATGTTGGTATTGTTGGACCAAGATTCACTTAGTGTAACAACAAAGAAGGTGCTACAAGAATTTGGGAAAAGCTAGATAGATGTTTGCTGAATTATGATGCCTTAAATAAGGCATATATAACGAAGGTTAGACATCTAGCAAGGGTGGCGTCTGACCATAGCCCTATAGCTTTTAATTTGTTTCAGCCTCACTATAACCACTCTAAAATCATCAGATTTGAGCATACTTGGAAGGAGCATAGAACGCTAAAGGCCCTATTCTTTTGCAATAAGAACAACTGTAAAAGTTTGAACTTGTTCAAGAAAGAATTAAAGAAAGAAATTCTAGAACTACAATTAGAGGAAGCTTCAAAAGATGGACTGACATTGGAGAAGTTGAACTTACTTAGAAGTAAAGTACATGAGCTTAATGTTACTTTAGGAAGATTATCTACTTGGTGGAATCAAAGAGGTAAGGCTAGAGAGCATGAAGAAGGTAATACTAATTCCAATTTTTTTTCCATAATTTTGCTTTAGCAAAGAAGAATGGAAACCTTATAAGACAAATTAAAGATGAAAATAACATTCTGCTGGAGGAGTTTGAGCACATCGACTTCCATAAATTTGTAGTAAAACTAATTTTGTTAATGCTCTTCAAAGCATTTTTCAGCTTTTTCTTCTCTCTTTCATAAACTTGCATCACATCATTACGTGTTGTTGCCCGTGAATATTTCACAAAAAAGGTGACATACTCTTCAAAATTAAATTGAATCCAAATTCTTCAACAATTGAAAATGGTTTCTCATTAATTAATATGTAATTTGTGATCATTTCCCTAACTTTTGATGATCATATTTAAAGGTGGTCAACATTCCACCATCTTGACAGCTCTAGGAGAATGCGTACTCTATATCTGTTAGTTGAAAATGTAAGATTTTCTATTTTTTCAAAGCATGAAATCTAGCATCACAACAGTCCAAATGTCTTTTAAATTGTGTAGTAGCACCAGTAACTCCAATAAGTAGTCATTTTTTTATAATGCACAGATTCTCCTTTTCTTTGCCCAATAGGAAGAATTATTTCCTTAAACTCATCCCAAACTTTGTATCTTTTTTTTCCTATTATTTTTGCCTATAATATTATCAGCTTCATCAATATCAATTACTTGATTTTCCTTAGTCCACACTCAACCTCTTCGTTAATCTCATTATCATCAATATGTGTATTATCCTCATTCGCAGGTTGACTACCAACATAAGAATGAAGATGATCATCAAGTATTCTAATCCCAATATTTCCAGGCTTAATATTATCCCCTTCGATACTTACTGGTGTTGAAATTCTAAAAAGATATAACAATAGCATGAAAATTGATGGAATCTATCAAAAAAAATGATACAACTACCAAAACTCTCAGTAAAAACTATGAGAACAATGAAAGAGTAAGAATATAACTATTAGTAGCCAAAATAAAGCCTCCTCTAACATTTAAAATTTGAAAAAAAAAATTTATGGACAGATATCTAAACTAAACTCAACATATTTTCTTTAAAAAAAAATTAAGAAAGCTTTTGGATCAAAATATCTGATCAAAATTTAGTTTTGATAACAAGAAAACACCCAAAGAAAAAGAAAATCCACCCAACCATACATCCATCAATTCATGTATAAAAAAATTCAAGTGAATACTTGAAGTTTGTTGTTTCAATTTTATGAATGCTCAATGAGCCAATAAGTTGTCAACATCTCTATCATCATACCAGTCATATCAAATAATAAAAGCTAAGCAAAAACATATTTACATAAATCCTCAATCATTCTTGATAGGCTACATAATATATAGCCACATTCTAAATTTAATAAGAACACAGAATAACAATTATTCGTAACAGTTCAATATAATTTTAATTTGAGGCACATATCTAAAACTTTAATCATTTAAATACATCTCTTTAAAATGATTCCTATAGCAGATGATAAATCCTTAAACAATATCTCCATATAACATGCTCAATACCTACCATTGTTACTCAAGTACAACATTTTCTCACATAACTTTAAAGATTTTGACATGTAATTATTAAAATCATACTTTACGGAACTAGCAGTCCTGGAATTATTACAAACATGAATAAATTGCATGTACATAAAAAGTAAACATTTATAACTAGAGGAAAACTTTCTAATTTAATAAATATAAGTCTTAAGCATTAGATAATTTGTTATCAATTGAATAAAAAGCACTCCCCAAACATTTTAACTATCATCATCCACCCCAACGACAAATGCAAATAAAATTGGATGGTAATTCTAGTGTAGCAATACATATCAACTTCAGAAGGGGCATTAAGTTCTAGAAGGGCCATAATAATCATTTTAAGAAAATAAAAATTATGGACATATTCAGTATTACATAAACTAGTCTTATAACCTGGAAACTTTTATCTAAGTGCCTGAGCTTGTCTCTGAAATCAGCAACTCAACTTCTACAACCAACAAAAATATAATAATCATATTATTTTCCACTCAAGTTCACAGACTTTTTTATGAATAAAAAATAAAAGAAATAAAACTAATTAGAGGTTATATGGTTTGATATTATTTAGATTTTTAGATAAAATGAGGGATTTGCTTGGTTCAATGATATTTAGAAAATATTATTTTCTACAAAATAATGTGTTCTTTCAAATGTAGTATGTTTTGTTTGATGTATCATGTAAAAAATAAAGTATTATTTAGGATAACTAGGTGATCTGTTTAAAAAAAATTCAGAAAGGTTTTGGACCAGAATATGTAATCAAATTTTAGTTTTGATAATAAAAATCACCCAAAGAATAAGAAAATCCACCCATCCTTACATCCATCAACTCATGTATAAACAAATTCAAGTGAAGACATGAAGTTTTTTGTTTCCAGAATAAAGAAGCTCAAACTATCAATCTATGTTAAAAAAGAAGAGAAGAAAAATTACTTGTCGTCAGCTCACTGCTGATTTGAGAAAATCTACATTAAAAAAAATAAAAATCTATAAAGATTGAGAAATCAACACAAAACCCTCACTTTGCGGATTTGAGAAATCAACATAGAAAGAAAGAGGAAGCAGAAGAACTAAAGAATGAAGAGAAGGAATTAAAACCAATAAAAGAAAGACAAAAATACCAAAGAGAAGAAATTACTTGCCGTCGGCTCACTGCTGCAGTCGCATGAGAGAGGGCCATACGAGACCTAAGAGGGGTCTTTTGTGTGGCTCTGTACCTCTTTCTCATCTTGTATGGGAGGATGATGGCATCATGGCATTGCTTCGAGTCTTCGGCCAAGGGAGAAGAGAGACAAGAATGGGACTGCACTATGCGACTAGGGCATGAGGAGGCAAAAAAGATTATGAAAAGTAGAGGGCTAGGGTTTTCTTAACCGTATAACATATATTATGTAATATGCTTTTAATATTCTAAAAATAATAAAATTATAAATATAATATATATAATATTATTGAGTAGAGTGATAATCTTTCGAGTCTAGTTTGGTTAAGCTCGAACTTGAGCTCAAACTTGAAGCTCGTGAGCTCATTAACGAGTTGAGTTTGAGCTGACTAATGAGCCAACTCAACTCACTTACACCACTATTAGAGATCATAAAGAAGACTTCTGCTTGCTTTTGGAAAAAAGAATTTGTTGGGATGTGACACAACTTGAGTTGGCGACTATTTTGGTAATAAGGGAATTCATTCAAAGTTGGATGATGGATAATAAAGGAGTAATGATTAAAGGTGATAACCTCAACATCATTAAGTTTAATCAAGATTCTTTGAATAAATCAATGTTGAAACTCGACACATGGTGCACAGATTTATTGTTTTTACAAGATTTTAATAAGGTGATTTTCCATTATGTTCATAGAGAATGTAACAAAGTAGCTGATTTTTGTTCTACTTTGGCTTTAGAAGATAGTTTATCTTTTGGTGACATTCCTTCTCCCTTGTCTAGTTTATTAAAGAAGGAATGTGAGACTTTTTATTGCTTGTAATTAGTTCTTCTATTTAAAGCAATTTGTAGTTCTAAAAATAAATAAATAAAAAAATAACAACAACAACAACAAAAAATTAATGATCCCCTATGTGTTGTGCATGATTTCTTTTAGGAAAGCAATAACTCATTGGATTGGGGGATCTTTAAAAGATAAATAATACACGGACCATATGCAACAGACATGATTCCATGTGGAGGGTAAATTGAATTTTATTATATGCTCGCTTCTTTAGATCTAATAAATTTTTAAAGGTTCTTATATTATCATCTATCCTTAATAGAGGATGGATGGTTCATTTAAAAGCCTTAGGATGTCCTTTATCCTTTGCTAACCCTTGCACTTTGGGGGTTATTAATCTATAAACTATTTAAAACTAAATAAACAACTTAAAGATTTAAAATTCACCACTTAAACATTAATTAATACCCTTCTAGACTTTAATGAATAAATATTAAAATGAATGCAATTTATATATTAAACCCATATAGGACATATTAAAGCCACACAACCTATTTCAGACACTTAGATGGTTTGTTAGGACAACCAACTTTAGCCTAAGTCAGGCTGTTTGTTTGATTTAGTTTGATTATGGATGTCTTCGCCTGGAGGGAGCCAATGTGTGTTTACTTATTTTTTGCAAAATCTACATGTAATTTTTACTTTTTTAACAATGTACCAGAGAGCAAAGTGAATGAATTCAGGATCGTGTAATTTTCTTTCATTTATTTTATATAAATATAAATGCTCACACTGCGCCATCAAATCTACATTTTATTATTCTACTCTTTATATTTATGCAAAGTAGAACGTTCCTAGGTAATGATGTAAATGAAAAGAGAAATGTATAGATAAATTTCATATATTTTGTATATAGATTGAGTTGTATAGTGTCATGAGTTATAAAAGAGTCAAAGATAACATCTTATATATACAAGTGGGGTTCCAAAAAGCATGTCCTCTTTCTAAGAGGATGTTTCTTTTGGAATTCCACCAAAGACTTGGATCTCAAAGGCTATAAGCAGTCATATTTAATTGAAGATGTATATGATAATATTAGAATCCAAGTTTATTGTTGGTGAGACCTGACGGCCACTACTTTACTACGGACTCTAAGTTATACTTTACAAGTTTATAAATCAATAATAGCATCTCTTTTATACGTTGTTATTCATGTATCATATGCATCATACGAGTGTTGCGGATCTGTTTTTATGTATTATGATTTTGATGATAACAAATACTCTTATTACAAATACTCTTATTTCTCTATGACTGCCTTATTTACTGACATTACAGGTCTACATGATCAGACTGTAATTTGGAACGAGCTTAAGATTGGGTAGACTAGGTCTGAGTCAATTTGTAACCCTTTTCCTTTCTTGAGTCTATTTTATGTGGTGTGGCGCTCCTGATGCTTTGTAACTTGGAAGATTCTCTGACTGTTCCCTAAAGGTTACTATTTTTGGTAACAACATCCGAGATGATATTTATATCATCCTGGATGATCAGTTCAAAAGCAAAAACCCTGAGTAGGGCATCCTCATTAAAGAAGCCATGTGTTTTGCAAAAATGTCATCCAGGACAATTTTGTATCGGCCAGGATGATAGGCTCAAAATAGAAAGAATCTGCTGCTAGATCTATTTAGGAATTACTTATTTTTGGACATCATCCAGGGGATCATCCAGGACTATAAAATATCATCTAGGATGATTCAGGACAATTTTTCCTAAATTAATCTGGCCTTTAAGGAAAGCAATTATAACTTGACTAGACGATCAAATCGTCCTAGACGATCGCAGGATCGTCCGGGCCGATACGCTGGACGATTGGACATCGGATAGCTCTTTTTCAAGGTGATATTTAAGATGACATTCCATGATTTGTACTGATCATCCCGGACGATATATTATCATCATGGATGATAAGAATAAATTTCTTCAGATCATCTCAGATCATCCCAGCTGATTGGGCTTAAATTGTACTAATCACATAGGACGATATTTATATCGTCCTGGATGATAAAGATGACAACTTTTATTAATGAGCTCGTTTTGAGATCTTCTATTTAAGCTATGACATGACACTTTGTAAGTGTCTTTGGCAGCCATTGTAGCTTCATTCTTTTAGGGGGAACTTGAGGAGAGAGCTTAAAAGGGAGTGAGGAACGGGTGAAGTCTAAGAGGGAGATGATCCAGTGAGGGGGGACTCAAGGGAGTGTGGAGGAGGATTCCACACGGTTGCTCCGGCAGGCTTGCACCTTAATACCGTCAGATTCAAGGCTTGTCTTGAAGAATTTCACCAAAGAAGAAGATATCTTTGGTGTCAAAGAACCCGGTGACTCTGCTGCACTGGGAAAGGTGGAAGTAATTTTGTAAGGGCTTCTCCACCTAGCTATGGGGGCTAAAAGACAGACACTTTCGTAGTGCAATACTTAGATGGTGCCTCCAAGGAATGGACATAGGTCAAGGTTTGACCGAACCACTATAAATCTGGTGTGTTCCTTTCTTTATTACTTTTGCATTTAATTTCTACACTTTGGCTTTTATTGTGGTGAATCTTGATCTTATTTTTAACATTGTGTTTGTTTTAAATATCGATTCACCACCTCTCTCTTTATTAGCCTTGGGCAAGTTCGTAGAACTTAGCATCCCTAACAAACTTTCAAGTGGTATCAGAGCAGTATTCATAAAATCCAATTTTTAAAAGCTTTTGAATTTCGATCCATGGCTAATTTTTTAAATCATAATATTGCGGAAGGTTATTCATTCACCAGACCACCTTTGTTTGAAAATATTACATTTGATTTTTGGAAAACTTGCATGTCTACTTTCTTGCAAATAATTGATTTTCGCATTTGGCATATGATTATAACAGGTTATTGTTCACCGTCACGTGCTATAGATGGAGTTAAAATAGATATTCATTTTAATCAAAGGATCTGGGAAGAACAACTCATTACTCAATTAAATGCAAAATTATTAAATTGCTTTTTTTTTGTGCTTTAAATTATGAAGATTTTATGTTAGTATCCATGTGCACTACTTGTAAGGAAATTTGGGATAAACTGCACACCATATACGAAGGCACTAATGAAATCAAGCAATTTAAGTTGAATCTGTTAATTCATAATTATGAAATGTTTTCCATGAAACCTTATGAGACAATCTTAGATATGTATACTAGGTTTATTCAAATTGTGACATCATTGCACGCTTTAGGAAAAGAATTTTCAAATTTTGAAAAAGTAAACAAAATTCTTCGTTGTCTACTGGATAAGTTTGATGCTAAAGTAGTTGCTATTTGTGAATTGAAAGATTTGAATAAATATTCTTTTGATAATTTCACTGGCTCACTCATTACCTACGAGTAAAGTTTGGGTCAAAGACTCGTGAATTCAAGTAAAATGATTGCTCTAAAAGCTGAAGATACAAAACAAGATAGCTTACTTTGGCGACGAACGCAATGACTTGTCAAGCAAATCAAAAAGCTCACCAAAGCATAAGCATCAATAAAAGAGGAATAAAGGTAAAAATGGTAAGGATGTCAATATTTATTCTAACATTATTTGCTTTCGATGTAGGAAGCCTAGACATATAAAAAATCAGAGCCCTAATTTAAGAATTCCTCCTGCAAAAGAAAAGGGTAAAACGAAGCAGATTTTAAACTGGGGAAATAATGAAAAGCAAAAAAATCTCCTGGGTAGACCTGGTTTCTGAAGCATCGGACCAGGAGAAAGACAATGGTTAAAAGCCTTGTTTGTGTTTTTGTGTTGTGTTTTGTTTTTTGTTATTTTCAGTATTTTTGTTTATTTTATTTTTAGTTTTATTTTGTGTTTATATTTTTGTTTATTCTTTGTTTTTTTTTACTTGTTTCATGGAATTTTTTTTCTCTGATCAACACACACATTCACTTTTCTAAAAATAAAAAATTTACTTCCTGTTTTTCTTGAAATCTTTTGTGATTGACTGCTATAAAAATAGTCAAAGAAAGGAAACTCAAGTTTTTGACTCTCAATCTCTGTTTCCTAAAAGAGGTTATTCTACTTTTGATTTAAAATCTTTTCATATTTTAAATTAGTCTTTGAAACTAAAATTGTTTTATCTCCCTACATTTTATTTATCGCATAGGAATCTTATGTAAATTGTTGAATCTAACTCATAATTTTCTTAATTAAGAAATTTTCTTTGTCAATAGGATGTGTTTACTTTTATTTTTAAGATTTCAGAAAGGTAGCATATTCAAAAAAATTTGGCCAATGATGCCGAAAATAAAAGATGCGCAAAGACGCCAAATTAAAAAATATACACAAAAGTGTATCAAAAATCAAAAGATGAGCAAAGTGCACCATTTAAATTGGAAAGAGGCATAAAAGGAGCCCATAAAATTTAATACTTACCATTCTTGTACTTCTTAAAAGCTTAAGAAAATCCTTGATACTTTCAATACTTGATTTTGAAAAATATGATTCCTGATTCAATAATTCATGTGTTAATCTTCTATTATATATTGAATCAAAAAGTTTTTGAGCCTTTTGAAAGAAGTTGAGTTTGGATCATCAAATTCTGAATTTCTAACCTTTTCTGGGCTATGCATTGTCAATACAATTCTACTAAGTTTTTAATTAAAACCAAGAAGTAACTTTCTCATTTTAAGAATATTTATTTTGTTCACTAGATCAGAGATCGTTTTGTCTTTTAATCATTTTTATTTGTGCCCCTTCTCTTTTTGATAATGTCAAAGGGGGAGAATGTACTATTAAATTTGTATGTTTTTCTTACTGTTGAATTTGTATCCTTTTTCTTTCAAAAAATGAAAAACCATAAAAAATTATTTTTTTATCTCCCCTATTTTCAAAATTTTATTCTAGTGAGGGTGAGATTAGGAGAAAATATTTTCATCTTTGCAAATTCAAAATTGCAATATTTGCCATCATAAAAAAAAGGAGATTATAACGGATCTATTTTCATGAATTACGATTTTGATGATAGCAAACACTCTTATTACAAATACTCTTATTTCTCTATGATTGCCTTATTTATTGACATTATAGGTCCACAAGATCAGACTGTAATTTGGAACCAGCTCAAGATTGGGTAGACTGGGTCTGAGTCAATTTGTAACCCTTTTCCTTTATTTATTCTATTGTATGTGGTGTGGCTCTTGATGCTTTATAACTTGGAAGATTCTCTAACTATTTCCTAAAGGTTACTATTTTTGGTAACATCGCCCGAGACGATATTTATATCATCCTAGACGATCAATTCTAAAGTAAAAACCCTGATTAGGGCATCCTCATTAAAGCAGCCATCTTTTTTATAAAAATATCGTCTTGGATGATTTTGTATCGGCCAGGATGATAGGCTCAAAACAGAAAGAATCTGTTGCCAGATCTATTTAGGAATTATATATTTTTGGACATCATCTAGGGGATCATCCAGGACGATCCAGGACAATTTTTCCTAAATTAATATAGCATTTAAGGAAAGCAATTACAACTTGATTGGACGATCAAATCGTCCGGACCGATACGCTGGATGATTGGACATCAGAGAGCTCTTTTTCAGGGTGATGTTCAGGACGATAATCCATGATTTGTACTAATTATCATGGACGATATATTATCGTCCCGGATGATAAGAACAAATTTCTTCTAATCATCTTTGATCGTCCTGGCTGATTGGGCTTAAATTGTACTAATCATACAGGAAAATATTCATATCATCCTGAACGATAAAGTTAGCAACTTGCATTAAAGAGCTCATTTTGAGATTTTCTATTTAAGCTATGACATGACACTTTATAAGTGTCCTTGGAAGCCATTATAGCTTTGTTCTTTTTGGGGGAACTTGAAGAGAGAGCTTGAAAGGGAGTGAGGAATGGGTGAAGTCTGAGAGGGAGAAGATCCTGTGTAGGGGGACTCAAGGGAGTGTGGAGGGGGATTCTATACTGTGGCTCCGGTAGGCTTGCACCTTAATATTGTTGGATTCAAGGCTTGTCTTGAAGAAGTTCACCAAAGAAGAAGATCTCTTTGGTGTCAAAGGACCTGGTGACTCCGCCGCACCGGGGAAGGTGGAAGTGATTTTGTAAGGGCTTCTCCGCCTTGCTGTGGGGACTAAAGGAGAGACACTTTTGTAGTTCAATACTTGGAGGGTGCCTCCAAGGAGTGGACGTAGGTCAAGGTTTGACCAGACAACTATAATTCTGGTGTGTTCCTTTCTTTATTACTTCTGCATTTAATTTTTGCACTTTGGTTTTCATTGTGGTGAATCTTGATCTTATTTTTAACATTGTGTTTGTTTTAAATATCAATTCACCACCTCTCTCTTTATTAGCCTTGGGCCAGTTCATAGGACTTAACATCCCTAACAAACTTTCAACGAGTAGTTTCTATTTTTTGTAAGTATATGGTATAACATTTGATTTAAAATATTTTAATAATAACTCCATCACTCCTAGGATAGAGCTTATCCAATCTTTCATACATATGGTGATGTTTGTGCTTAGGATTGTTAGCTGGAAGCTCACTTTAGGCAAGTGGTAAGTTTAGATCGCATACACCCTTCACTATTCAAATATTCCTTTAATTCAAAACTAAATTTCCAAATACAATTCAAAAATTTATAATCTTAAGAATATGCATAAAAATCTAACTAGCCCAAGTACTTGGAATTTATATGAATTTTAAAACGATTTAGCCTTCTTTTAAATCAGGAGTATTCTCTTAGAAGATGTTATTAATTATAAGGGCTTTCCCCTATAGGGAGTCTAGATCCCTGAATAAAATAAACCTTATCTTAGTGCCTTTCTAAGGTAGGGGAATATCTGTGAATACAAAGTAGATTTTTCTATAATCTAAAGATAGATGTATATTTTATTTGCTTTTAGGGGTAAAATAAATTGTTGTTTCTTTCTTTCAATTCAATAGTAGAACATTAGTCTTTCCTTTGAGCATAGATGAAAAGGCCTAGTGAATTTCTAGAGAGAGAAGCTCTGAGAAATTCTAGAGAGATAAAGGCTTTCTTGTTTAAATTTCTGCTTTTGCGGGCTTTCCATTTTGCAGATTCCGGCATGATCGATGGTGGTTCCTGACCGCCGGCAGCGGATTGCCGGTGATAATCTTCCATCTGATCCCCCACGGTCTAGTCAAAATAAAGCCAGTGATCTAGTTCTTGGCCAGGGACGAAACGATGATCTTGTTTCGAGAAGAAAGGTTTCAAATTTGGTGTTCAATGAAGGGTTCCGATCATCGTTGAATTTAGATCCTATACCTGAAGGTAAAGGTAAATGACTTCTTGAAGATCAAATTGCTATGGTAAAGAAGATTGAAATGAATCTTGAATCTGATAAGAACTAGAAGATTGAGAAAACGGCTGTTTGGAATGTGGTGCTGAAGGTCAGTACTTTGACGGGAAGACAAAGATAGAATAATATGGAAGAGTTGAATAAAAACCTTGCAATTTCATTTGAGAAAGAAGATGAGATCCATGTACCTAACAAAGATTAGAGATCTAATTCTCATTCTGTGAATAGCTTTGTGTCAGCTTGGCAGAAGACTCAATATATTAAGTTGAACTCTAATTCAATTTCTACTCAGATGTCAGAAGATGGGGTGGCTGTGAAGCTTAATCCGGTTATAGAATTGGCTAATGCTCAAATTTGAAAGAAATCTTTGGTTATCAAAGTACTTGGACAGAATCTACCATTCTCTGTGTGTAGTTAGGAACTTAGAAGACAATGGAGTAAGGTTAGCAATTTTCACCTTACTTCCTTGGGAGATGATTAGATTCTTTGTTCATTTACAAGCACTGAATCCATGGAGGAAATCTTAAACGGAGGACCTTGGTATATTGGGAATCATATCATTGGAATGGATAGATGGACTTCTTCATTCTCGATAGAATCGTTAAAGGGTATCTCGTCTCCGGTGTAGATTCGATTCCCTGGGCTGCCATTAAGCTGCTGGGATGTGGAGAACATTTCTATGATTGCTTCGATGATAGGAGTTACATTGCTACTGGATGGAAATTCTGTTAAATGGGGGAAGCGGGTGTATGCTAGATGCTGTATTCGGATTGATCTAGAAAAGAAACTCCCTTTAGGAGTTTGGATCGAAGGAATTCATGGAAGATCCTTTCAAAAAGTGGAATATGAGAAGTTGACATCACTTTGCTATCAATTTGGCAAAGTGGGACATAATAAAGGTAGATGTCCTGATCTTATAAAAATTCCAGTTAATAATGCCAAGGTTACTGACTCTAACGAAAGTATGGAGCTGGATATTGATATGGTAAAGGAAGATGGTAAACAACAAAATAGGGAAGAATACGAACCGTGGCTACATGTTAAATTTAAAAACAACATATTCAGGATTAATTGGAGGAACAAGGAAACCTCTGTTCAAAATAAACGGGTGTATAAACCGGTTGAAAAGATTGAAAAAGCTATGGAAAATATACAGGAATCATCTACAGCTGAGATACAAGACATAGCTATTAATCATACGGAAGCAAAAAGTGTGGAAATTGACCAGTCTCAGAGAATTCTGGAAGTCTTCAATAATAAGAATATGTTTCAGTTATTGGAAGAAGATATAGAAGAAGGGGAAGTTCTTGAAGTGGATGCTACTGTATGTCCAAATAATATCAATCCTGGAGGATTTACTGAAGGTGATGGTTGTTATGAAAATAATGGCTCTGTTATAGTTCAGAAAAATGCAGATCAACTGGTTTCCTTGTCCAGCTCAGGGAAATGCAAACTTGATAAAGAATTGAGATCATTAGGTCTGGTGGAGGCTGAACAAATGAATAGGAGAGGAGAAAAAAAGAACATTAAAATGATGGGGAATAATTCTCCTGTTATTTTTTGATTGCATATGTTATTTTTTGGAATTGTAGGAGGGCTAGAAAGAGAGAGGCCTCCCTATATCTCAGGGAAATTGTGCAGGATAATGATTGTTTTTTTGTTGGTCTTATTGAAACAAAGATTTCTTGTTTAGAAAGAAATGACATTGATTCCATGATTGGAAGTGATTGGGATTACTGTTTTCAGCCAGCAGTTGGTTTATCCGGGGGTATTGTAGTGCCCTGGAAAAGAGATTTGGATTCTTTTGAGTTCACTGAAGGTTCATCCCAATTAATTATGGGAAATTTGAATATTAATGCTTTAGGCAAATGGATGGTGGCCACATTTTATGGTGGTAAGGATGTGCATTCGCGTAGAATTCTTTGGAATTCACTTGAAAATTGTATGCAAGGAAATACTCTGGTAATCATTGGTGGTGATTTTAATTGCATTCTTTCTAAGGATGATAAGAAAGGTGGGAAGAGGTTTCACTTCTCGAGTGGACCTAAGGAGATGAAGAGATTCCTTACTAATAATGATTTCCATGATCTTGGTTTTATGGGACCAAGATTTACTTGGTGTAACAGTAAAGAAGGTAACTCTAGATTTTGGGAAAGATTAGATAGATGCTTTCTAAATTCTAGTGCTTTACATAAGATTCCTATGGCCAAGGTTAGGCATCTTCCATGGATTTCTTCAGACCATGCTCCTATTATTTTTAATATGTTGGAACCTCAGAATCAAACATCAAAGTTTTTAGATTTGAAGATACATGGAAATCATATCCTGCGGTTTGGAATATTGTTGTCAAGGCATGGAAGAAAGCTGATTACGGATCCAGTGCTGAAATTCTGCACAAGAAATTGAAGAGAACTTTGAAAGCATTTCACTATTGGAAAAAGAACAAATGTAAGGAATTGAATCTGTTAAAGGAGGAGCTAAAGAAAGAGATTCTTCAACTGCAGCTAGAAGAGTCTAACGGTGAGGGCTTAACAGTTGAAAAACTAAAGCTTTTGAGAAGTAAGGTACATGAATTAAATTTTACTTTGGGTAGATTAGCCACATGGTGGAACCAAAGAGCTAAAATCAGATGGAATCAAGAAGGTGATTGTAATTCCAGGTATTTCCATCAGTTTGCTTTGGCAAAGAAAAATTGTAATCTTATATGGCAAATCAAAAATGATAATGATCAATTGGTAGAAGATTTTGTGCAAATTGAGGAAGTATTCTATTGTTTTTTTTGTTAAAAATGGGCTTCTAGGGAATGCCATTTGTCGGGCTGGCCTTCATTACCTACAAATCTGCAACTTTCTATTGAAGAGGCTGATGTCTTAAAGGCTGATTCACTAAAGTTGAGTTGATAAAGGAAGTCTTCAGTCATGGTAATAATAGATCTACGGGAGTTGATGGAATTACAACTTCCTTTTTCAAATTTTTTTGGAAGATTGTGGAAGATGATACGTGGAAGGCTATTGACTGTTTTTTTAAAACCGGTTGTTTGCATAAGGATTGGAAGGACATCTTAGTTGTTTTAATTCCTAAAATAAAAAATCCTTTAGTTCCATCAAACTTCTGACCAATAAGCTTATGTCAGTCTACTTACAAATTAGTGGCTACTATGATTTTAAAGAGAATGAATTGTATTTCTAAGTGTATCACTGAAGAACAAGCTGCTTTTCTTAATGGTCGCTCAATATTTGATCATTGCATTATTGATCAAGAGATATTCCATAAACTAAGAGTTTCTAAATATAGAAAAGGTTTTATGGTGGCTAAGATCGACATGGAACAAGCATACGACAAAATGAGTTGGGATGCTTTAGAACAGCTGCTACGTATGTTTGGATTTTCGGTGAATATGATTGTGCTGATTATGGAATGTGTCAAAAATGCCATATTTTCCTTCTTAATTAACAGAAAAGCTTCCATGTGGATCACTGCTGAAAATGGGTTTCGTCAAGGTTGCCCTCTCTCCCCATATCTCTTTATTTTATTCTCTCAACTTTTCTCTTTAGCTATGGCACAAGAGGGTCAAGAACTGGGTATTCAAATATCATGAAGATCACAAAAGGTCAGCCATCTATTGTATGCGGATGATATATTGATTTTTTCTCATGCTTCTAAGAAATTGGCTACCAAATTAAGAAGCATTATGTTAAAATTCTGTTCATGGACTGGTTTGAAAGTTAACAATGCTAAATCACAGATTTTGTTCAGTAAACACATGAACAAAGCTGATATGGCTCGGGTTACTTAGGTGTCCAGCTTTTGCTTAGAAGATCGGTTAAAACTGATTTTTAGTTTCTCATTGATAAAATCTTGCAAAAGTTAAATACTTGGGGTAGTAAATGTCTTTCCTTGGCTGGAAAATTTATTCTTGCGAAGACATCATTATTAACTCTTCCAAACTTTGTTTCTACTCATAATATGGTGCCTAAGAAAATTCTACAGGAAGTTGATAAATGCTGCAGGAATTTTATTTTGAATAAGAGAAATGGTAAGATGGGATTGCACTATGTTTCTTGGAACACGCTATGCAAATCAAAACAGTTGGGGGGAAGGAGTATTCAATCAGCTGTTGATAGAGCTAGGCCATTAAAAGCTAGGTTGACCTGGAGGGTAATTCAAAATCAGAACTCTTTGCTGTTCTGAGTTGTTACAGCCAGATATGGGGATAAATTATGGGGAACCAATTGCAAGATCAACACTTCTGTGACTTGGAAAGTATTGTATGAAGGTTCTAGATACTTGAAACCTCTTTTGAGGTGGAGAGTGGCTAATGGTAGAAAGATTGATGTACTTAATGATATTTGGCAATTAGATAAAAGTCTTGACAAATGTCCAGTTAATGCTGATTGTTTGGGATTGGAAGGACTAAAGCTCAGTCATTTTATTGATCCAAATGGAACTTGGAATGTAAAAGAACTGCAGTGCTATTTTAATGAACATCTGATTTCTATTATTTTGCAAATTAATATTGATACTGAACAACCTGAGGATTTTCTGGAGGAAACGTGTTCTTTATCAGGTAAATCCATTACAGCTCGTGCATATGAAGCCCAAAGCAGCAGTAACCAATGTGAGGAAATTACAGGTTTTGCGATTTGGCTTAAATAACTGAAACTCAATGCAAGGGTAGAATTATTCTGGTGGAGGTTGAGTAGAGGTGCAATCCCAACAATTGAGTTTTTGAAATATAGGAAACTCAATAATGATGATAAATGTGTTCGTGGTTGTGGGGATATTGAAAATCTGTCACACATTGTTGTTAATTGTAAATATCTACAGGAGGTGCTGAAGAAAATTCAGGAATGGGGTTTTTTTGTTCCTGTTTTTGATTCCCTGGAAGAATGTTTCAGTGAGCTCAAGTATCTTTCTATGGTTGCACCTAACATTGTTACTCTTTATTGCAATGCTGTGTACATGAATTGGAAGAACAGAAATGATGTAGCTCACAGGAAAACAACAATTACTGTCTCTGCATCGGCAGCAAATGTGATGTCTACGACCTTTTTATCTTCTTGTCCTCTCTTAGCTAGCTGGGGTGCTAATCTCCCTAGGGAGTTTCAATTTTTTTGGCACCCTCCACTGCAGGAATGGATCAAGATCAATGTTGATGCGGCTCTCTTACTATCTTATAATGATGGAATTGTTGGCTGTTTTAGAGATGATAAAGGCAGGCTATTGGTGGCTTTTGGTGAAAATAGAACTCATTGGGATATTGCAAATCTCGAACTTGAAGCGGTAATGGCAGTTAGGAAGTACTTACAACCATGGATGATGGATTGCAAAGGACTCATAATTGAAGGTGATAACATCAATGTGAACAAATTCATTCAAAATTCAATGAATAAGGCTAAGTGGCAAAGCTACAAAACGATAGAGGAGAATCTTCTATTCTTAGCCGATATCAATAAGGTAATGTTCAACCATATACATAGAAATTGTAATAGAGTAGCCGACATGTGTGCTACTTTGGCTTTAGATAGCAACTTTTGTTTTGATAGTTATTCTTTTGATAACATTCCTTCTTCTCTAGGCTTTATTTTGAAGAAGGAATGTGAACACTTGGCTTAGGTTGTATCTTGTTTTTCCTTCCCTTTTAATGCAATTGCTGCTGCATTTCTTCAAAAAAAAAAAAAGTCTATCCTTTGGGGTGGCATAATGTTAAGCTATGAATATTTAATTGAAAGGATCTATTAAATATATTTCAAAAAAATTATCCAAATGGATTGCCAATAGGTGTGATAAATTTAAAGGATAAATCACACGTGTTGGAAATGACCGAAGCAATTGATTGAGTTTAAAAAATGGAAACTTGATTGAAAGATTGATTTTTAATTAAGTTTATGTAGGAATTAGTTGAGAGAACAATTTTTAGTGAAGGAAATATAAATCATAGAAGGGAAATCAATTCCCAAATAAAGGTGGAAACTTAGACAGGAGATCGATTCCCAAATGAGTGGATTTAAGGCCTAATCGATAGATTGATTATCTGAGAGGTGAATTCAAACTTTGACTAGAAAATGGATTTCTAAATAAATCTGAATACTCGAATGGGAGAATGAATCTTGCAAGAGTGGATTTAGAACCTGACAGATAGATTGATTATCGAAAAGGTGAATTTAAACTTTGACTTGAAAATCAATTTCTAGATAAAGGGAAATACTCATTTGGGAGATCAATTCTAAAATGAGCATATTTAGAACCTGATCGGTAGATCAATTATCTAAAAGGTGAGTTTAAACTTTGACTAGAAGAGCAATTTTTGAACAAAGCAGAGTACTTAGAAGGGATCAATTCTTGAATGAGCAAATTCATAACCTCACCGATGGATAGATTATTAGAAAGGTGAATTTAAACTTTGAGTGGAAGATTGATTTCCAAATAAAGAAAATTACTCATATGAGAAATAGATTCTTTAAAGTGAGGATTTAGAACATGACCTATATATTGATTATCAAAAAGGTCAGTTTAAACTTTGACTTAATGATAGATTTATAAAAAAGCAAAACACAGAAAGGAAATTGATTCTCAAATGAGCGGATTTAGATCATGATTGATAGTTCGATTATCATAAAGGTGAATTTAAGCTTTGAATGGAAGATCAATTTCTAAACAAAATGGAATACTAGAATGGAACATCGATTCCCAGATAAGAAAATTTAGAACCTGAATGGTAGATCTATTATAAAAAAAGTGAGTTTTTATTTAGACTGGAAAATTAATCTTAAGGCAAAGTGGAATACTTAGAAAAGATACCAATTTCTGATTTAGTGAATTTAGAACCAGGACCTTTGAACTCCACTGAGTATAAGTTTCTTGGTTTTTCCATTTGAAGACCAATTACTTTATGGAGCATCAATAACACTAGAAATTTAAACTCAAGAATTTATTTCATTATAAAGTATACAAAATATAATAGCCATTATAATACTTCTTAAGGTATTGACCATTGATCAATAACATAGGATGATCTCCTTTACAGTCTATTTGCCGATAGGATCCTCCTTAGTAGGCTTTCTCCACCACAAATGGACCTTCCCACGTTAGCTCAAATTTACCTCGTATCTTTCAATGAGCTAAGATAGGTTTCATATAACTAGTACTAAGTCACCTACATGGAAAGTTCTCGGATGTCACAAATTTTTGTGAACCCGGATCATTTTAGCTTTATATAACTTGAGGTTTAATTGTGCCTATAGATGGTTATCCTATAAACCTTTGATCTCTTCTAACATGAGTTTTGCATTCTGTTCAGACGTAATCTTGTAGTTCACTATGACTTTGAGTGATGGTAGTTGTACTTCCAAAAGGATAAGAATCTCTATAATAAAGACTAAAGCATATGACATAGATTTAATTAAAGTTATATTTGTGGTTTGGTATGCCCACAAATCATCAACCAACTTCTCATGACATTGGCACTTATTATTTTCTAAGGTATTCTTTAAAATTTGAATAATCATTTTTTTGAATGAAGAACTATTATCCAAGATAATCAGGCGAGGAACATCGATCCAGTATACAACATTCTCTTCAAAAAACTTTAGAACTTGATAAGATTTGACTTCTCTCGAAGGAACTCATTCTGCTCACTTCGAGAAGTTATCTATAGATGCTTGTATAAAAAAATGACCTCTGGAGGATGGAGGATCTATCAGATCGATAATATTTGTACCCTAAGTTTAGAAAGCCAATGAAGTGATGGTTGGATGTATAACATTTTGTAGCTGATGTAGAACTACACCATGCACTTGGGATTGATGAAAATTATGTGCAAGATTAATACAATCTTCTATCATCGATGGCCAGTAATATCCTATTAATTTTATTTTTATTGTCATCTTTGGCCTGGATTGGTGTGCACCACACAATACAGCATGTCCTTCTTCTATGATCTTTTGTTCTTATACTTTATTCAAACATCCCAATCACATATGATCGAATGATATTCTATATAGGGTGTCATTTATTAGAGTATAGGAAAATAATAATCTTTTGATATGATCTACAGTTGATTTCTCCCAAGCAAGCTAATTTTCTTGCAAGTATTAGATTAATGCTTTTCATTGATCTAATGCTTCATAATATATTGTTAAAATAATTTCACCTCAAGTAGGGATTCTCTATTTATATATTCAATGTCTACAGAAGATAGAATTTTTTACCCTTGCACTTCTATAAGAATTGAATCTTTCTCAAATCATGCTAGTGCCTTAGCTAACTTAATAGAAGCATCCTCTATAGAATTCTTTCTATGGGGATTTATATATAACATAACATTTGGAATCTTTTCTAATGGATGCATAGTATACTTATGGCAAGGATTCAAAGTGTTTTTTAAAACTTTGTAAATCCTAGCTACTTGATTAATCATAAGTTATAAATCTCCAAAGATTTTAATCTCTTTAATCCCATTTAAACTTATCAATTATAAGCTAGTTATTAGAGCCTCACACTCATTTTTATTTATGGTACATTGTTTTGATATATGGTATGAGTAATACATCACACCTTTATCTAGCATGAATAATACTATATCAATTATGGCTGGTCCTATAGAAAATATCATCTGATGCTCCTTGCTCATTAGAAGTAGGACCATCAAAATAGAATTCCCAGATTAATTTCTCATTCAAATCAAGTTTCATAATTTTTTCAGCATTTATCAAGAAATAATCCTGCACTGAATGAGCTAAAAGGAAATCTAATAAAGCTTATCCTTTTTCTATACGTAGAGGAATGAATATAATATTAAACTATGATAGAATCATTAACCAATGAGCTGTCTTCTCAATAATGTTGGTTGAGTCATTAATTATTACAATGGATTTATCCTGGATATTTGATTTACTTTTGAGAAAGTATGTAGTGCCGTAACTTCTATGCAGTGAATATCAAAGCTAAATAATGCTTCTAAATTGAAGGATATTTTACTTCAATGGGAAGTAAACATCTACTCAAATAATAAAGTGTGTTCTTTTTTCCTTCCTCATCAATATGAGCTAATAAGGTGCTAAGATATTCACTTAAAGCTATTGTACAAAGGATTAATAATTTCCCTAATTTAGGAGCTAAAAACACTGTAGGTTTGGTGAAATACTATTTTTTGCTATCGAACTCTTACTAGAAATTATTATCCCACCTGAATGGAGTATCTTTCTTGCAAAATGCTACAAATGATCGACATCTGCCTGAAAGGTTTGATATAAATATCCTAAGATATGCTAATCAACGAGGGAAAGATCTCAATTGGGTAAGACTTTTAGGTGGCGGCATTTATATTATTTTTTTGATATTATTTGAGTCAATTTTTATTTTGCAGTGTCGAACCATGACCCAAAAATTTCCCTGAAGTAACGACAAAAGCACATTAGAAAGGATTCAATTTGAGATTATATTGACATAATCTATGGAAAATAATTCTCAAGACATAAAAATGATCACCTATTTTAATTCTTTTAAAGACTAGATCATCAACATAACACTCCACCTGATCTTGGATGAGTTTGTAAAAAATTATCATTATTGCTTGGGGGTAAGTTTCTCCTATGTTCTTTAATTCAAATGGCATAACTTTATAGAAATTGATGTCTATTGACATTTTTAATGTTGTATACTTCTCATATTTGTGATCCATCTTAATCTGATAGTATCTATATGAGCCATTTATAAAGGAGAATATTGCTTGCGAGGAGGTGATATTTATCATTAGTTTCATGATAATGATAGGAAACGCATCTTTAGGGCAAGCTTTGTTCAAATATCTAAAGTAGATATAGACATATATCTGACCATTCTTCTTCTTTATTAGAATGATGCTAAATAACTAGGTTGGATATTTCTCCACCCTGATAAAACTGTCAATGATCAGTTTCCTAATTTCAATTGTGACCTATTGCTCGATGTCGAGTTGCATTCATCGAGGCGAATGCTTCACTGGAAATACTTCTAATTGAATTACTAAATTATAAACTACAATATATGGGGACAATTCGATCATCTCTTCATAACTTATGGGAAGGAAGTCCTAAATTCTATCAGTAGTTTAATCATGTCATTCTCCTCATCCTTATTCAATAAAAAGTTGATGAAGATCAGATAAGGGCCTTCTTTGTTGCCAAAATTTAATTCTTTCAGATAATCAATCATATATTTAATTTCCTCATCAAGTTTTAGAGGTGCATTGCTAACTTGAGAGTCTTCCAAATCATCTAAAGTTTCTAAACATAGTTCTTCAAAAGGGTTAATATTCACCCAAAAGAGACTATCAGACTCTAATTTATTAGATATTACAAATAAATATTCATCATCAAATGAACATAGTTTAGCAAATTCAATACCTAATCTTGATATATATTTGAAGTATTTTGTATTCCATATGTATTCAAATTGCTTGGCTTCACCTCTAGTCCACTTTGAAGGTGTTAAAACCTTTCTTAGAGAAATTATTTATAGGGTTCAAATTACTAATCAAAAGGTAGTTCTATTATATCATCCATAAAAGGATCTTTAAGTGTTACATCAATTTTTGAAGGTTTACTAGTGGAAGGTATAAAGATATTGGCTTTATGTTTGTTGTAAGAGGAAGAGAGATTTTTACTTTCATCCTTTCTACATCATTCTTCAATATTGTGGTTAAGGTAATGTAATCAACATACCTCTTTAACCTCTCCATGGTAGATAGATATGAATTATCTTTCCTAGTGACTTGGACCATATCCTCGTTGCTATCAGTTTTTATAGAAATTTCAAACTTTGACTGATTTATAAATTTATTGTATTCTACTATCTATGGGCCTTTCTCAAGCATAAATGATTCATCCTCCAAATTGGATTCCAAATCAATATATAATGCAGGTTCCCTTATTTAAATAATTTGTTTTCATTTTCACGTATTATTTAATTTTGCCATCCCCGACCTCTTCCTCTAGATCATTGGGACATTTTACCTCTTTTCTGTGAGAGAGGAGATTGTGACCAACGAACATTGTGTTCGAGATCAGGATGCTGCTCCTTTTATTTTTTTGTCCTTTTTTTCTTTCTCTTTTCTTTATTTTATTTTTTTCAGACAATTTGAGAATTTTAGAGAAAATAGTGATGCTTCTGAGCTAGATAATTTTAATTCTATATTGGTAAGAACACCCTGCAGGTCGAGTAGAAGGGAATCACTATCATAATAGTGTTGAAATTATTTGTCTATGTCATTTATAGCTGTTCCTTGAAAATTATTTATGTTATTATTTAGATTTTGATCTTAATATTCATTATTAGACTTAAACATGACATACATAGAATCCTTTTTCATTACTTTCTAAATCTTAGGTCTAACAAAATGTAAATTATACAAGGTTAAAGTTTTGAGAGAAATGGGTTCTCTATTTTGTAGAAATGACTAATTTATCAAAAACTAACTCTATTTTATTTTTCACTTCCTCCCTCATATATGTAGGAGCTTGATCAACTCATACTTTTTTAGGCTCTTCAATTAAATCTTTATTCTTCTTTTCATCATAAGAAACTATATCAACCTGGATGTTACTCCAGACTATTAGAGATTCTTGGAAAGATGAATGGTATAGTTTATTATGGGTTATTTTAGAAGATTGCGATAAAACTATATCCCATCCATCATTAGGTTTTAAAATAGCTGTAGAAAGCTCACTAAATATACACTTACCAGATCATTGACTCGAATCTACTTAGTATTCTTTGTGTATCACAATTGTACCATCTTTACAGTTTCAATATATCAACTCATTAAAAGTTATGCGTCCTTCAAACTCATGACCTAACATCTAATGATATTGATAATTTTTAGGTTTCCCTGGTTTATAAACTTCTTACCTTCTGGCTCAAGGAGGTTGAATTCTACCTTGTTTTTTAGGCTCCTAAAATACTTTCTTGATAGCCACTAATTTAAAAGGATATACTTTATTCTTAAAGTAATTAAACATTTCTTTCTACTATTTTGGAGTAAGAAAACGCCGAGGTCTAGGTTGCTGATCACACTGAGACCTATTATACTGCTGATACTAAGGAGGTCAACTTAGATTTTTTTCCATAATTTGCATATATTATTTCCCTTTATCAACTGCAGTCATTATGCCTCACTTCTTCTATAACACCTTTTGGAGTTTTAATTTCTTTATTTCTATAGAAGTTGAATCCTTTAAATGATAGTTGAGAAGCTTCCTCTTGGAGATTAGAGGCTTTATTTAATAGCTTTTCAAAACTTTTAATTGTAAACCTTTAGGTAGATAGATAACTAGACTATGGATATTTTTTTAGATGGATCTCTATACCCTATTGTTATTTTATCTTAAGCTCACATCTCTTGCTAAGATTCATCCATTTGAGGATAAAATCTACCAGGCTTTAACTTGGCTTCTACTTCTCTACTAGCAAATTACTGATGGTGATGTGATGCTTTCTATGATGAATCTCTTTTCAAACATAGCTTATAGATCATTGAAGGTATGGACTGGCCCATTGATAATTTAGTATACCAATCAAATGCAATCCCATATATGCTACTAATGAATTATCTGAATAATAACACATCATTACCACCAACATTATAGCAACTGGCTCCGAAGTGAGTGAGGTGTTGCTTTGAATTACCTGTACCATCGATGTTTTTGAAAGAGGGAGGTAGGAATCCTTTTGGATAAGGGACCAAGTCATATTGTTACGGATATGACCTACCCTTTATAATAGATGAGGTACTCTAAGCCTTAGCTAATGCCTTCTTAACTTATTATTTGACCATATGCTCGATATCCACTAACTATATTAATGGTGCTTCTACTTTCACAAGTTTTTGCACTAGTTTCTTGGGTTCCTATATCCTAATTGCTTTCTTCTTGGTATTCAACTACAATTATTTGGAGAAGATTTAACTTGGGTATCTAAAATAGGAGTAATGCCTTGAAAGATAGAGATTATAACCATCATCTCCTCTAACTTATTTTCCATTCTCAATATTTTCTCATATATCTGACTCTATTGTTCTAGTTGATTAAATTTGGTGTATCATCTTCGTCTTCATCATTATTAGTAAGCCCTGATTCACCCTTTTCTTTCTCCTTTCCTATTTATAGAGATTATCAGATAATGCCCATGTTGATACTAACAAACATCTCATTATTCATGTCTTCATCCTCTACAACCTAATGTTTATTGATTTTTTAGATACTTTCTTTTAGATGATCCATCATCTCCTATATTGATTTTCCACCCACATCATCTGGGTCTACCATAGTATATTCTTTGTAAGGAGATAATTCTATCACAAACTTCCCCTTTCTTAATCTTTCATCTACTACATTATTCCTATAAAGATTTAATATAATTAGAGTGGGAACCATCTTAGGCTGCCAAGCTCCTGTTTGATAATGAGGTTGACTGATTTGTGAATTACACTCTCCTCTTATCAAAACCAGAAGATGATTTACTTCCTCATGAATTGTGTTGTTCAAACCTTGATTGATTCGTAGACTTATTAGAAATTCTTAATAGAATATTTCTAAACCAATATAAAGATGGAGGAGATAAGGGATTATACCCTTGATGGGCTAATGCTTTGTATCCCAAAGATTTAATAGGAGTTTGTTAAATGTGCTGATTGACTGATATTATGTGCTACTCATGATATGAGAGCTTCTTTGGCTCTGTATGATGATCTATAACAACAGCTGGTTGACTTTGTTCCGATTCTTAAAATTGAACTCTTCTCATTGTAGGAGGGGACCCTCCTCATTTTCCACTTGAGTTAGGACATACTTTAATAGAGATCACATCATTCACACTTCTCAAAAATTTATTCTTCAACTACCCATAACCACTGACACAGTCCTGGATCAACCCATTCTGTAAAGACTTAAACTTTGTCTTCCTTTCATATGAAAAAGGAAGGGAAGGATCTTCATGGAATGGATTAGTGGGGTAATTTACTATACACAATACACTTTCTTCTTCATAAACAACATACAATGGATGAAATCTACTGCCATCCATATGAGGAGAATGAATGTATGCCTTAGTAAAAGTTTATGAGGGTTGTGAAACCCTATAGAACTTGCCTGAGGCTAACCAAGAGGGAGGTAAATTGGATATTTTAAAAGATTCTTTAGAGAAAAATAGATATTCTTTAAAAACTTTTTAAACTTACTTATGATAATTATTACAGCAAATATAAAAAAAGTAAATTACATAACAATGAAATAAATCATAGTTATCAACAAAATAAATAATCACAAAAAATAACATGCAAAAATTAAAGTTTGGAAATAATAAAATGAATGAACACACAAGAATTTATAGTGGTTCGATCAACTTGACCTACGTCCACTCCTTAGAGATTCCATTTCCAAGTATTGCAGTAAATAGTAATGACTCTCCATTTGCTCCCACAGTAAGGCGGAGAAGCCTGTATAGACATTATTTCACCTCCCTATTGCCATAGAGCATTGTGACTCTTTTACAAGCAAAGAATCTCAACTCAATTTTCACCCTCCTAGTGATGATCAGAGAACCACAACTCTATTTTCAACCTCCATGTGATGGTCAAAGAACCTAAACTCTATTTTTTCCCTCCTAGTGATGGTTAAAGAACCATGATCTTTACTAAAGAACATCTTCTTTAGAGCTACAGATAATTTAGGTAGACACTTTTAGATACTAGGAATGATTCTTGCTTGGACCAACCTTGTGAATCCCCTCAATATTTCTCCCTCACATGATCTCCCTTTATTCTTTTACAAAGATCTCCTTCTTTTCTCCCTCAAAGCTCTCTCTTCTAAAGTCTCAACAGTCCAAGATTTTCTAATAGAAGTATTTGAAAACCTTAAGAAGTAGACTTCAAGAAAACCTAAATTTTAAGAGATTAGTCTTCTATTCATACAGGATGAAATACATATAGTACAATATGGTAAGTGTAATTCAAACTCATTTAGAAAGATCATTCAAACAAATTGTGCAACCTTTGAAGCATTTTGTATAATACGATTAAGGCATCATATGGTATGAACTATAGAAATTTCGTATGTTCATTTGGGATGATCCTTGTGACAACCAATTTCATACAAAGGTAATCATTTAGCACTATAAACATCGTATAGTATGATCAGTACAAAAATCATAGATTTTGTTTCGTATGATCTCTAGGATGACCAATTTAGTATATGGGTAATCATATAATATAAACTATATAATACAATTAGATCAACAATAATAATTATCAATGATTTTATTCCCCGATATTGGGGGATTAATTAAGAAAGATTTTATTTGGGGCATTTAATACAAACCAAATTGTACTATATAATCAGTCCAGAATTAATATCTTCCTTAACCTATAACTAGTAGGGTTTGACATAGCACAACAAATTATATAATACAAGTTAAAATCATACAATATGAAGCAAGGTCGTACAATATGAAACTAAAACTATATAGCATGATGTACATAAGAAAATCTCTCTCAAAAAAATATTTTTATCTTTCCCCTTGTGTGTTTGCAAGGTTACTCAATAATGATATCCACCCAATTAAATGATCTGACTCAAGAAAGAAAAAAATAACATAATAAAATAAAAACTAATTGTAACCTTAGTGAACCCAATCTTGAGCTGAACAAAATTACAAGTGAATGGTGGACTGAATTCCTAAAATATTAGTACACACAAAAATAAAATGAAATATCTTATAAATAAGAGAGTAGTATTAGACACAATAATATTTATTATCATCAAAATCACAATGCTTGAATCTGGTTTGCAACACGTAGGTGCTTTAGTATTTATTTTCTTTGTTACTTCAATTATAGCAGCAATCAGTTTATCTTTCTAAATTAATTTAGCTTTCTCATATCTTCACCACATATAATGTTTTATGTTATGATGAAAAGATTTAGTCATCTCATGGACGCTTGAAGAAGACCCACCTCAAAGTTCCGGAATACAAGGTTCCAAAATTAACTGGAGACTTTCCCTTAATCATGGCAGCTGATTTGTGGAAAGTCAAATGAAAAAAGACCATGTGCTAGTAGCTATAGATTAAACTATATACCCACCCTTGATGTTGCCTTGAAGAGTAGTTGACTTTATGGATTCAATAGTAGGTGCAACCATTTCAGCCTGTGGTGTTGTGAAGGTGACTTTCAGATTTTCGAAGCCTGAACCAAACTTGATCTAAGTGCCCTCACCAAATTGGGCAGTAGTAATGCTGAGATTAAAATAAAGTTTTAGACAATTTTTGTAATTTAACAAGAAAAACTAAATAAATAATAGAACTTTCTAAACCTACGCTAAATTTTGAAACAGAATTTCTCATTGATCTGAATCTCTTTGAAGTCTATGATAAATCATAAATGATTGAGGATTAAAAGTTGAAGGAAACTAACTAAGGACACAAAATAAAGAAAGCATCATCGTAAACTGTAGATTTGGAAGAAAAATTGACCATGAATTGAAGTTGATTTTGAAATTAGATTCAAAATGGATATTTTTGAAAGACCCTTGTCCAAATGATTTTAAATGCATAAAGTAAGAAGAAACCTAAATTGAATATTTATTTAGAATTGGAAAATAACATGAATGAAAAGTTTTTTAAGAGGGAGGAGGACAAGTTAAGAATTTATAATCTAAAGCATGAAATTGTCATACCCACCCAAGACCATACATATGCAAAAATGCGATGCTACAAACAGGTAACACTTCTATTGTACCTTGGACCGAATCAATATTTTTGTTGTCCTTATCCGCTTGGATTTTAGGACGAAGTCAAGTTACCCTAGTATATGGTCACTCGCATGAGAATAAAAATTGTAATCTATGAGACTCAAATTAAACATACAAATGATATGTATAAGCAAGACTGGTTTGGTTTGACACAATAGGGAATACAAGACTATAAATATACAAATGATGCAATACTACAAAATATATAAAAAAAAAAGGCTACACATAGGAAAAACAACTATTAAACTAAGGAATGAATTAGTATATCAGTTGATATACTCTACATGGCTTTTAGGATGAAGCCAAGAAACCATGGGATATGCTCACTCGGGTGATCATAAAACATGCAAAATTTATCACTCAAACTAAATATACAAATGACATGCATAGACAAGAATAGCTTGGTTTGACAAAATAGAGAATACAATACTATACATATACAAAAATGCAAGACTTTAAAAAATTGAAAATTACATGAATACAAATGGGCAGAACCCTGTACATGTCTTATGATCAAATTGGTATTTTGATTGGCCTCCTCTTGGCTTTTAGGATGTAGCCAAATAACCCTGAGATATGCTCAGTCATGCGAGAATAAAACATGAAAGTTGTGAGACTTAAATTAAAAATACAAATGATATCAATAAATAGGATTGGCTTGGTTTGACACATTATGGAATACAAATCTAAAACATGACATTACAAAACATGATCCCATAAAACTATACAAATCATGATTATACATGATAAAAATTTAAATAAAAAAATAGTTACATGAAATTTAGTAGCACAAGTATTTAATTAAACATATATATTTTTAAAAAAAATTAGTCTTCATTTAAGATAAATAGAGAAGTTTATCCCCAATAGAGTCTCTAGAAAAATCTATGGATAATTTTTTTAATTTGATTTAAATATATTTAACTAGAAGAATTTATTAAATATATTTAAAGTAAATAAAAAAAAATTGCACAAGGTAGATCGAGTACTAAAAGTTACATTGTTATGAAACTCAATATATGTGTCTGCTTATATACTCTTTAGGTAATCCAAAAGATAATTATCTCACTTACTTTAAGGTTTGTTAACTTTTGGAATAATATAAAAGTCTTAGAGCCCAAATACCTGAAGATTAGATAAGCAAGCACATTTATATAGATTTGTGTCACCACATAGGTGTAGAAATCTGAGCTTATAGGTGGTGGAGCTTAGGTAGTTTTCTATCCTGCAGACCGTAGGTTGTACTTTACATTTTATTGTTATTTTTACTATTATATATAATAGTTCCTTTTATATACTACTTTATGCACATAGAGATTCATATATGTGGGTTAGTATATTACTTACATTAGAGGGCAGTTGGTTTTTTTAGGTTTTGGTGATGTGTGCCCTTTCCTTTGTAGGAAGACATGTGTTCATTTTAGAATGATTTAGTTTGGTACTATAGACTCAAATACATTTATTAAATCATGCATGCATGATTGCATATTTACTTCTGTGTATTATATAACAAACTAAAGCATACAAGCTCACGAAAAGGAAGGGATTTTTTAATTTCTTAGGAAGGAAACTAATCTAGAGAGGGAAGCTTTAAGTAGAGAGAAGGTTTGAGGAGGGTTTTTCATGACATTAGAAGTTGAATTTTATTTTTGTAGGTTTTTAGCTTTAAGGCGAATTTGGAGGTAAGGACATCGGTCTTTGTGCCAAGTGGAGGATCAAAGCTTGATGGTTCTTCTTTATTAAGTGTGGTGGATGTGTGTGGTAAGGGTAATATGGTTTAGTTTGTTTGAAGAGTGATTCTTGAATGGGGAAAGATAGTGGAAGGGTTCTAGGCAGGGGGATTTTTGGTTTTCAAGATTGGTGTTATGGTTGCTGCTCCTCATTGGGTTAATGAGATTTCTTGTCATGGGAGTGGGATGCTGATTATCGCAATTGATCTTCATAGAATATGCTATGGTATTAGTCAGGTGTTTCATTTAAACGTATTATGGAAGATTAATGTGGATTTATCTATTATTGATGGATCATACTATTTTTTCATCCAAGATTAGTTCTTGTCCCTAGAGCATTATTGTAAGAATAGGTATAGGTCCGATGGTAATAACCGAGCTAGTGGTACTAGGGTTATATTGGTCTAGATATGTAAATCATGATTGAATACCTTCTCTCTGGGGTATCTCATCGGAAGGCTGATTGTAATTAAAATATGGTTGATAAAGAAGCTTCCTCTTCTTCTAGTTAGGATGAAATAGATAATTGTGAAGGTCTTTTTGAAGATCCTCCTTGTTCCATTGATGAAAGGTTTGTAATTCCTTCAATTATTGAGGATAAACATTTTTATTAGGATTTTTAATAATTCTTCGAGTCCGTAGGATTCTAAGATGAATAAGTTTATAGAAATTCAAATGTATCTTGATGTTATTATTATGCTCCCTAAATTTTATCCTCAAGGTGTATTACTAAATTCCCCATTTCTATTCATATTTTATATAAATGTTGTGGTGTAGTTCTTGGTGGGGAAGTTTAGTGGCTGTGAAATGGGTTTAGTTGTTGGAGTAATGGGGAAGTTTTTCTCAGTTAGAAGGATGGAAGTTCTAGGGAGAGTTAGTTCTTCCGTTGGAGGTTTTGTATGGTATATAAGTTGTATTTTCATTGGAAGACAAATATCGTGTACCTAAATTTTGAGGGGACTTCATCATTAGATTATATAAGTTATGGTATAAGAAATGTGATATTTCTTTTAGATGTTATTCCCTAAAGTTCAATGTTGGGCTTCCTACATAATTTTTTGGTGGTATAAAGAAGAAACCAATATTAGTGAAAGCTAGGGGTATGGGCTTGTTGTTGCTGAAAATAAATGAATACATCTGGTGGTTGAATTGGACATTTATGGCAAAGTTGCATCCAAGGATAGAACCTATACTTTTTGACAGATGCAAATTTGGAAAGCCCTCTAAAGATGATGAAAACTGCTGAGCTGCATTCTCCCATTTTGAATGCTATTTTTAAGGTGTTGCCTTATTATGTTAATGCAACTATAGTTAATGAATCTAAAGTTGTGCATCAAGTGGATTTAGGTTGGAGGTTCTATTACTGAGTAGCTGTGATTTTTTGGACTATTGAAATAGGTTATTGTGTGTCTTCCTAGAGATTTTATTACTGAGTTTAAAGGAGTTAAATCCTCAGCATTGTGCCATTCTATGAATGTGTTAATGGAGTTGAAGATTGGAGTGGTTGTTGCTTATGTAGATGCTAAAAAGGTAGCTGGGAATCCATCCAGGTTGTTGGGGATGGGTATGATAAAAGTAATGGAGATCATGTCATTGGTGGTTCTCATGTAGGAAGTTTTTGTAGGTGGCCTATGTTGGAGTTTCAGAAGAAATTCAATTCCTTTCATATCTATAATGTTGTTGCCTTATTCTTAAAGGAGCATGGCTTCATTATAGTAGTTGTAAAACTACCTTTTTTTTAAATGTATTAGGGGGATAATATTTGTCTTCCTATTCATTTTATTATGGGATCATTTGAGAGTACATATCAGGGACATGGTTTATGGATCCCAAGTTCAAGTGTGATTGAATGGTTGTTGAATTAGATGCAGAAGTCAAAGCAACTTCTATGGATAGTTTCTACTCTTCTTTGAGCAATAGAAAGTTGCATAGTCATCTAAAGATGGTGATTTAAGCTAAACTAAATGCTTATGTGGTAGATGTTGATTTAATGGTGGCACATTATACTATTTATGATGCTTGTAGTAAGAATTTTACTGCTAAGCATCAAGTTGAGTATGAGGACCAGGTGTTTCGAGCAAGTTTAGCTATAGTGTATACTTATTGATGAATGTATCTGAATGATTGTGTGAGTCTTCTTAGAGTTTTAGTTTCTAGCTTGAACAAATTTAAGCAAAGGTTAAAATTTTGGAAGATTTAGTTTAGGTGGTGGATGTGTTAATGAAAGTAATCATATGAATGGAAAATAATGTTCAGGTTCTCCTTCTTAGCTTGTGGTTAATTATAAAGGTAATATAAATTAATTTAGTTCAATGGAGGCTAGACAAGACAAGTCTATGTTAAGCTAATTATGGAGCTCAAGCTCATAGGGCATATTGAAGATTTAGCCAGAGTAAATGGTAAAGTTACAGGAGGGATCACTACTCCTTTTGTTAGTGTAATGACTAGGAAGGCTAGTAGTAAAAGTTATTCGATGGAAGTGGCGGCTCTAGGTCCTCTAGGAAGAAAAAGTTTCATAAATAATTTTTATTTTCATTATGAAATTTGTGCAATGGAATGTAGGATTCTTCTTACTTCTCAACATAGATCTAAATGGGAACTATGGATATTAACATTCCAATTTCGTTGTTTTCATACTATTGGTATCCCAAACACCCCAATTATTTTAAGGAGAGGAGCAGTGAATCTCATATCCATTACATAAAATTATTTTTGCGGGTAGTTATAAGGATCACTAGGCTTATTCTTGGAGTCAATACGTACGTTTGGTTCTTATTTTTGGTTATGGACGGTGTCGACCCAAAATTTTCTTTATTCTTAGGTTGTTTTTCAATAAGACTTCTTCTCTTTCCTTGTTTAGAAAAGAGAAACATTTAGCTTTATTTTTCTTATGCTTTGTAATAGCTTTATTTTTTTATTATTGCAATTTTCACTTTAGAAAGGAAAAAAAAGAAGTGGGACCTAAGCATCAGAGCTAGTCCACTACTTTTGATGGTTTTAAGGCCATTATGCTGTGAATTTCTCCTCAAAAGTGAGTAATGTAGATTGCATTAGTGTATCATTTAGCTTGCATTGAGTGAATTATAGAGGATTTAAAGTCTAAGTAAAAAATTATTTTTAAAGTGAATCATCTAGGTGCATGCCATCTTCAAAGTTTTTGATTTAATTTCAGAACTTGAATCATTGGCTCTTGTTTAAACAAATAACTATCAACCTTGCATACACTAGACCTAAAAGTATGGCTTTACTATGTTTTTGGATAGTTACCGGGCTGTTAAATGATAATAATCTAATGAAATTTAAACTCAAACATAAATTCAATCCTATTCTAAATCAGTAAAGTAAAATATTAGTACATGTTAGAGTGTTTTTGGGTATCTAGAATCTTAAGTACTCTGTAGCTCTCTTCCACTGATTCTACAATTAAGTGTTAAAAACTAAATTCATTGATCTAATCTTTGTAAATCTAAAAAAGTTTAATTACCACTTTAATTTAGATTTTTCTCAAAAGCTATCTTAAGATATAATTAACTATAGTGTTTTTCCTCTATAGGGAACTTATAACCCAATAAAAAAATAAACCCTGCTCTAGTTCTTTTGAGTGGGGGAAAATTTTTGAGATAAATTAAACTCTAATCCTTTATTAATTTTATTTTAAAAATAATAGGTAAATTCCATTTTATCTTTCAAGATGAATATTATATTCCTTATGCTAAGTTTGACTATAAAATTTAATTTCAATTATAATTTCAAATTGATAGTGAAGAATTAGTTTGTCTTTCGAGAAACATAATATTTGATATGCATATTTAATTAAATAAACATAAAGTTCAAATAAGTGTGTACAGATTATTTTCTCGCAAGATTTTTTTGGCTACTCCACTGAGGATTAGTTCTTCTCTATTTCTTTAGTGGGGACTAGAGTTTAAAAAGGTCGAAATATTGCTCTAGTAGTAGGTTCAAACTACCTTTAGCTCCATTTAGTTATTTCATCCTTTAGTGGAGTTGATCAACATTTAAAATCTTTAAACTACTTTAAATTGAATTCATCCAATGATTTATTTTCACCTAAAAATGTCGTTTGAATCATTTCTCTAATCTGAATATTGTATCATAATTACATTTCTCTATGTAGCTTAGTATAGTTATTTGGACTAGGTTTAGATGAATCTTTATACACTTTAGATCTAAACCAAGATTTGATAAATTTTTTTTAATCTTAAATCAAAATTTCAAACTTTTAATCGTTCCCTTAATCTTGAGTGATTAATTATAGTTAGATGTCTTCGTGTAGATTTAAGTGGTTACATGAATTGGGTCTCGATTAAAATCACTTTCAATTCTTCAAATTAAAATTCAATTTCAAATTAGTTTTAACCTTTTTTTTTTGGGATTTAGTGCATTTAATTTAGTATTGTCTCTAAACCTAAATATCTTATCTATAGTCAATGAGTTTAGAAACTAATATAGAATTTTGGTTCACTTACATAAATGATAAGAAAATTAATCTTTATGTTCACTAACAATCTTAATATCACAGTTAATTACAACTTTTTTATGGCACTCTGATCAAGTTTTGTTCTATCTTTGAGAATCATGAGATGACCATCAATGGTCCATAATTTACTATAAGAAAATCTTATGATGCATTTTATGAGAAACATGTTGTAGAGTTCACTAATGATGGTATGTCTATGGTTACTCCTATAACCACTAAACCCTTCATATTCCCTCACTTGACTTTTTTATAAATCTATCATCAATCAAAAGTTGAAATCTGTCATTCCTTCTAGGTTCCCTATGTTAAGAACTTTGAAGATTGGTTTATCCTCTAATGTAAACAAGTTTACCAAATCTTAACTCTACAACAAGAATCACCACATAAGGCAGAGTGTTGAGAAGAAAAAAATAATCGAGGAAGATATTCTATTTTTTTTTTTTTTTTTAATATTTAATTTTTTTTGGAAACCCACATAGGGGTCTACACATTATTTAAGAAAAATATTACACAGTTCTTTTAGGGACCTCTAGTTTCGTAATAATCATAAGAGCTACGAAAAGAAAGCACAAAAATCCTAAGAGCTCGAGTTCCCCCAAAACCGAAGAAATTAGAACCCCGTGATAAAAGCTTGTTATGCACAGAAGTAATCAAAACATAAAAAAGAAAAGTTTTCTTCCTACCTTTAGAAAGATGAACCCCGAGGTACTTAATCGGCAAGTGACCTTGCACAAACAACTCTTATGCTTATTAAGAGAAACCCCACTAAAAATTTCAAACTAATGAAAGAAACCAATTAGTCTGTTAATCATATTTAATGAAGTATTAGAAAAATGATGAAATCATCAACAAAACAAAAATGGGAAATAGGAAAACTACCCAAGGTTCTAAAATAGTGGCTAGGGCGATTCTCAAAGAGGTTGGCAAGGCCACTAGATAAACACTCAGCAGCAATATTGAAAAGGGAAGGAGAGATAGGATCACCTATCTTAAGCCATGAGAGGAATTAAAAAAACCATTGCTTTTTCCATTCATTTTAATCCAGATAAGAATACAACGAAAGACCCTAGCCAGAAACACACAACTATCCCAGAACATCTAGTTGTGGAAAAACCAGCTACAAAAAGCTTCAGCAAGGGTACAGAAACCAAAAACCCAGGAAAAACCAGTAAAAGAAACAACTAACAAACCAACCAAAGAAGCTTCTTATGGAAAAAGCAACAATACCACCAAAAAATAGCATCCACCTGCACCTTAAAAATTAACATAATGAACACAATGTTTTTCCAGTTTTAATAGGTACCTAACCAGAAGAGGCAAATTAGAACAAAAAAAATCCTTTATAGAGTCCAAAGCACAACCCCATCTAGCCATAGCTATAGCACAAGCATTTCCATTCCCCTCAATAGAAAAAAAAAATGAAGAATTAAGCATGCACAACACCATCTGAATATCCCTTCTCATGTAAAACAAATGAGAAGAACAATTATTATCATTCTTAGGATAAAGGACAGGAAGCAATAAGAAGATCTAACTTCCACCATAATATTAATGCAGTCAAGAGAGAAACACAACCTTAAACCATAGAGGATAGTAAAAATAGTAGTACTCATAACATCACCATTGTAAATAGGACCCACAAATCCAAGAATGCATCTACCCTTGGAGTCCCTGATGACTCGACCACAACCAGCCTTAGACATGTTGAAAAAACCATCCATATTTAACTTTAAAAAATTATCCGGTTGTTTAAGCCAAAGAATACTTATGGGAATCTTTTGACTATTATCCCATTTAAGATTAATCCTAAAATCTTTAGCAGCAGTGTGATACTTATTGAAGTTCTTAACAAATATTAACTTAGCAGAAAAATGGTCCCTAATTTTTTCTTTCACATTTTGGATAATCCTATAATGATTCATAACCACACCATTATAACTGGAATTAATCCTATCCAACCAAAAAAACCAATTCCTTTGAATCAGCCCCTTGGCAGAATTCGCGCAGAGGATGGAGGGTTGCTATCCAGCCACCACCGATGCTTGGAATGTGCTGCCATGGAATAGAATTGCATTTGGGACTTCAGATAAAGCTTATTTGGAGAACGAATTGAGAAATAGAATTTAGTCTTTGGTGATCTGAGAGCCAATTATGGAGAAGGTTGCGGTAGCTTCACCTATGGTGGGTAAAGGTAAACAAGTTATGATTGAAGAAGAGAAATCTCTTCATCATAATGATGGCTCAGCTTTGTCAGGGATAAAGTTAATTATTAGCAGATTCCCCAACATGAAACACATACCTGGTATGGAAGTTGATCATTTGTCGGAAAAGGCTCAGGTTTTCAATCCAATTATTTGTGAAAAAGCTGAAGAAGGAGGAAATCATTCTAATTGTGTAGTAGAGGGAAATACTAGTGTTTTATCATCTTGACAAGAGCAAGTTAATCCATGGATTAAACATCCATACATTAAATTCAATCTTCCGGCTTATGGTTCCTTTCTAACGAAAGATGGATCAGCTGTCAAATTATTTGAGCCTAATGTTAAAACTAATTCAGAGAAGTTACAATTCTCCATTGGAGTGAAGGTATTTGGGAGGCGTATTTTGGTACATCTGGTTGCAGCGGAGCTGAGACGTTAGTGGATGATGTTTGGTAAATTTCATCTAACAATCCTTGGTTCTGAATGGGTTTTATGTTCATTCTTCTCTAAGGAGGCCATGGAGAATGTTCTATCATGAGGACCATGGTTTGTCAATGGGCATATAGTTAGGCTTGATAAATAGAGCTTAGAACTTGATCCTAATTCTCTCAAAGGGCAATCTTCTCCAATATGGATTAGAATGCTGAGTTTGCCATTGTACTGCTTGGACGAAATCAAGGTCTCAAGAATAGTGTCTTCTATTACAGAACCCATTTTGATTGATGGAGATATGTTCCAATGGGGGAGGAGAGAATTTGCCAGGGTTTGTGTCTGAATTAAGCTTGATCGACAGTTGCATACTGGTGTCTGGGTGGAAGGAGTTAATGGCAAATTTTTCCAAAAAGTAGAATATGTGAAAATTTCCAACTTTTGTTATGAATGTGGATGTAATGGTCATTTGAAGGAATCTTGAAATGTGGTTGAAAATAATGTAGGATCAGTGAAGATTAATAAACAGCCTTGTGAAAGTTCAGAAAGGGCATTAGTACCAAAACCATTCCATATTTGAACTCATGGTCATTAGCCAATTACAGAAGAAATAAAAAGAAAAACTTTGGAATGCAGAAGATAAAATTCATTCCAAAGGGAGATGAATCACTGAAATTTGTTAATGAGGAGCTTTCCAAGAAGGTGATGAAAAAAGGAAGTGTATTGATGAATCTGGAAGGCAGAGACAACAACCTTTGCAAGCCTGGAGATGGGAAAATGGCTGAAGTTACGACAAACTTGCTGAGAGTTGCAAGTAATTATGTTTAAGTTCGTGATTCAGTTGAAGTTGCAGTGAATTCTATTGAAGCTAAGGAGGGAGCTACTTTCCAAGCCAGAAATTTGGCAGAACAGAGAGATCCAGAGGGGAATTTGTAGGTTGATTCAACCCAGATGGCCTTTTTATCACCTGTAATAAATTTGAGTTGCTAAACTCTTTATGTGAGGAAGGTAATGGTGTAGATATTTAGGTTGATTCCTTAGTAGAGGAATTGGAAGAAGGTGAAGTAGTGGAAAATCTGGAGGACTGTAAAAATAATGACATAGTGGCAGCTGCTCAGGGAAGCTTTGAGAAGAATATTGTTAATCTGGCTGAGGAAAATACTGCTCTGAGTATTGAAAAGGCTTTTCTCAAAAAATTAAACTAGCTAAGGAACCGAGACACTTGGGCCCATTAAATTTGGCTTCTAGGAAACAGCATGAACAAGAAAAGGGGTGGGGGAATATCCCCATTCATATCCAAATGAGTTCTATTAGCTTTTGGAATTATACGGGGGCTAATAAGAAAGAGGCCTCCTTGTATTTGATGGAGTATATAAAAGATTGGGATGTATTTTTTGTGGGTATTGTTGAAACCAATATTGCTTCTCTTTCTAAAGAAGAATTTGGCGACTTGATGGGTGAGGATTGGGATTTTATTCTGTAGCCTTCTAGAGGAAATTCTGGTGGAAGTCTGGTGATCTAGAAAACTGATGTGGCTTCATTTTCCTTGATAAAGACCTCAGACCAATGTGTGCGGGGGAGCTGAAGTCATTCAACAAAGGCAAGTGGATGGTAGCTAATATTTATGGTAACAGGGAGATTCAAGGTAGAAGAGAGCTGTGGGATTTTCTAGATGGAGTTAAGAAGGAAGTTCCATCTGTGGTAGGAGGCAACTTCAACTACATTCTTTCTCAAGATGAGAAGAAAGGTGGGAAGAAATTTACCTTCTCACATGGGCCAATAGAAATGAAGGCTTTTATGAATAGGAATGACCTACATGATGTGGGTTTTCTTGGTTCTAAATTTACATGGTGTAATAATAAGAGTGGAAGTGCCCAAATTTTAGAAAGGCTGGATAGATGCATGCTGAATTCGAAAGCTTTGGAACTGATCAATCAAGCAGCAGTGAGGCATTTGAATAGAATTGTGTCTGACCATTGTCCCATTATTTTGAAATTGTTTCATCAGCAATTTCATAGAATCAGATTTCACAAATTTGAAGATGTATGGCTATCTTATTCAGCTACAACATCGGTGGTTAGAAATTCTTGGGCTAAACCAGTTAGAGGAGATTATATGGAAGCTCTAAATAAGAGAATGTCTAGAGTACTTAAAGCCTTATTTTTGGGAGTAAGGCTAAACATAAAAAATTGGAAGAATTGAAGGAGAATTTGAAGATGGAGATTTAGGAACTACAGCTGGAAGAAGCATCAGAACAACATTTTTCAGACAGCAAAGCACTGCTCGTTAGAACCAGAGTCAAGGAATTCAACTGTACTCTTGCATAGTTAAATACATGGTGGAGACAAAGGGCTAAAGCCAAGTGGATGAAGGAAGGGGATTTTAACTCTTCTTTATTTCATGCCTTTGCTAATGGAAGAAGGAATGGAAATTCAATCAAGGAACTGAAGAACAAGGATGGAGAGTTGATTGGAGACCCGGTTAGTATAAGGAGCAATATTTTTCAGTTTTTTTGTAGCAAATGGAAGTACAGTGAATGCAAATTGGTCAATTGGCCTTTGAATGAGAACATCCTGAAGCAAGAAGAATGTGAAATCCTGGAGGCTATTTTTTCTTTGGAAGTAGTTGAGAGGGTGATTAGAGAACTTGGCAACAACATTTCTCCTGGAGTGGATGGAATTACATATTCCATTTTTAAAGCATATTGGAAGATTATTGGGATGGAAGTGTGGAAAGCCATCCAACTATGGTTTAATTCAAGTAAAATGTCTTCTAAATGGAAGGAGACATTGGTGGTACTTTTACCCAAAGTAAGTAATCCTCTATCTCCCTCAAATTTTAGGCCTATTAGCCTATGTATGTTAATCTACAAAATTATGGCAAAAGTACTGTTGAACAGATTGATGAAAGTAATTCATTGCTTAGTAACAGAAGAACAAGTGGCATTCATAAAAGGGAGGGCCTTATCTTAGCATATGCTTCTTGCTCAGGAACTTTTTCATAAGTTCAGGTTCTCTAAATCTAAGAGGGGATTGGTGACAATCAAACTAGATATGGAGCAGGTATACGATAGTATGGCTTGAACACCCCTAAACAAGTGTTGAATTACTTTGGGTTTCCAAGAAGATTTTCTAATCTCATTACGGAATGTGTTACTGATATGGTTTTCTTGGTTCAAATTAATGGAGTGGAACTGGAAGGAATTAAAGGAAGAAGCGGCTTTAAACAGGGTTTCCCTCTATCTCCTTACTTATTCATTCTTTGTTCCCAATTACTTACTAATGCTTTTTATCCAAATGAAGGAATTTGGGTTTAAAAATTGCCCATATGGCTCCAAGGATTTCGCATTTATTATTTGCAGATGACATCTTGATATTCTCAAATGCTAAATTCGAGAATATTAAGAAAAATAAAAAGATCACTATGGACTATTACAGTAGGACGGGTTAGCAAATAAATGTTTCTAAATTTTCTATTATTTATAATAAGAATATGGAAAGGAGAAGGAGGATAATCTCTATGCTCATGGGGTTCATGGAGGTCAAAGAGCTCAATTATTTGGGTAATAAAATTACTTTAAGAAGGCTTGTGGCTTTAGACTTATCAAGTATTTTGGAAAAAGCAACATCTAAATTGGACATATGGGGCAAGAAGCTTATCTCTTCTGCTGGCAGAGTTACCCTTATCAAATATGTGTTACAAGCTATCCATGTCTTCTACACATCAATGTCACTGGTTCCATTATCAGTTCTGATGAAACTTGACAAGATGTGAAGGGTTTCTATGGAATAAAAGTAATGGGGATAACGGTTTACATTATGTGGCATGGAAAGAATTATGTAAACTGGAGAACCAAGGAGGTCTTGGCATTCATTCTGTTGTAGATACGGTGGAGTCCCTTAGAGCCAAACTAGGTTAGAATTTTTTTTTAAGAAGCCAAATTCTTTACTTAGTAAATCATTGTCAGCTAAATATGGTAAGAATGTCTAGGATGATGATAGAAGGCAGAACTCTTCTTCAGCATGGAAATTGATACTAAGTGGTGCCAAGGCATTAAGACAAATTCTGAGATGGAGCATTAAAGATGGGGTTTCAGTAAATATTATGAAAGACATTTGGAACCTTGATAGAAAATTGGACAGTTGGCCCACTTTCATTACAAATGAGATTGACAATTTAACTAATCTGTCTAGCTTCATTTCGGAGGGAGTTTGGGTACCAGAGAAGCTACGGGAATTCTTTGGGGAGGAAATAGTGAAATTTATCTACAGTATAAAGATTGAGGTGGAAAATCATGAAGATAATTTGGAATTGTTGAAGATACATTATGGGAAAACAATTTTAGGCTTGGTTAGATATGCTAGAATTAACAAGGAAGAGATTGAACCAATGTTAATCCAGGATTGGAATTGCATCAAAAAACTTAAACTTAATCCTCGGGTCTCATTTTTCTGGTGGGAATTAGTAAAGAATGCAATCCCTACAATAGATTTCTTATTGCATAGAAGATTGATTAGAAGTAACCTTTGTCCATGAGGTTGTACTATGAAAGAAGATGGACAACATGTGGCGATGAATTGTTTGAAATTAAAACAGGTAATTCAAAAGGCTAACCATTGGAGTTTTAATTTACCTGTTTTAAACAATTTAAAAGATTGTTTGAATTATTTGAGAAATCAAGGAAAGGAGAATCCTTTTATAGCAAAATTTTATTGTGCTTTGGTGTTCAATTCTTAGAAGAGTAGAAACATGCTAATTCATGAAGGACAAGAGCTAGGAGCAAGAATTATTGTGACAAATGCCATCACATATGCATCTAATTCACTTTCTAATCATCATTCGACCGCTGAGGTGCTAACTAGCAATATGAGCTAATTTCTTCTACTTGGCATCTCCCTCCACCCGAATGGATTAAAGTGAACGTAGATGCTTCTCTACTTAACTCTAATGAAGTAGGAATTGGTGGTATATTTAGAGATCATAAAGGAAGGATGCTTCTATCATTTGGATTGTCAATGATGCACTGGGACATTGGATTCTTGGAGTTACTCGCTGTCCGTTCATTGAGAAGAGTTATAAAAGTCTGGATGTTTAATGCTAAAGGCTTAATTATAGGGCTGCAAACAAACCGAGCCGAGCAGAGTATATGAGTGTTCATGTTTGTGTTCATTTAATATCATCTTGTTCAAGTTTGGTTCATGTTTGTTCGATCTTTATTATTTGTGTTCATGTTTGGTTCATTTAAATTAATAATTGTTCATGTTCGATTCATGTTCAGTTCATGTTCGTTTGTTTAGTGCTTATCGAGCATTAAACAAACAAACATGAACGAGCTATAAACGAGCTCTACTTTTAGATATTCATTAACTTAACAAACGAGCTTTATCGAGCTTCCTAACAAATGATTACATCGAGCATGTTCACTAACATATTTAACAATTTTTTTTTAACTATCAAATAAACATGCCCATGAATATATATATGAACAAACACATTTATAATATTTAATTACTTTAAATTTTATTATTTAACGATAATTATATCATTGTATTATAATAAATATAAAATATTTATATTATTTATATTTATTAATTCTATAATCAAATATTAATTATTTTACCGAGCTTATTCATGAGTTAAAAATCAAACATGAATCGAGCTTGTTCACAAACATTAGATGATATTGTTTGCGAATATAAATGAGTCGAAAGCATTAGTGTTCAAGTTTGTTTATTTAAGAATCGAGTATTTAAAATATTGTTCAAGTTTATTTGTTTAGTTAATTAAATGATCACAAATGAGCTTTAATCAAACTGAACAACGAGTAGCTCGTTGAATGTTTGGTTCACTTACAGCCCTACTTAATTGTGGAAGGAGACAACTTTAACGTAATTGCTTACTTACAGGACTCGGTTGGTCTTGACAACCGAGCGGTGGACAATGTTGAAAATGAGGACTTGGATTTTCTTAAGGAGTTTGAGTTAATCCAATTCAATTTTGTTAATAGAAGTTGTAATAAGTTAGCTCATTGGTGTGCTAACTATGCTTTGAAAGGTGATTTCTTTTGGGACATTCTAGAAGTCAATAAGGTTCCTCCTAATTTTTATTCTTTGTTAAAGGAGGAAAGTGATAGGGCAACTATCACTTATTTTGTTGTTCTTATTTTTTATTTTCTTTTAATGCAATTGTTAGTTCTATCAAAAAAAAAAACAAAAAAACCATAAAAACCAAAGGATAAGAGAAGAGATTACATTCTCGAAATGACATTTGGAATTAACAAACCAGCAATTCAATAAAGCATAAATAGAAACCATAGCATTAAAGTAATTTAATTGGAAAATATCTATTACGGATCTATGGTTTATGATTTCGATGATAGCAAACATTTCTTATTTCTCTACGATTGCCTTTTTGTACTAACGTTTCAGGTCCACACGATCAGACTACAACTTGGAACCAGCTCAAGATTGGGTAGACTAGGATTGAGTCTGTTTGTACCTTTTTCCTTTCTTGAGTCTATTATTTTTGGTGTGGCTCATGTTGTTTTATAACTTGGTAGAAATTCTCTTTTTCCCTATATGATTTCTATTTTTGGTAAAATCAGCCTGGACGATTTGTCCAAAATCAAAAACCCTAATTAGGGCATCCTCTTTAAGGCAGCCGTCATAATAATCGGCCTGGACGATACTTATATCGGCCAGGATGATATGATCAATTAAGAAAGAATCAGCCGCCATGATCAAATTAGGTATCATGTATTTTAGGAAATCGGCCAGGACGATATACCAATCGTCCAGGACGATCTAACTCAATTATGCCTAAAATGATCTGGTATCTTTGGATAGAATTAATGTCTGATTGATATGATCAGATCGGCCGGGACGATCATTGGATCGGCCGGGATGATACCCTGGACAATTTACATCGGCCAGACTCTATTCAGGGTGATGATCAGGATGATTGAACTGGTTTTAAACTAATCGTCCAGGACGATCGTGAGATCGGCCAGGATGATGTAACCAAGTTTCTTCTAATCGTCCCATATCATCCAAGGCAATGAGCTTAATTTGTACTGATCGTACAGGACGATATACATATCATTCTGGACGATAATGTCGGCAACTTGCATTAATGAGCTCGTTTTGAGAGCTTCTATTTAAGCTATGGCATGGCAACTTTTGTAAGAGTCTTTGGCAGCCATTAGAGCTTCGTTCTTGTGGGGGAGACTTGAAGAGAGAGCTTGAAAGGGAGAGAGGAAAGGGTGGAGTTTGAGAGGGAGAAGATCCTGTGAGGGGGAGGAACTCAAGGGAGTGTGGTGGGGGATCCACACGGTTGCTCCGGTGAACTCACACCTTAGTACCATCGGATTCAAGGCTTGTCTCAAGGTAAGTTCACCAAAGAAGAAGATCTCTTTGGTGTCAAAGGACCCGGCGACTCCGCCGCACCAGGGAAGGTGGAAGTGATTTTGTAAGGGCTTCTCCGCCTAGCTGTGGGGGCTAAAGGAGAGACACTTGTGTTAGTGCAATACTTGGAGGGTGCCTCCAAGGAGTGGACGTAGGTCAAGGTTTGACTGAACCGCTATAAATCCGGTGTGTTCTTTTCTTATTATTGCTTCTGCATTTATTTTCTTCCGCACTTTATTTGTGGTGATTTTGGTTGGAGTTTTATCTTTGGTTTTAAGATTTTTCAATTCACCCCCCCCCTCTTGGTTAGCTTAGGACTATGTTCATAGGGCTTAACATCCCTAACGAACTTTCAAGTGGTATCAGAGCCGTATTCATAAAATAAGTTTTTAAAAGCTTTTGAATTTTGATCCATGGCAAATTTTTCGAATCGTAATGTTGCGGAAGGATATTCAATCACCAGACCTCCGTTATTTGAAAATATATCATTTGATTTTTGGAAAACTCGCATGTCTATTTTCTTGCAATCGATTGATTTTCGTATGTGGCATATGATTTTAAATGGTTATTCTTCACCGTCACGAGTTTTAAATGGAATTGAAATTGATATCCCTTTTAATCAATGGAGTAAGGAAGAATAACTCAATGCTCAATTGAATGCAAAATCATTAAATTGTTTTTTCTGTGCTTTAAATTCTGATGACTTTATGTTAGTTTCCACGTGCACTACTGGTAAGGAAGGCTCTAATGAAATCAAGCAATCAAAGTTGAATATTTTAATGCATGATTTTGAAATGTTTTCTATGAAACCTTTTGAAACGATTTTAGACATGTATACAAGGTTTATTCAAATTACTACATCATTGCATGCCTTAGGAAAAGATTTTTCAAATTTTAAAAAAGTTAACAAAATTCTTCGTTGTTTACTTGATAATTTTGATGCCAAAGTAATTGCTATTTGTGAATCAAAAGATTTGAATGATTATTCTATTGATAATTTGATTGGCTCACTCATTGCCTACGAGCAAAGTTTGGGTCAAAGACTTTTGGATACAGGTGAAATGATTATTCTAAAAGTTGAAGATACAGAAAGAGGAAGATTAGTTGGTGACGATAGCAATGAATTGTCAAGCAAATCACAAAGCTCTCCAAAGCATATGCAAAAGTTGAAGAAAGGTAAAAGTGGTAAGGATGTCCATATTTCCTCTGACATTGTTTGCTTTCGATGTAGGAAACCTGGGCATATGAAGAATGAGTGCCCTAATGTAAGAATTCTTCCTACAAAAGAAAAGAGCAAGGCAAAGCTAAAGTTTAATTGGAAAAATAATGAAAAACACAAAATCTCATGGGCAGACATGGTTTCTGAAGAATCAGACCAGGAAAGAGATAATGGCTAAATGGGTTTTTTTATGTTTTTCTTTTTTGTTTTTTGTTTTGTTTTTCTTTCTCCTTTTTACTTTTTCTTTTTATTATTCATATTTTTTCCTTAATCCAACACACACACTCACTTTTCTAAAAATGAAAAATCTACTTTCTATTTTTTCTTGAAATCTTTTGGTAAATTTTGTTTGACTTCTCTAAAACAGTCGAAAGAGATTTTAAATCAAAAGTAGGAATCTTTTGCAAGTCGTTGAATCTAACTCATAATTTTCTTAATCAAGAAATTTGCTTTGTCACTAAGATGGGGTTTTCTTTGTTTTTTAAAATTTAAGAAATGGAGCATATTCAAAAAAAATTTGGCCAATGATGCCAAAAATAAAAGATGCGCAAAGCGCCAAATTGAAAAATATAGAATACACAAAGTGTATCAAAAGATGCGCAGTGCGCCAACCAATTGTCAAGAGGCATAAAATGAGCCCACAAAATGTTAATGCTTACCATTCTTGTACTTCTTAAAAAGCTTAAGAAAACCCTTGATACTTTCGATACTTGACTTTGAAAATCTTGATTCTTGATTCAACAATTCGTGCATTGATCTTCTATTAGATATATTTTATGGAAGGAGTTTTTGAAAAATGATTGTTTCTTTCTCTAATTTATTTCTTGATTTAGATACTAATTTAAAAAGTTTTTGAGCCTTTTTAAAAAACTTGAGTTTGGATTATCAAATTCTGATTTTCTAACCTTTACTGGACTATGCGTTGTCAATCTATTTTTACTAATATTTTTTATTAAAACCAAGAAGTAACTTTCTCATTTTAAGAATACTTGTTTTTTTTTTCTAGATCAGGGATCAATTTTGTTTTCATTTTTTTTGTTTCATTTTATTTTCTGTGCCTTCTCTCTTTTTGATAATGTCAAAGGTGGAGAACGTACTTGTATCATTTGTTGTCTTTTCAAAAATTTAAACCAACAAAAATATTTTTATCTCCCCTATTTTTTTTAAAGTGTTATTTAAGTGAGGAGGAGATTAGGAGAAATTTTTTTTTTAAAAAAAAAATTCAAAATTGAAATGTTTTTACGATCATCAAAAAGGGGGAGATTGTTATGGATCTATGGTTTATAATTTCGATGATAGCAAACATTTCTTTTTCTCTACGATTGCCTTTTTGTACTAACGTTTCAGGTCCACACGATCAGACTACAACTTAGAACCAGCTCAAGATTGGGTAGACTAGGATTGAGTCTGTTTGTACCTTTTTCCTTTCTTGAGTCTATTGTTTTTGGTGTGGCTCCTGTTGTTTTGTAACTTGATAGAAATTCTCTTTTTTCCTATATGATTTTTGTTTTTGGTAACATCGTCCGGGATGATAGTAATATCGGCCTGGACGATCTGTCCAAAATCAGAAACCCCAATTAGGGCATCCTCATTAAGGTAGCCATCATAATAATCGGCCTGGACGATACTTGTATCAGCCAGGATGATATGATCAATTAAGAAAGAATCAGCCGCCATGATCAAATTAGGTATCATGTATTTTAGGAAATCGGCCAGGACGATATAACAATCGTCCAGGACGATCTAACTCAATTATGCCTAAAATGATCTGGTATCCTTGGAAAGAATTTATGGCTGATGGATACAATCAGATCGGCCAGGACGATCTTTGGATCGGCCGGGATGATACCCTGGCAATTTACATCGGCCAGACTCTATTCAGGGCGATGATCAGGATGATTGAACTGGTTTTAAACTAATCGTCCTGGACGATCGTGAGATCGGACAGGACAATGTAACCAAGTTTCTTCTGATCGTCCCATATCGTCCCGGGCAATGAGCTTAATTTGTACTGATCGTACAGGATGATATACATTTTGTCCTGGACGATAATGCCGACAACTTACATTAATGAGCTCGTTTTGAGAGCTTCTATTTAAGCTATGGCATGGCAACTTTTGTAAGAGTCTTTGGCAGCCATTGGAGCTTTGTTGTTGTGGGGGAGACTTGAAGAGAGAGCTTGAAAAAGAGAGAGAAAAGGGTGGAGTTTGAGAGGGAGAAGATCCTGTAAGGGGGAGGAACTCAAGGGAATGTGGTGGGGGATCCACACGGTTGCTCCGACGAACTCGTACCTTTGTACCATCAGATTCAAGGCTTGTCTCAAGGTAAGTTCACCAAAGAAGAAGATCTCTTTGGTGTCAAAGGACCCGGCGACTCCGCCGCACCGGGGAAGGTGGAAGTGATTTTATAAGGGATTCTCCGCCTAGCTGTGGGGGCTAAAGGAGAGACACTTGTGTTAGTGCAATACTTGGAGGGTGCCTCCAAGGAGTGGACGTAGGTCAAGGTTTGAACGAACCACTATAAATCCGGTGTGTTCTTTTCTTATTATTGCTTCCGCATTTATTTTTCTTCCGCACTTTATTTGTGGTGATTTTGGTTAGAGTTTTATCTTTGGTTTTAAGGTTTTTCAATTCCCCCCCCCTCTTGGTTAGCTTAAGACTAAGTTCATAGGGCTTAACATCCCCAACGAACTTTCAATATCCTCAAAATAGAACACAAGGGGCCATAGACAAAAACATGGTTCATATTATCCAAATAAAAACAACATTGGCATTTAAAAGGAAGAATGAAACCACGTTTCATCAAATTGTCAATAGTAGTGAAGAAATTATGTAAAAGCCGCCAAATAAAAAAAGAAATCGTAGAAGGAATACTTTGATGGAATAACATTTTGAAAATATTAGAAGATTCTTTCATAATTCTAAAGGAATGCCAGGCACCCTATAAAGAAAATTTGCCATCTCTATTTAAGCAACAAATCTAAACATTAAGAGAGTTCATATTTAAAGGGATCTGCAAAATTTGCTGAACAATAAAATTAGGTAAAGCATTAGAGAGTTTCTCAATAGCCTAACCATTATCCGTGAAAAAATAATTAACCTTCATAGAAGCATTGGAAGAAGTATTAAAAATAGAATCAATGGAATTTCCACCTAACCAACGATCTTGCCAAAAGAAAATATTACTGCTACCCATACCCCAATAGATAGATGGCTCAACCGCCAATTTAACTTTGCAAAGATGCTGCCAAACTTTAGGGTTACCTTTACTAAAACCACACATGGTGGGGTTCTTCTCCCCACAATACTTCACATTCATAAAATTAGCCCAAAGGCTCACGTTAGCATGAAAATTATACCATAATTTAAAAGAAAAAGACAAAGCCAAATCCTTCAAAGACTTACAACCTTGAGCCCCTTCATCCAAAGTGCCACAACATTTATTCCAGGAAAACCATTGAATTTTAGAACTACTACTAGTCCCTTTCCAAAAGAATTTATTAATAATTTTCTCAAGCCTATAATACACAGCCTGAGAAGGAAGTAAAATTTGAAAGCTATAAATAAGGATAGAGCAAAGAACACTTTTAATAAGAGTTAATCTATCAAAAACTAAGAAAGTTGGAATCGGAAGATAAAAGTTTGTTTTGCACAATCGAAATTAAATCATCAAAAAGAAAAGAGTTTTTCCTACCCTTATAAAGAGGCACACCAAGGTACTTTAAGGGTATAATAACATGATTGAAACCAGTTAAGTTTTAAATAACCATAATGCGATCCAAAGGAACTTTTTTAGCAGAAATAAAGCCACATTTATTATGATTAAGGGCCAAGACACTCTCCAATTCAAATTATTTAAAAACCTTCAACAATTTACTTATTCTATTTAATGAGGTATTAGTAAAAATAATAAAGTCATCCACAAAGCATAAGTGAGTTATATAAAAACCACCAAATGTTTTATAATACAATATGGGAGACTTTTTAAAGAGATAAGCAGGACCTCTAGAAATATTATCAGCCGCAATATTAAAAAGGGCCAGAAAAATGGGATCACTCTGTCTCAGACCACGAGAAGCCTTAAAGAGACCATTAGATTTGCCATTAATAATGATAGAGAACTAAGGACTTTCAATACAAAGCTTAATGAGATTGATAAACTTAAAGTCAAAACCAAATAACTTCATAATATCATAAAGAAAATTCCAATCGATATTATCATAAGCCTTAGCAATATCTAGTTTCAAAATCATATTACCACCTCTCACATTGGCATCCAAATCATGACAAAACTCTTGAGCCAAAAGAATGTTATCAGCAATGGCACGATCTTTAACAAAATCCATTTGAAAAAGAGAAATTAGTTTAGAAAAAAAAGTAGATAAGTGATTCATCATAATTTTAGAGATCAACTTATAATAAAAGGTGTAAAGACTAATTGGGCTGAAATCATTCCAAGTAGAGGCAAAATTATTTTTAGGAATAAGCACAATAGAAGTAGCAGTGAAAAATTTAGGTATTGCATTACCATAAAAAAATTTAGAACAACAAAAAATAAATCATTACCAATGATATGCCAAGTTTTTTGGAAAAACATCGAGGTGAAACCATCTGGCCCAGCAACTGAATCCGAATTTATACCAAAAATAATATCTTTAACTTCCTCCAATGAAGGGGGTTTAGACAAGAAAACATTATTCTCATAAGAAATAAGAGACGGAATAATATTAGTATTATGAATAGTAGAAGGATTTAAATTTTATTTAGGTGATTTTGAAAATGTTGAATGGCTAAGCTAGCAATTTCAGTGTCATCTTCAGTAATAGAACCATTAATCCGCTGATTTTTTTGAAGACCATTAATGTTATACTTCCTCTTAACTAAAGCATGGAAATATTTAGTATTGTTATCCCCTTCAATAAGAGGTTTAAGTGCCATTTTTTGCTTTCAAAACATTTCCTCTTGAGCTTGTAATTTATAAAACTCATCTTTAGCCTCCCTCAAAAGCTAGAAATTAGCCTCAGAAGGAAATAATTGGCATTAAATTCCTGACAATTAAATTTATCCTTTGCAATTAAATTCTTAGAAAAAAGATTCTTAAACACATTATGATTCCACCAGATCATAACAAACTTAAGTCTTTCAATTTGTACCACAATCTACAGATACTAGAAATATTGTTATCCAGATGTAAAGGGGCAATCTAGTCATCCTTCACCACATTCATAAAATTATCATGAAGCAACCACATGTTTTAAAACCTAAATTGAGAAGGCACATCTCTCAATATAGGTTTAATTTTAATGAGAAGAAGAGAGTGATTTGAGAGAGTCCTGCTCAGATGATCAATATTAATAGAATCAAAAGAATGTAACCAAAAATCATTAAATAAGACACGATCTAATCTTTGCCATAAATGCCCACTATGCTAAGTAAAATTATCACTAGAAAAGACAATATCAATAATATTACAATCTATAATCATATTATTAAAATCCTCCCTAGATCGATATATAGGGAGAGAGCCCCCAATACGCTCAGATGGGTCAGTAATGGTATTAAAGTATCCTCCAACAATCCAAGGATAAGAACAAATATTTTGAAACTGAAATATTTGATCCCATAAAATCTTTCTAATATATCTATAAGAAGCAGCATAAACAAAGGAAGCACAAAATTGCAAATTAGAACACTCTATATTACAATGAATAACTTGATTAAAATCACCAATAATGTCAACCCTTACATAATCTTTCCAAAAAACCCAAATTTTATTATAAACATTAAATAAAACATGTTTTAAACCCAAAATTTTAGTAGAATATATAAGAGGCTCAAGCAAAATAAGAAGACAAACATTGTGGATACGACATCAATTTTTAACTCTAATTTTAGAAGAGGGGAAGCCAATATCTTTAACATTCTAAATAATAACATTAAACATAAAAACAATATTAATGCAAAGTGAGAGAGCGGGTTTTTTGAGGAGTTTGTATAAGAATAGCTTTAGGCTTCCTGCCTCTCCTACCTCGTCCCTTAGTAAAACATGTATCTTTTTCATCTCTAGCATAATATTTAGTCAACATGTCCATATCCTCATTATCAGTAAAAGCATCACTATTATAATTAGTTTTTAAAGGAAAATTACTATCATTACCCATACCTGAATTCCTCTTACAAAGAGGTATTTCTCTTTCCTCATAGAAAACATCACATGGCATATATGTTTCATTGTGAACCTCAACATCACCTATCTTTTCCACCACAGTTTGGGAGATAACATGATTAGTAACAATAGCTAGCAGAATATCTTCCTCCACCACCATACTATTTACCAACTCATCCTCCAGAAGATGTACAACAAGAGAAGCAATTTTTTCTAGATTAACCTCAATATTTTGGTCAATCACACTAAGAGAATCTCTAGCTAAAGAAGAGATAGAGTTAAGAATCACTTCCTTTCCCTCCCAAGCTGGCAGTGCTAATGGGTCCAAATAAATTCATGTGAAGGACTTCTAAAGGCCTAGAGGTGCTAATGTCCTTAACGGGGTAAAAGTTGGAGTGGACTTGCTTTCCTAATTGACAGGCATCAAAAAGGTGGTTTTTAAAACATGAGTATGGGGACATCTCTAATTAGGTCTTTTTGGGTCACTTTCCTAAGGGTTTTCATACTTGCATGACATAATCTCCGGTGCCACAACCATGAATCATCAAAAACTATTTTTAAGCAAAATGAAGCAGTGTATTCAATGTTATTTAAATCAAGCATGTAGACATTGTTGATCCTCTTTCCCTGCAAAGTAGTATTATTAATTAAACTTACAATGCATGAATTTGCAAAGAATTACATGAGGAAGCCCTTGTCACAAAGTTGATTGATGCTGAGCAGGTTGTGCTTTAATCCATCTACAAGAAAATATTTTAATTCATAAGGTTCTTGGAATTACCAATTATAACTGAGCCTACCACCTTCCTGGTGGTGTTGTCTCCAAGAGAAACCTTGCTTCCAGTCCTGGACTCCAGCAAAACAAATTTGTTTGCATCACCAGTCATATGTCGAGAGCATCTGCTGTCCAGGTACCACATACTCTCATGAGGCCTTTTATGAGAGCCCACCTACAAAATTATCAAATGTTAGATATAGGAACCCAAACAAGTCTGGGTCCCTTCTTATGAAAAGTAGAATGCAATGCCTGTGTGGTATGCTGTAAATCATGCACCTTTTGTCTCCACACCCAATATGTACTATGGTAAACAGTGCAAGTGTGTGAGATGTGTCCTAGCATGCCACATGAAAAGCATCTAACACCTGGAAAAGGATTCCTTAAATGGCTTGAGTTATAATGCCTCTTCCTAGGTTTTGGCTTTTGATCAAGTGTTGGTGTCATTCTAGTTTTTTTAAATGTATCTAATTCATTTTAAATCCTTAAGTTAGTAATTTTTAAGGCATCATTATAAATCCACAATTTTCTCCATCTCTTTAGAATTCTTAAAATCAGATTCAAGTGAGATGTGTGTGACTTTTAGTGATTCATACTCTTCAATTAATTGACAATGCTTTTTGTTTAACTCATCAAATTCATCAAGTAGAGTCATGTGATTTGAATCAATCGTAGAGTGATCTTTGAGAATAACTTCATGCTCTTTGTGTAAATTCAAAAATTCTAATTTCAAGCTAGAATATATTTTCTTAAGTTTCCTATATGATGCATGAATTTTTTTAGAAACTTCAAGAAGTTGATCATAGAAAAATTCACATACCTTTTCTTGATCAAGATTATCGTTTTCCATTAAGCACAAGTTTGTTGTCTCATTTTCCGATTCCATCTCCGATGAATCTGATGTAGAATTCGCCCAAAATGCCTTTTGGAGTCTCTTTTTGTCTTTTCTAAACTTGGATTTCTCCTCACTCTTTTCCTTGCTTGTGTGCGTCTTGAGTGTAGGGCAATCCTCTTTCACGTGTCATGGCTTTCTGCATTCATAACAAACCATACTAGACGATCCTTTAGGATATTTATTATCCTTACCTTTTCTCCAACTTTGATGATGCTTGTGTTTCTTCCTTAGAATGTTTTGAATTACCTTGTGATTAAGGAAAAGTCATCTCTTTCAGACCAGGAAGAGTCAGAGTCTAATTTGTGCGCCTTTAGTGCCACTATTTTCCCTTTCTTTTTCTCACCTGCATCAAGATTTCTTTGATTCACCCCTTGCTCATAAGCAATGAGTGAGCCAAATAAGTTATCAATCGAATAGGTGTTTAAATCCTTAAATTCAGTTATAGCAGTGATTTTAGCATCAAAAGAGGAAGGCAAGCATCTTATGATTTTGTTCACTTTTTTATAGTTTCAAAGTTCTCTTCCTAAGGTATGCAAAGAAGTTACAATTTGAGTAAGCCGTGTATACATATTAGAAATTGATTCAGAAGGTTTCATACGAAAAAGTTTGTAGTCATGCAAGAGAATATTCAAATGAGATTATTTTATTTTATTGGTTCCTTCATAAGTAATGCACAACCTATCCCAAATCTCTTTACCAGTAGAGCAAGTAGAGACACGCATGTAATCCTAAGATTTTAAAGCACAGAAAAAATAATTCAAATACTTTGCATTAAGTTGAGCTAAATCCCTTTCATCAAAAGTTCATTCAGTAAAAGAAACTTTAGTTTTAATTCCGTTAATTTCACGAGAAGGTGGAGAATATCCTTCTTTAATAAGCATCCACATGCGATAGTCAGTTGATCGCAAAAAAATAGACATGCGAGTTTTCTAAAAATCAAAAGGAAGGTTGTCAAATAAAGGAGGTCGTGTAATAGAATATACTTCAGTTGTTTTACAATTCCCAAAGTTAGCCATGGATCAAATTCAAAAAGTTTTCAAACTCATTTTTTATGAATCCCGCTCTAATACCACTTGAAAGTTTGTTAGGGATGTTAGGCCCTATTAACTAGTCCCGAGGTTAACCGAGAGGGGGGGAAGGGGTGAATTGGTATTTTAAAAAATCTTAAATAAAAAGAACAATTATCATAAGCCAAAATCACCGCAGAAAAAGAATGCGGAAATTTAAATTGCGAAAGCAGTAAAAAGAACATAAAGATTTCTAGTGGTTCGGTCAACTTGACCTAAGTCCACTCCTCGAAGGCACCCTCTGAGTATTGCACTATAAACATGACTCTCCTTTAGCCCTCAAAGCTAGGCGGAGAAGCCTTACAAAAACACCTCCTTTTTGCCACCCCCAGCAAGGCAGAGAACCCCACTCCTTTTTCTTCCTCTTGAAGAAAGCTGAGAACCATGATCACTTGCTGAAGCTTACCTCTCTCAACCCTACTAAGGATAAGAGACTCTAAGGAAGAAGAAGTGGAACAATGCTTGGAATAACCCTTGTGAACCCCTTCATAAGCTCCCCCTCACAAGATCCTCTCTCTCTCTCTCTCTCCCCTTTAGGTTTTCTCAGGTTAAGACAGCAGCCAAGGTTATTAAAAAATGTTGAACAAGAGCTCTTAAATAGAAGAGCTTCAAAGGAGCTCAATAATTTCAAGTTGCTGACTTTATCGTCCAAGACGATAATAATATCGTCTTGTACGATCAGTTTAAATCATAGAAGATTGGCTAGAACACCGTTTTGAAAATGAACTGGATGATTAAAAATTGGCTTGATCGTCCAGGCCGATCTCACGATCGTCCCGGACTATTAGTTCAAATATGAGGAAAATCATCCAGAGCATCGCCCTAAATTTGTGCTGGCCGATATTTATCGTCTAGGAGTAACTAAGGGTTTTTTAATATATCATCCTGTCCAATCCTATGATCATCTAAGGTGATGTGATCGAATCAATCATCCTTAATTGCTTCCTTAATTGCTGGATCAATTTAGGCATAATTGTGCCATATCGTCCAAGGCGATCTCACGATCGTCCTGACCTATTTCCACAAATACAGAATACCTAAATTGATCATGGCGACTATTTCTTTCTTTATTGAGCATATTGTCCTGGCCGATACAAGTATCGTCCATGCTAATAAGTTAATTACGGCTGCCTTAACTAAGAAATATTTATTAGAACTTCTGTTTTGAACTCGATCGTCCAGGACGATAATAATATCGTCCGGGATGATGTGAGTAAAAATAGAAATTCTAAATCTCTCAAGTGTTTGTGTGTAGGGTTACTTAACATCAGTCACTTCAAACATTTACAATTGACTCAAGAAAGGGAAAAAAGAAAATTACAGGCTGACTCAACCCTAATCTACCCAGTCTTGAGCTGATTCTGATTTCTGTCCGATCTTTGAGTCCTGAAAAGTCAGTAGAGAAAAGGTAGTCGTATTGTTTGCTATCATCAAAACCAGAATTCATGAAACTAAATCTGCAACAGAAGTCTATATCCTAAGATAAAGGAATCATAGCTTAAAATGCAATCCATAGTTTCATAGTATAGCATGCTACAGAGGTCCTTTTAAAGAATTTACATGGTTTAGTGGCTTTTCTATTGAAAGGTTTCATATTAAAACTTTTGAAATGTTATTGAGTAAAACCTATAATTCCAAGAGGAAGCTTCTCAATTATCATTCCTTAAAGATCAATCTATAACAAATTCTAAAAAGTTAAAACCTCATAAAGTTTTAGAGAAGAAATCTAAGTCAATTTTATTGATAAAAAAAGGTAAACACTGATGAAAGTATGGGTAGACAATTTAGTATGCGGGTCATATTATCAGCAACATAGTAAACCTCAAAGTTACCAACAAAGTAAATCTTTATCTTATTTTACTCCATAAGAGATAATAGGCAAAGGTTTGAAGCTTATATCAGTAATGGCCACTCATCTAAAAGGGAAGAAATCAATAGAATTTTTAAGAACCTTTTAAAGAGTTCTGAGTTCAAATTACTTAATCTGAAGAGGTTGAATAAATGGGCAAATCATGGCATCCAAATTATTGCCCACATCATACTAAGTTGGTTTATGAATTGGAGATTTGTATCACTTTCGAGGAATGGCTTGAGAAGAACATCAAATATTGGGTAGTTGTGATACGAAAGAATTATTTAGTACATTTAAGCTATGGATCTAATAAATTTGTGATTGGTGAGCCTTTTACAGCCTCTTCATTTATAGAACTTGATGATGGTTTGAGATCTTTTTTTATCTTAGTTATCTAAAAGATAGTTAAATAAAGTTTACTGTTCATTTCTTCATGTACCTCAGATAGCATAGAGTCCTATCCTAGTTTATCTGGAAGCTCTTTAGGAAGTTTAGAAGAAATCTCTAACTAAAGAGTCTAAAGGAATGTGAGTCAGTCAAGCTTCTCCAGTCTCAAAGGAGGAGGAGAATAATAGTAAAGTAAACTTATATATAATAAAGTAGTGATCTTTATGAATTGGTGATCCAAATCACTTATGCTACGTACGCAGTATGACTTCTATTTTATCTCACCATGGATTAAGAAAAAAAAAGAAAAAAGAGAACACATATATAATGTTTATTCCTAATAATGATTCAACTAAAAATTTAAATACTGGAGTAGAAAATAATTCCAAGGAAATTGAGCTAAATATAAATAAACTAGAAGATCCTCTTCAATATTTTTTTTTTGTGACACCCCATTTCATACTATTTAAGGTGATCCTATCAAAATTGAAATAGAGATTTCAAATTCTCATAGTTCATTAGATGAGAACTCAAAGGTGATCACTAATTAAGAAGTAAATAATCATTTTTCCACTTCGCCCAATGAGGTTGTTCAAGTGAATCTTCATAGTTGTAAAGTTCTATCTCAGTAAATATTTTCTACAGATAAATGAAAGTAGGTTGCATACAATCTCAAAGCTTCAATACAAAAATAGGTAGTATAAGAATAAAATGCAGCTAATCCAAAAATTGTTAAAATTGACATCAGTACCTTAGCTGACCTTATAAAAATGCCTAAGGAGCATATTATGTATGATGCTATGGTTCTTTAAATAAGATGAAAGAGGCTTTAATCAAAGCTTTACTCCATCAAGAGATGTGTATGGTTTGTTAGCATCAACACAATTAGAAGAAGCATTATACTTCAAATAGGTTCCAAAAATAAGATTCTTAAATGAAGAATTATGTTCTGTAATCATCAATCATAATGACACATTATATATGTATAAATATTAGCAACCTCATGTTGTTCCATGCTGTGGAGGAGCCAAAAATTATTTTTAAGGGAGGCCAAAACTAGTTCTTTTTTGAAATTTCCTTCAACTTTTTTCATCCAGACTTGGGATCGATATAATAAGCTTTAAAAATGATAAAAGTTTGATAGTGAATTAGTTTATTTTTTTTCTTCTCAAAATGACTTCCAATCATCAAATCATTTTATTTCTGCTAGAACGGGTTCAATATATTAACTAAATATATGATATTAAAAATCTCATTGCATAAAAAAATCATAAAATTTATTTAAGATCAAATCAATACAAGATTAAGCTAATATCAACCAAGAAAAAAAAAATGTAAATGAATAAAAAATTAAATGTCTTAGTGAAATCACAATTCCACAATCTTGGGCTTGTTAGATTCATCTCGTCTAGCCGCTCAATTCTATTATAAGCATGTTATGTTTGGAAACCATTTGATAATCCAAATTATGGTTTAAACCTTCCAAATATGCTTCAGGTCTTTGATTTGCAGTCATTTGGGTTAGGATTGAGTCAAATTTGGTGCCATTGGGTTCATATTTTTGAGACATTCATTTCGACTATAAGTTTGCTTAAATCGAAGTTTAGATGGTCTCCAATTTAGTTTCTAAACTTTCCAACTAGATTTTATCTATAGATTTCCTATTTTTTCTTTTTCCTTTTTTGGAGAGGGGGGGGGGGGGGGGGGGGGGGGGGGGGGGCCCTTGCCCCTCCTTCCCTCCACCGGTGGTTCCACGCCCATGATTATCTGGGTGCATCGATGAACATCATGACTCTTAGAGCTCTTCTCTACTTAAAAGTGGATGTTAGTAAAATCAATTCTAATAATATGTTGTTGTAAGGATTTAATAAAAAAAAGTGAGAGGGAATTAGATTCAATAACCCTTCTCCTGGAATTAGATAGCTAGAAAAAAAATTAAGGAAAATACCAAATCATAGATTTGGAGGCTTCTTTTAACACCCTCCTTGGTAAACTCTAACTTCATGAATATAAAATGGTTCCTTTCACCCTTCATCAATTGATCAAACACTCTTAAAATGGTATTAAACACTTTATTGAAAGTGATTTGTAACTATTTTTAATTCATGAAGTAAATATATACAAACATGCTACATATAGAAAAAAGCAAGCAATCTTCTCTAAAGACTTTAGATAATTTTAAAAAAGAAAAAGAAGGTAAACTAATAGGAAAGAAAAAGAAAAGGAAAAAGTAAATGAAAAGAAGGAAAGTAAAAAGTAGAGCATCCTGATCTCAAACACAATGTTTCTTAATGTCCTACCCCTCCTGCACAAATAGGTGGTAAAATGAATCAAAGAGCTAGAGGGAAAGGTAGAGGATGGAAAAATCAAAGAGTATAAGAAAATGAAAACTGGAATATAAAAATAAAGGCTCCTATAATACATATTGATTTGGAATCTAGTTTAGAGGATGAATGCTTCTGTTTGACGAAAACAAAAAAAAAATATAAGTATTTCTAAAAGTTAAAGTTTAAAGTTTGTATGGAAGAAGTTAGAGATAAAGACAAGGTCCAGACTTTTAAAGAAGATAATTTTGAAATGAATCCTTTTAAAAGATTAAAAAAGTATGTGAAGAATGTTAATCTAACCCATTATCCCAAAATGATATAGCTAGGTTGGCAATAAAAGTCTCTATCAATCTTAATCTAGATTTAAAGTCAATACCTTTATACCATCTAGTAGTAAATATGTAGAAATCAATGTAATCTATGGTGATACATTTTAAATTGAAGTAATAGAAAAACCTTTTGATTTGTACTATACCTAAATAAATAAATTTTCTAAGCATGGTTTAACACCATCATTCTAAACTAAAGGTGAAGTCTAAGAATTTTAAAAACTATTGAATATGAAATATTATAAACAAATATCAAAAGCAAGTGTTGCATTTTATACCCTATATTTATTTGATGAAGAAAAATATTGCTTAGTAATAACTAATAATATAGAATATGACAATCTCTTCGCAAGGAATGTTAAATCTTTTAATGAAATTTATTTAGAGACTGTAGAAAATCTATAAGAAACTTAAGTTAGGGATGCATTCCCCAAACATGAAGATGAAACAAAATCAATAGTTAATGAATAAAAAAAAATTAACCTAGGAAATGAAGGAAACCCTTGCCTAATCTTTTTAAGTTCTTTAGGGAATTCAGACATATCAAATGACATGATGAATTTGATTTCTAAGTTTAAAGATTTCTTTTTTTGGAGCTTTGAGGAAATGCCTATATTATATGTAGATATAGGAGTCCACAAACTCAAAATTTAATCTAACATGTTTCCTATAAAATAAGCACCATAATGTATGTGAATAAAAATTGAATAACAAGTAATAGCTAAAGTCAAGAAGATGATCGAATTCAATTCTATAAGAGAAGAGAAATTTCCAATTTATTTACTCATTAGTGTGCTTGCCAAGTTGAAAAATGGTCAGATTCGTGTCTTCATTTTTACAGAGATATAAATAAAGTCAATCCTTAAGATGAGTTTTATTGCCTATCCTAAAACACATGGTAGATATTACTCTTTGCAAGGAATATTCTTCATTATGAATGGCTCATTCAGGTAAAATCTAATTAAAATAGATGACAAAGAAGAGAAGTATACAACATTTCGAACCCCAATATAAGTCTATTGTAATAAGGTTATGTCTTTCGAACTAAAAAAAATATTAAAGCAATATAATAGAATGAAATAAAAGGGATTTTTGATGAACTTATCCACACATAGGGGGAGTGTTTTGTTGTTGACTAGTTTTTAAAAGTTATGAAAAGGAAAGCCCATTTACTTAACATAAAAATATATTTTTTTTTTTGACTTCATCAATATTATCTTAAAATGAACCCTCTAAAGTGTGCCTTTTGTGTCACTTCAAAGTCATTTGTAGGTTTCATATAAAGACATAGTGGAATTGATTTTGATCCAAGAAAAATTAAAGTAATCCTCAAGTTGCCACCACCAAAAAGTCCCACTCAATTAAGATATTTCCATGGCTGGTTGGCATATCTTAGATGATTCATATGAAATTTATCTAGAAGATGTCAAAGATTCATAAGCTTGTGGAAGACAGATATTTCTTTATACTGGGATAATAATTATTATATGGCTTTTAAAAATAAAAAATAATTCCTCATTTATCCTCTACTTTAGGCTACTCCTATATCAAGGAATCCAATCCTGTATGCATAGACTTTAAGTGAATCTCTTAGCTCCTTGTTATCTTAAGTTAATGAGGAAGAAAATGAGAATGAACTTTATTATCCAAAAAGATATTTTCTTCCCACTAGATAGAATTATCTATAGATTGAGAAACATTTTTTGGCCATAATCTTCAATGGTTAGAATTTAAAGCAATACATATTATCTTATAATATCAATTTAATATCCCAAAATATTTTTTTACAATAAGTATCTCATAGCTCATCCAACATTGGCTAGAAGATTATCCCATTGGTGTATCATCCTGTTATAGTTTGTCATAATATTTACTCCATTGTATGATGTAAAAGGATAAGTCCAGGTAGATTTTCTAGTGGCACATCCATTTCTTACCTTATTCTCCATTAAATGATGAACTCCAAGAGGAGAAGATCATGAATTTATAAGTAGAGGAAAGTTCTATATGGGTGTTTTATTTTTAATGTGCTACATCTTATGAAAGAGAAGGACCAATAGATAATCCCCTAGGGAATGTTGGAATTGGAATTGTGTTCATAACTCCAAATAAAAACCAGCTATATTATAATTAATATATAAAAAAAACTATGTAAAAAATGAAGCTAAGTATGAGGCACTGATAATTAGGTTAGAGTTAACCATTATAAATGTGAATAAAGAAATCAAAATCCTTAGAGATTAGTAGCTAGTTATCAAGCACATGGTAGGGATCTATAAAGATATTAAAAAGAATTTGATTCCTTATCAACAATATACTATGAAGCTCCTTGAGTATATTCCAAATGTTACTTTGTATCAGATACTTTTGACCTCATTATTGAATGAGTTCATTGTCCCTATATCAAAAACCAATCTCTATTCATCTATTATTTGAACCATACTTGAAATACTAAATGAAACCCTATGTTATTTTTTTGCATAGTACGTTAATCATTAAAACATAAAACCATCACTTGAAAATCACCCTTGACTATCATTTGATCGTCTTATCTACAATTTTATTGTCACCAAATAATGGTCAATTATCATTGTAAAGCTAAAATTTCATCAATCATAAATCTATTGATCAATTCAAAAACCAAAATCTAAATTAAGCATTAAATAATCAGTTGATAATCCCTAGTAATAGTCAATAGATCATCTATTCAATCATAAATGATTTTTAATGATTTAAAAATTTTAAATCAAAATTTAATCGTGGGACTAAACAGATTGACAAATAAATACTTCAAAATCTAGTGTTAGAAGCAAACTCAAAACCCATTGATCCAAAACCTTTTTTTGGAGAAATTTTTAATTGCCTTGAAACCTGACCAAATGACCATAGGTTCATGATCTATCAGTTGTATATTAATTATGCATGCCTTTAGGGTCAACCACGTCAAATTGAAGGTATTTCAATATCTCTAAATCATAAAACTAAAAAAAATTCTATTGGTTGCAAAACCTATAAATATTTATATCATATGGCATTAAATATGGCATATTGTGATTTTCGACCTTGGAGGCCTTTATAAACTCATAGATAGTGATCATTATCACTAGCATGATGCATTAAACTAACGTTGAACATTGGCTAACAATGGTTGACCCCAAAACCCTAAAAATCTATACCTTCAAAATTGATTTTTTCTTAAACTTCAACATGACTCAATTAGAATTAATCATGAAACCTATTCTAACATGTTTAGAATATAATTTGACCAATATTAAACCAAAATCTACACTATGATCATCATTGGCTAATCATATGGAACCATCAAACCCTGAAGCTATAATATATACACACGAGCTTTATCATTGCATAAAACCCTTTCCAATGAGTTCAACACATCATTCGTAATGGGTTGCACCAACCATTGTCCATGATTAACCTAGTTGATCAAGTCAACCTAGAATGACCAAATGTATCCTTAAGGTTTTTAACATGCATCTTATTTTAAATAATCTTTCGTAATCCTTAAAACCACTTTCTATAAGACAAATAAATCCTTTGGAAAGTAACAAACCAAACCTTAACCCATGAGTCAATTATGTTGATAAATTCATAATTGGTGAAGAAGGAGCCGCTGAAACTTTTTCTAGAAAAGCTTCAGCTATTTCCTTCCCCTTTCCCATCACTGAAACATCTTCATACACAGGAGGATCACATCGCTCATTAATGACCAAAGGACATTATTTGATCTTAATATCCCGGTTGGTAATACTCAAGCTTTTGGATCCACCATGAAAATCACTAGAAAACCTTAGAGAGTCTGGGATGGAGGTTTTTTGGCCATCAGAAGGCGATGACTGGCGATTTAAAAATAAAAAGAAATATCTAATTTATAATAGGAGAAAAAATAAAATCATCATAACAATAATATTTTGCTATCATCGATAAATCACTTTTTAAATCTTGTTTCCAATAATCTCCATTTTTCTTATGAAGGAAAAAACATTTATAGTTTAAGTTTCAAATAACAGTTCTTCTCTCCTAAGCTCTCACTTAATGAATAAATATTAAACACCATGTGGAAAATAAAATTTTGTCCCTTTTTTTTAATTTTTATTTTTATAATCGAACACAAAATTATCTACAAAGCAAACAAACACAAAAAATACAAACACCAAAAAGACCCTAAAATAATCAAGCACAACACAAGATCAAGTAAGATAATTAAGCACAACACGAGATCGAGTTCACATGAAAAATTCAAACAAATAAAACAATAAATAAACTCCCCCTAAGAGCATTTTGATATGAAACCAAACACAAATAAAACTCAAAGAATTTCAAATCAAAACACAAACAATGGTAACAAACCAAACGAAAACATCTAATACTATCTTCCCCCTTTTAACATCTGCAAAGTGGGGAAACCTACAAAAAAATCTCTTGAATAAGACTGCTCTTATGGACAAATGAAGATATTGATAAAATATAGAATTTTAAAAAAATTTGCACAACATTAAAATCCTATAAGATTTTAAACTCATATTTTAAATCAAAGAATAATTAAAAAAAAAAAGTTGATCAGGTTCAATGTTCATTCTACAAAGTAGAAATATCAAATAGAATAATTATCTCAAAAATAATTGACGAGAAATAAAAAAATTTATATTCAATAACTGAAAGAATAATTTAAAAAAAAAGTTGATCAGGTTCAATGTTCATTCTACAAAGTAGAAATATCAAATAGAATAATTATCTCAAAAATAATTGATGAGAAATAAAAAATTTTTATATTCAATAAAAGAAATTATTTTTTAATGCTGGATTTCCTAAGAATTGGATATATAGAAAAAAGAACCAAATGTAGTGTGGGCTCATTTTATGCATCTTATCAACTAGAATTGAGATTTTGTCTCAATTGTATATCTTTTGATTTTGACTTTTGTTTGGCAAACATTCTGCATCTTTCAATTTTGGCTCATTTTGTGCCTCTTTTTGAATTTGGTACTCTTTGTGCTTCTTTTGGCAATTTGTTCTTTCCACACCTTAAATTACCAAATCTTAGCTTGTGCAATTATTTTCTAAACAAAAGAAAAGAAAATTCTTGAATAAAGAAGATTAAAGACCAAAATAAAATCCAATGGACAATGATTAAAACAACATTTAGAATAAGAAAATAAAAAGAAAATAAGTTACAATTTTTGTAATAATTATAACTATAAGATAAAAATCTATTAGAACATGAAGATGATCTCCATATCTTAAACTAATTTTAATTTGATTTAATGTGTGAGAAAAAAAAGGACATACCATTAGAATGCAATTTTTTAAAATTATTTTTTAAATTTTATCCTTTGAATAAAAACTTTGGATTAGTCAATAATAACTCACAAATTTCAAGAAGAACTAAATGCGTTTTTTTTAAAAAAATTAGAACATAATCAAGATCGAATGAAAAGATCATAAAGAACATGTGACAATTTCAACACAAAAAATCTAAATTAAACTACATAAATGAAACATTACAATCAAATTAAACATAAAAAAATACAATAAATACACTAATATCCTGGTGAATCTTGAATTGAGAGAGGCTGTAGCGGACTAAACTGGGTAAAGTACCTATTCATGGTAGCTACTTGAGTTTTAATTAAATAAACTTATCCTCTTACCCATCCCATATCTTCATTATATCTATAGTCTTGTTGGTCCAAGCGAGTCTCAATATGTTCAAAGTGTTGATCAAAATGAGACTCAAGTCTATCAAATCTCTAGATCATTTCTTGATAGAGAAGATGCTCTGGTCTAAAAGAAAAAGCATGTGTAGGTACTAGAGCAGGGGGCTCTTTTTCTCCAATTTCATCTCCTTCACCCTCTAGATCTCGATGATACAAAATACAAAATGAGGCATCATTTAAATAGATAGGTAGATTATTTGGAGGATCGGAAAGAATAAGATTGTACTTCTTCTCCAAAATATATGTAATCAAGTATCCCAAAGTCATATTCTTCTTACTTCTAGTGATTGGAAGTCTAATGTCAGTCATAATATTGATGTAGTCCCGGATTAACTATGCTTCATCAATAAGAGTGTTCTTCATTATAAAATATATAACAATGGAGAGCGGTAATATTGATTCGATCACTAGCTCTAGGAATAATAGAAGTTCTTAAGACATACTGGATTATCCTGCATTTTATTTCAGTGTATGAATTAGGGGTAAATGTGAGATGGAAGATATACCCTTTAGAGTTTGAATAACTTGTGACCAATCAAAATAACTTTTAGAAGTCATGTAGTGTGCCCTAACCCCTTCAGCTCTTAGGGGCAGAAGTATTCCTAAATCTTCCTTAGTAATCTCAACTCTTTGATGGAAAATATAGGATGATATTATTGTATGGTTTTCTCTCATTCTCAAATTAGCAAGAAAGTAATAGAATGTGTCAGAATGAAATGCATAAATTAGGGCAGAAATTAAGGAAAAATGGGTAGAATTAAAGAGAGGCATGATTGAAAAGTTTATGTCTTTTTGAATAAGATGTCCATAAGGAGATATTTTAGCTTGATCAATCCAATCATAGGCTTATTCAATTTCTCTCAAGAAAAGGTTGTCATCTTGTTCGGTACGAGATGAACATCCCTTAGTCTGACAAACTCCCTTGCTTTCGCTATCCATTTGAGAAGTCTTGAACACAAGGATTGAAAATAAAAAGGATTAGTACATACGATTGGGAGGTTCATACAGTACAAACTAAAGTTCATACAGAAGAATATAAATTTTCAAGAATAGTTTTTGCATGAAATGAGTTTTTGTAAAGCTATCTTTTTGAAGATTCATTTTTTACGATCTTTGACAAATCTTCATTTTCTCTTAAGAAAAAAGTTGTCATCTTGTTCGGTACGAGATGAACATCCCTTAGTCCTTGCTTCCGCTAGCCATTTGAGATGTCTTGAACACGAGGATTGAAAATAAAAAGGATTAGTACATACGATTGGGAGGTTCATACAGTACAAACTAAAGTTCATATAGAAGAACATAAATTGTCAAGAATAGTTTTTGCATGAAATGAGTTTTTGTAAAGCTATCGTTTTGAAGATTCAATTTTTATGATCTTTGACAAACCTGATTGTATAAATGAACAAGTTTTTGCTCAGTATGATGTTAAAAAATAATTGTCCTTGGAAAGCGTGCCATGTATATATAGATAAAAAATTGATAGTTTGTGTAGACGATGTTGTGTTCATACTATACGATCACCATAAAAAAAAATTAAATTTATTTTGCTTGTTTAACTCACAGAAGGAAATCATGTAAAATCTGTACAATTTATAAAGTACGAATGGAAAAGAAATTTTAAGAATTTTACATGATGACCAAGATACTTTTCCAAAACAATTCAACTTTATTAACAACACACTAAAACAAAAATAGTAAATTTATTAAAAAAAAACATATAGAGGTATATTAACCAAAATAAACCATAATATAGAACAAATACAAAATCATAAACAAAAAGGAAATACACAACAAACATAATTGGCAAAATTATAATTGTCAAGCATGAATATAAGTAATACCCAATCTGGTTATTAAGGTACTGAAAGATTCAAAATCTAGTGGTTTTGTGAAAATGTTTGCGAGTTAATTTTTTTGTTGCTACATGATGTAGCTCAATTTTCCCTTTCATGACATGAATTTTAATAAATTGATGCCTTATATCTACATTTTTAGTCCTAATGTTTTGAATTGGATTCTTTGAAATAGAAGTGACACTTGTATTATCAAAGAAAATAAACCTAAATCCATAAGTTGTTATTTTGACAATAGAACCTATGCTAGATAGCTTTCTAAAGCTATATATTTTACTTCAATAGTAGAAAGGGTTACTGAATTTTATTTTCTAATGGACTGGGAAACTAAAGAATTTCTAATGAATTGATAAGTTTCAAAAGTACTTTCTCGATCAACCCTACATTCTACAAATTCTAAATCAAAACATCTAATAATATTAAAAGATTTGATGTTCTTAGGATACCAAACTCTTAAGTTTTGAGTTTTTAAAAGATATATCAGAATCCTTTAAACAACTGCCAAATGGGATTCTTTTAGATCAGCTTCAAATCTAACACGAAGATAAATACTAAACATGATATCAAGTCTACCAGCAGTCAAATAAAGTAATGACCCAATTATACCCCTAAATTTCTTTTAGTCAACATATTTGTCTTTAGAATCTTTATCTAATTAAATTGAAGAACTCTTTGGAATACTTTTTAGTTTAACATTATCCATTTCATATTTCCTAAGGATATTCATAATATATTTTGATTGACTAAGAAATGTGTTATCCTCTTTTTATTTTATGTTAAAATTGAGAAAGTAACTCAAGTCTTCCATCAAACTCTTTTCAAATTCATTACACATTATTTTTGAAAAATCATCACAAAGATTTTTATTAGTGGATCCAAACAAGATATCATCAATATATATTTGAAAAATAAGAATGTCATCTCCTACTCTTTTTAAGAAAAGAGTGGTAACCACATCCCCTTTAACAAAGGAACTTTCTAGTAGGAATATACTTAGCCTTTCAAATCATGCCCTAAGTGCTTGTTTTAATCCATATAACACATTTTTTTAATGTAAAACACATGATTAGGAAATTATAAATTTTTAAAACTTGGAGGTTGCTCTATGTAAACATCTTCCTTTACCACACCATTAAGAAAGCACTCTTAACATACACTTGAAATAGTTTAATATCTTTTGCTAGAATTACCCTAATTGCTTCAAGTCTAGTTGTAGGGGCAAAGCTCTCCACAAAATCAATTCCTTCTTTTTTATTGCACACCTTAGCAACCAATCTTAAATTATTTTGAACCATTACACCTGAAGTATTCATCTTATTTTTGAAAACCCACTTAATTCAAACAATACTTTGATTTTTAGGTCTTTCTATCAATTCCCAGACATCATTTCTAACAATTTGATTCAACTCTTCCTATATGGCTAGAATAAAAAATTCATCATAAAGTGCTTTATTTACATTTGCAGGTTCAATCATTTAAATAAATGTTGAGTGGTTTGCTTCTTTGTTAAGTTCATGCCTAGTTTTAACTCCTTCGCTCGGGTCTTCTAGAATTAGTTCTTTAGGATGACTTTTAGAATATTTCTATTCTCTAGGCAATTTATTTTCTATTCCAACCTTTTCATTAATATTTGTGTTTTTAATTCATTAGGAAATCTCTTCAACATGTTCATCTTCTAACTTAGACTCTCCAAAAACATTAGATTCATTCAAAACTACATGTGTGGTCTCCTCTACTACCAATGGCCTTTTATTAAAAACTCTATAGGATTTGCTAACACTCGAATATACTAGAAAAATTCCCTCATCAGATTTAGGATCAAATTTTCCTAAAACAGTTTTACCATTATTATGAATAAACACTTTACATCTAAAGACATGTAGATGTGAGATGATGGGTATCCTACCCTTAAGAAGCTCATAGGGTATCTTAGTTTATTTAGATATTATGTTTACCCCATTTAAAACATAATAAGTTGTACTAACTGCTTCAACCCAAAAATATTTAGGAATTGAATATCTATCCAACATGACTCTAACAACTTCTACTAAAGTTCTATTCTTTATTTCAATAACTCTATTATGTTGAGAGTTTCATAGGAGATAAAAAGTTGTGATCTATTCCTTGATCTTTACAAAAGACTTCAAATTTTTCAATTTTAAATTCTCCACCATGGTCACTATGAATTGCAAGAATTTCATAACCTAGCTTCATCAAAATCCAATTAGAAAAATTTTTAAACTCATCAAATGATTCACTATTATTTGATAAGAATCTAATCCAAATGAATCTTGAATTATCATTAACAATTACGTATGCAAAAACATTCCCCGGTCTTATAGTTCTAATAGGTCCAAAAAGATCCATGTGAAGAACTTCTAATGGTTTACTAGTTCTAAGATCTTTAATTGAATGAAAAGAGGTCTTTACTGTATCCCTAATTGACACATAGCACATAAGTTTTTTTTAGGGGAAACCCATCATCAGTCCTACACGTTAATTCAATAAAAAGGATTATAGGGTCCTCAAAAGGACCTCCAGCTCGCTACTGCTCAAAAGAGCTACTAAGAGAAACAAAAATAACCTACGTGTCAAATGTCCTTACTAAGCATAAGCACAAGATAACCTAATAATATTCTACAAAGGACAAAACTACTAGCCCAAAAGGAGAAGAAAAGATATAACTCAATCATCGTAATATTCTTGACTAAAAAATTACCCTTGCACAAAATGAGAAAAAATCTCCAAATACCTACAAAAAAAGCCTGCAAGGGCAAAGGTAATAACAAAAAGTAGAAAAAAATAGTAACAATATTAATAGGAAAAATAGTTAAAAGGGAATAAATCCCACTAGAGAAAATATGAAACTAGAGATGCACATTTTAAAGGGGCCAAAGGATATAGAATACATTCCAATAATGATTATAAATAGCCTTAATAATCAACCTTAAGCCACAAAAAATAGAAAAAAGAGGCCCACCAAAACAGAATACCTTAACCCACACAATCAATACATGACACAATTCATACGAGAATAACCAACAAAGAACATGCCATGAAAGCTCAGGAACGAACCCCTATAGAATGCTAAGTCCACCACCACAAGCTAGTGGACCACTTAAAATTAAGCCAAAAGAAAGTAGCGAACAACTAAATGCTCATCCAAATATGCGAGGGAAATAACCCAGCATAAATAAGGAAACAAAAATCATAAAGATCAATATGAGTCAACCTCAATAAATTAGTAAGTAAATAAAGTAGCAAACTGGAGGTAAATAAATAAATTGCATCATAAGAATTCCAAATACTATAACCCAACAAACTGAAACCAAACTTAGTAACACAGACAATACAACCACACCTACAACATCTCGAGAGATCCATAATAATATTAATCCAACCGAAAGAAAGGCTCAATAAAGTAATAGTATGATAATCTTAACCAAAGTTTGCCACTTGCTGCTCAAATCTATTCCATAATAGAAATAACCACTATAATAAAGAATCAAATGAGAAACCATACGGCTAATTAACAAACATTTAGAAGGGATGATAACATAAAAATGTAAAACCAAATAGTTAGTAAAGTTGCAGCCCTCCAAATGCTTATAATAATTAACAAACATGTTAGAGATAAAAGAGAAATTATTAAAAAATTTTGACACCCAGAGGTGATTCTGTAGCAAACAGACCCTTGATATAAAATGCAAATTAAGTGCCCTTTCCAACCACATAATCCTCTAAGAAGAAGAGGATCTAAATGAATAAATAATCCAGAGGTTCAGATCTAGAATATTGAAATCAATGCCATACTTCATGAACCTCTCAATCAGAAGTGCCCAAGGCCAAAACATCCTCATAAAATAAACACAACTCATAAGGAAAACAACACCAAAACTAACCACTCACAAAATATTAGAAGTCCCTAAAATAAGGAACACCCATACGGTTAAGCCTAACCATGCCCACAAGTTTGTAGGAATGGAAGTTCCTTTATAATCCATAAAGTCCAATAAACTGCAACCCTTACTAGCTAAAAAACTTGGAACCGAATTACCTTCCTTGTAGTTTTGAGAAATTAAGTAGGTAATGAGAGAAAGACACTGATGAATTTCACTGATAATGTGGAAATAAGAGGGATTGCCTTTAATAAAACCTTTAATATAATGAATCATATGCTTGGCATCAACTTCAATCCAAATATTAGTAATCCCTAAAAAAATACACAATTGAAAACCACACTTTAAAGGTTGTAGCTCGGCTATAATGGCATTCTTAAAAGGGGAGGGATCCGCAAATGCCGCAAAAATATCACCATTAAAATCAGGGATTAGCCCACCATAACTAGCACTCAAAGTTTTAAAAGAACTATTAGTATTGAGTTTATGAACACCAAAAGGAGGATTCATCCATTTAACAATAATATCTTCAAAAAAATGGGAATTAGAAGAAATATTAATACAAAAAAACTAAGCAATTTTAAAGCAACCATGAAAATTACTCCCATTAATTAAATTTGCCAAACATAACTTTCTCACTTTATCTTTACTTATAAAAATTATACTCAAAGCATTTATGGTAATGTTCTTATGATTCGATGCATTAATACTTTTCCAAAGATACTAATAAATAATAACAAGAAGAATATTATGAGTGTTACCTTTAGAAGACACCAGCCAATCATAATGGCATTCTTAAAAGGGGAGGGGCTCGCAAATGCCACAAAAATATCACCATTAAAATCAGGGACAAGCCCACCACAACTAGCACTAAAAGTTTTAAAAGAACTATTAGTATTCAATTTATAAACACCAAAGGGAGGATTCATCCATTTAAAAATAATATCTTCACAAAAATGGGAATTAGAAGAAATATTAATTTAAAAAAAACTAAGCACTTTTAAAGTAACCATTAAAATTACTCCCATTAATTAAATTTGCCAAATATAACTATCTCACTTTATGCTTAATTATAAAAATAATACTCAAAGCATTCATGGTAATGTTCTGATGTTTTGATATATTCCTACTTTTCCAAAGATGCCAACAAATAATAAAAAGAAGAATATTATGAATGTAACCTTTAGAAGACACCATCCAATCTTGAATAACAGTCTTAATTATATAATACTCATTACAAAATTGATTATTAAAAAAATATCAAAAAAAAAAAAAAAAAAACAACCACACTTTCAAAGAAATTGGACCATTAGCAAAAACATGATTTAAGTTCTCCAAGAGAAAAAAGCATTGGTATTTACAAATAATATTTAAACCCCTCTTGATTAAAATAGTATCCACAAGAATGTAATTGTTCGAAATTCTCCTTGTAAGAATAGATTAAGAGACAGGAATACCTTTATACCAAATGGAAGTGAAAATCTAAAATTTTTCTTGCAAGTCCCTAATGGAATGCCAAAGATCTTTGAAATTAAAGCACCCATCATTGTGATTTATTGAACAGAATGAAGTCTTTTTTATCCATTTGGAGGGGAACTTTCAAAATAAGATTAATGATAAAATCAGGCACTAGCTTAGAAAGATAATCCACATTCCACTTACCATCATTGATAAAACAAGAAACTTTACAAGCACTACTAGTATGAGTATTAGAAAGATTATCAATAGAGGAGATCCCTAACCAATTGTCTTGCCAAAAAAAAGATGTCTCCCACCCCCAAGCCCCTATGATTAAAATTCCCAGCATCCCATTTAATGGAACACAATCTCTTCCAATTAAAAGAATCCCCTCTTATTAAAAAAACCTAAGAGAGGATGCTTGCCAACATAGTACTTAGTAGTCATGAACTTAGCCCAAAGGCTATTCTTAATCCTAAGATTAAACCAAAATTTATAAGATAAACCAAGAGCCATATCACTTAAATTCTTATGATCAAGCTTACCTTCATCTCGAACAACAGAGTAATTATTCCAAGAAGCCCAACTAATGGATGACCCTCTTAGCTCCCAAAAAAAACTTGTTGAAAATTCATTCAAGCCTACAAGAAATAGTCATTATGGGATAAAATGTATGAAATAAATAGATAGGAATGGAACACAAGACACTCTTGACTAACACCAATCTAGCACAAATAGAAAAAAAATTAAATGCCCAAGTAGAAAGTTTTTTTTTTTTGAATAGTAGAAAAAATGTCTCCAAACAAATGCAATCTCTTCTTGCCCTTAAAAAGGGGAGTGCTTAAACACTTAAGGGGTAATTGCTTGTGCAAAAAGCCAAAATAGTTATGAATGGAAAAGATCCTTTGACTAGAAATAAACTTAATAGTAATAAAGCTACTTTTAAGAGGATTAAACATTAAACCACTAGGAATTGATGAAGAAATCTATAAAGAATATTAAGCATTTTTTTTGAACAATTAGTAAGAATAGTAAAATCATCAACAAAACTCAAATATGAAGTAGGCAAACCATGTAAGTTCCTATACTGCAAAGTGGATTTTTTTCTAAAAAGATCATTAAGACCTCTAGAAAGAAATTCCACCGCCAAAATAAACAAAGCAGGGGATAATGGATCCCCCTACCTTAGACCATGGGCAGACTTAAAAAAGCATTGGTTCTTGCCATCAACAATAATAAAAGAGAAACAAAGCATAATATTGTTCTTGATGATTTTGATAAAACCATTATTGAAACCATACACACTAATCATGGTATAAAGAAAATCCCAATTAAGATTATCGTAAGATTTGGTAATATCAATTTTGAAGATTGCATTACCACCAATAATTTCAGCTTCCAAATGATGGACTAATTCTTGAGCCAAAAAAATATTATAAAAATTAGAATGATCTTTATCCAAACTAGTTTGTTCTAAAGAGATAATTTTAGAAAGAATTAAAGCTAATCTACTCATAATCAACTTGATATTTAACTTGTTATAAAAAGAGCAAAGACTAATAGGCCCAAAACAACTCCAAAAGTTAGTTGCATTACTTTTGGGAATAATAACAATGGAAGTGGAAGTAAAAAGCTTAGGATAAGGATTACTCTTAAGGAAATCAATGACAGTGTTGAACAAATCTTCTTTAATAATATGTAAAGTTTTTTGAAAAAATTTAGTCAAAAAACCATCAGAACCAGCAACAGATTCAGTGTTCATACCTTTGATAATCAGCCAAATTTCTTCAGCATAAGGAATTTTAGTAAGCATATTATAATCCTCCTTAAAAATAATAGAAGAAATAAAAGAGAAGTCCACATCCAACACTGAACTAAAATCCTTATTAAACACATTCTTAAAATAATCAATACAAGATTCATAAATTAAAGTAGGATAATTAATGTGAGATCCGTCAAGTGTTGCAATCCATAACCCCTAGTTTGAGATTTTGATGATGACGAATAATGTCGTCTGAATTACTATTCATTGAATACCATTGATTTCTACTATTGTCTGTGAGTACTAACATTTCAGGAAGATCACAAGTTACTCAGGACAACAAGAAGACTCACAACTAGGTAGAGTAGAAGTGTGAGTTTATAGCATTACAATATTTCATTTATTTTATTTTTCCTTTTTTTGAGTCTAGCCATAAATTGCATATAAGTCTGAGAAACCATGCACACACACTTGGGGAGAGGTTTTTAAAATTTATATTTTTTTCTCTATTGATCATACTGTATGAATTTATATCATACTATATAATCTGATCTGGCTAAAATGACTTTCTGTGAATATGTCATACAGTACGCCTTATATCATACTGTACGATGTGTTTCTAATAAAAAAACCCTAGCTGCAAGATTTAATTTAAGTTTTATAGTCGTTCATATAGTACGAAGCAATTCGTACTACACGATTTAATTTGAATACTTACTTAAATTAACCATGTGCTTAGTGGACAAATCATGATTTAATTTTTGATTGGTTATCATACTATATGAAGCACATCGTACAGTACATTCAACCGAGGATATTTTTTATCCTCCTTGACTTCGTATTATATGATCCATTAATTTTGACTATTATTACTGTACGAAGTAGGTCATACCCTATGACGTATAGAGATGAGTTTTGATCATCCCGGCAATCATTTTGTACAAAAAGAATAATTTTTCATATTGTACTGTTTGAGTTTAAATCGTACTATACGATAGTATTAAGAATTTTGGCCTATTTGTAAACCTTCATACCAGGATGAAGGTCATTTTGTATTAATCGTACTTTACGATAGTAATGGCTAATTTGAAAATTCAGGTTTTTTTTTGGAGCCCGTTTAAGTATAAAAAATTATGATTTTTGGGATATGACTATGAGAGGGGAACGTGATTAGAGAGGGTTTCCTTAGAAGAGATCTCTTAAGAAGATTTTATGGTTTGAGAGAGGAAGGAGAAGGTGGGCTTCGTGAGGGAGAAGTAGTGTGAGGGAGATCACATGGTTGCTCCATTCTTGATGCACTTTGTTCCTCTTATGGACCGAGAAGATAATATGGGAGGCTCTCTGAGGGGGAGACTCTTCTACATTCATGTCCTCTAAGGTACTCTTCATTCTTTAGGAGGAAGAAAAATGAGAAGGCACACTGCAATCTCCAGGAGGGTGACAAAGCGCTTGGCAATCTGCCATGCCGGGTTGGTGAAAGTGAGTCTTATAAGGGCTTCTCCACCTTGCCAATGGGGCAAAAGGAGAACTATTATTTAGTAGTGAAATTCTCGAAGTGGAGGACTTCGTGGAGTGGACGTAGGTCAAGTGACCAAACCACTATAAAGTCTATGGTGTGATTTTTCCTTTACCGCTTTAATTTTTGCTTGCATTTTATTTTCATTATAGTTGCTTGGTGAAAAACATTGTAGAATTCATTGTTGCAAATTGTGTTTAAGTACTTGCTTTCACATTAGTTAAATTTTTCTGCTTAAAACTTAAAAATAAAAAAATATTAGAACTCCTATTTAGGAATTTTTTTATTGCAACAATTTTTCGCAATTCACCCCCCCCCCCCCCCTGCCCCTCTCTTGGCGCATCTCATAATTTCAATTGGTATCAGAGCGGGGTTTCAAAAATAGCAATTTAGAAAACCTTGAAAATTGATCATGACTCATCTTGGTAATTGTAATACTATGGAGGGTTACTCAATAACCCGTCCACCTCTTTTTGACAATATCTTGTTTGATTTCTAGGAAATTAGAATGTTTACTTTCTTACAGTCTATAGACTATCGCATGTGGGTGTTAGTAAATGATGGTTATGCTGCACCATTTAAACTTGTGAATGGAGTGAAAACTCAGGTACATTTTAATAATTAGAGTAATGAGGATAGGGATTTGACTCAGTTAAATGCAAAGTGCTTAAACTATTTCTTTTGTGCTTTAAATTTTGAGGACTACATGAGAGTATCTACCTGTGCTACTGGTAATGAGATTTGGGATAGATTGTGAATCACGTATGAAGGAACTAGTGAAGATAAATAGTCTAGGCTTAACATTCTGCAGCATGATTATGAACTCTTCCGTATGAAACCTAACAAAATAATATCTAACATGTACCCTAGGTTCACCCAAATCGTGACATCCTTGCATGTATTAGGTAGAGAAATTTCAAATTCTAAAAAAGTTAACAAAATTCTTAGATGCTTACCAGTTTCCATGATGCTAAAATTATTTTCATCACTGAGTTTAAAGATCTAAACATTTATTCTATTGACAATTTGCTTGAGTCACTCATTGCGTACGAGCAAGGGGTGAATCAAAGGCAAAGTGATGCAGTGAAAAGAAGAAGGCGCGAAAGGTGCCATTAAAAGTAAACAACTTAGAAAGTGAAAGTTCTACAGAAAAGGAAGAAGATAACATATCCTTGATGACCCGATAGTTCAAGAACTCCTTGGAAAGAAAACAAAGGCTTCATTTGAATAATTAGAATAAAGGTAAAAGCTTGAGAACAACTAAAGTTTCATTTGATATAATTTGTTTTGAGTGCAGGAAATCAGGTCACCTCCAAGATGATTGCCCCAACTTAAAGAGTCAACCAGCTAAGAGAAAAGACTAGGACAAAGCTAAGTATAAGAAGGGGAAGATGAAGACACAAAAAGCATTTTGGGCCGACTCTACCTCAGAATCGTTAGAAGAAGAAGTAGAGGAGGAGGTAAAAAATTTGTATCTAATGGTTAACAATAATCTTGATCAATCAGATCAAGACGAGGTATGTCAACTTTCATATGCAGATCTACTACTTATTTCTTAAAAAATCCATGACTAATATAGGAAATTGAAAATAATGCATGCTAGTCATAAAATTGATTTTAGTACTTTACAAACTGAGCATGCTAGCTTAGTTAAAGAGCATTCTAACTTAAATAGATATGACATGTCCCTACTTGATGAGTATGATGTATTAAATATGAAGCATATTGAACTAACTGAAGTTCATGAATCCTTAAAGTAATATATGTTGAACTAGAAGAGGCTTTTGACAGACTAGACAAACTTGCATTGGAGGTAGATTACAATGAACATCTGTTAAAATGGGAAGTTCATAAATTGACATATCAAAATAATATTTTTAAAGAAAAAATCAAAGAACTAGAAAAAGAAAAGGCTTCACTCACATTAGCCCAATATAGCAAACCCCTAGCACTGCATGTATCAAAAAACTTTTGGAAGAGGCATCACCATTCACATAGGTTAGTCAACCCATTTCCAGGTGTTAGGTGCTTCTCTTGTGGCATGCTAGGTCACATAGCCCGCACATGCATAATTCACCATAGGACACACCTAATAAGGGCACCTAAGTTGCATCCAACATAGCATATCAAGCATTCATCTCATACATGCATGCATAGGGAGGAACCCAAACACACTTGGGTTCCCAAATCTAACGCTTGAACTCAAACTAGGTCTTTCGTAAGAGCATGTGTTACCTAGACAGTGGTTGCTCATGACATTTGACTAGAGATTTGAAGAAGTCCATTTTACTAAAGACTAGGATTATAGGCAAAGTAACATTGGGAGACAACACTACCAAGAGAGTGGTAGGCTCAAATATTGTTGGAAATGCTACAAATTTTTTAATCAAAAATTTTTTATTAGTTGATGGTTTGAAGCATAACTTACTCAGCATTAGTTAATTATGTGATAAAGGTTTTGACATAAAATTTATTTCTAACAAATGTCCTATTAGTTTAAATAACAAACCAATCTTAGAAGGAAGATGAATGAATAATGTTTACATGTTAGATATTGATTACATTGATAGTTCAAATTTACTTTGCTTGAAAATAATAGTAGATGACTCGTGGCTATGGCATAGGAGACTATGTCATGCTAGTATGAAAACACTTAGAAACATCACTCCAAAAAACCTAGTTAGAGGCTTACCTAAGTTAGACTTCACTAAGGACCATCTATGCAATGCCTGCCAACTAGGAAAATAAATCAAATCATCCTTTCATTCAATCAAAGATGTGATCACCTCTAGGCCATTAGAAATCCTTCACATGGACTTGTTTGGACTCATTAGCATAGCTAACCTAGGTGGGAAAAATTATGGATTTGTGATTATAGATGACTTCACTAGATTCACTTGGGTGAGATTCCTAGAATATAAAAATGAGTTGTTTGAGGAATTTAAGATTTTCTCCACTTGGATTCAACAAAAATTAGGATGTGAAATCTCAATAATCTATAGTGATCATGGTGGAGAGTTTCAAAAAGAAAGATTTGAAGCATTCTATCAAGATATAGGAATAGAGTATAATTTCTCAGCCCCTAAAACTCCTCAACAAAATGGAATAGCATAAAGGAAGAATAAAACCTTGGTAGAAGCTACTAGGGAAATATTAGCTGAGTACACCCTTCCTAGAAATTTTTGAGCTGAAGCAGTAAATATGACATGTTATATCTTAAATAGGGTGAACATTAGATCGAAGCTTAATAAAACTACTTTTGAACTCCTTAAGGGTTGGACACGGAATCTTTCACACTTATATGTCTTTGGATGTAAGTGCTTTACCTTAATTAATGGCAAACTTCCCTTAGGAAAATTCAATCCCAAGTCTAATAAGAGTGTCTTCTTAGGTCATTCATATATAGATAAGGCCTATAGAATCTTTGATAAGAGAACCCTAGTAGTAGAAGAGTCCACCCATATAGTATTTGATGAATCAGATAAGCCTTCTGAATCTAAAATTGAAGAAGATGAAATAGAGGAAATCCAGGGAGTAGAAACTATAACAATGGGAGAAAGGGTAGAACCTCAAGAAGATTTGCCTAGAGAATGGAGGTATTCTTCTTGTCATCCTGAAGAGTTAATTTTAGGAGACCCTTCAGAAGGTGTAAGAACTAAGCACGAACTTAGGAAGTAGGTTAGTCATTTAGCATTCATCTCTATGATAGAACCCATGAGTATAGATCAAGCTTTAGGAGATGAATTCTGGATCCTAGTAATAAAAAAAGAACTGAACCAATTAACAAAAAATATTGTTTGGGAGTTAGTCAAGAGACCTAAAGACTAGAGTGGAGTTGAAACAAAATGGGTCTTTAAAAATAAGGTGAATGACTCAGGAACCATAATAAGAAATAAATCCAGACTAGTAGCTTAGAGGTACTACCAAATTCAGGGAATAGACTTTGAAGAAACCTTTGCCTCGATAGCTAGACTAGAAGCCATAAGAGTGCTCTTAGCTTTTGCTTACTTCAAAAGTTTTAAACTATATCAAATGGATATAAAGAGTGCTTTTCTGAACAAGGTAATCAAGGAGGATGTCTATGTTGAGCAACCCCCTGGATTTGAAAGTTCACAATTTTTGAACCAGGTTTTCAAATTAAAAAATGTACTTTATGAGTTAAAGCAAGCACCTAGAGCCTGGTACGAAAGGCTTAGCACATTCTTATTAGATAGAGGATTTGTAAAGTGTAGTGTGGACACTACACTCTTCTTACAAAAGGTTAAAGATGAAATTCTCATTATTTAGATCTATGTGGATGACATTCTTTTTGGATCTTCAAATAAAAATTTATGCAATGAATTTTCAAAAATAATAAGTAATGAGTTTGAAATAAGCATGATGGGAGAGCATAATTACTTTCTTGGTTTTAGTGTTTAACAAATTGATAATGAAACATTTCTTAGCCAAACAAAATACATTAAGGATATTCTAAAAAATATGAAATGGATAGTGGTAAGCCCATGAATACTCCATTGAGCTCCATGGTTCAACTGGACAAAGACCCAAATGGAAAATCAGTAGATCAGAAAAAATATAGAGGAATGATTGGATCTCTCCTCTACCTGACTGCCAGTAGATCAGACGTAATGTTTAGTGTGTGCCTCTGTGCCCATTTTTAAGCTGATCCTAAGGAGTCTAACTTAAATACGGTCAAGAGAATTCTTAGATATCTACTAGGCACCCTGAACTTAGGAATTTGATATCCTAGGCACAACACTTCCTTTGAAATCATAGGGTACTCAGATTCCGATTTTACAAGATGTACGGTAGATTGAAAAAGCACCTATTGTACCTACCAATTCATAGGATAATCTTTAATTTCATAGTCTAGTAGGAAGCAAAATTCGGTAGCCCTCTCCATGGCCGAGGCAGAATATATTACAGTAGGAAGAAGTGTTCCACAAGTACTATAGTTAAAGCAACAAATTTTTGATTTTGGATTACTTGTAGGAACCATCTCAATCATGTGAAGCAACACAAGTGTAATTTGCATTTCTAAAAATCTAATTTAACATTCTCAAACAAAATATATAGACATTAGACACCATTTCATAAGAGATCATGTTGCTAAAAGAGATATAGAATCACATCACATAGTTACAAGAGATCAATTGGCAGACATCCTCATGAAACCACTAGCATATGAGACCTTTAGCAATTTGAGGATAAGAATGGGTGTCATAGACGTTAATGCATAATTCAAAAAAAAATCTTTTAAGGCTATTCCTAATCACCACACACTCACTACACCAAACTCGACAATTTACATTTTCTTTATCGTACTGTGCGAGCCACTATCGTGCTGTATGATCTATCTAAACCACACACATCACAACCCAGATTCAAATTTTGCCTCTGTTACTCGTATTGTACAATGCCTATCATATTATACGAAATAGGTGGTAGTTCATTAAATCCCTCTGGTATGACATTATTGTACATCGTACTATATGATACCTCCACTTCATACTATATGAACCAAATCAGTAAATGGATTGGGATGAATTTACTCAATTTGGTATAATATTATTGTTGATCGTACTATGCAATATCTCTGCTTCATACTATATGATCCACATTAGTGAAACAGATGAGGACAACTTAAAGGTGGTTGGTATAATATACTGGTAATTTTGTACTGTATAAACTCCTACTCATATTATACGAAACTTTTCATCAAAGGTCATAATGATGACCCTCAGGATGATCGAAATCCTTCTGAAGCTTATTTGGAAATTCTATAAATTGGCCACATTTGAAGCTTATTTCACACATTCATCCTCCTTTCACTTAGTATAACCTGCCTTCCCAAAATGTCGAGCTATAGCAAGTGCGGTCGTCTAGTCATTGGAAGCTCATCTTCCTCATGCCGACCAAATGACCATTTCCTGAATTCCAACAATGAAGCAGCCTATCGCAAATATAAGGCCTGCAAAATTACACCATGTTGAATGTTAAATCAAGCTGCACTAAACTTTGAGGTGATACCTCTATTTGCATCCACCACTTTGTAATTCCTTCTAACTCTAGCCTTCCCATACAATTTAGAACTCATTTTTGAATTCCTAGCCAACCTCACAATCAACATAAAATACCATAACCTTACCTCCTTCGTGTGCCAACAACATGTTGAGATCACTAAAACGGAACTTGCCCAATATATTGGGCTCTCTACTGACAGTCCTAGAGTTAATTCTTTTCTTACAAATGAATTTGACTGAAGTGCTGTGAACTCAGTTCCTAGGAATGTCACCTTCTACCAACACCAACCACTCATTCAATCCCTCAATCGAAATGCCAGAATCATTCATTACGTACTTAGAACTTAAATAGTACCCAAAGCTGGCGATCGAGTCTACATGACTCCAAGTTTATCTATCACTACCTATCTTATCATGTATAACACCAAATTTGATGAAGTAGATTTAATTATCGATTACTTTCGAAATATGACTCTTGTTCACCTCCCTACCACTCGTAGAAAATAGAATTTAGCCGTTGGCCACCATATAGGTTACATATTTCAAAATAAATACCAATTAACCTATCCTGGTGAATCAAATAATTTACCAATCTTCTATACGGATGCTTCTTTTCGTATTCTTTTTCATCAGGGGCAAGAGCCTGAAGAACCTGACTTTGATGATGAAGAAGGAGAAGCTGATCCAGCAGCTGCTCCTATTCCATAATGACGACGTGCACCACCCTAAGGACCTGCACTAGTCTACCCTCACGATGACTTGGTCAAGCCATTCATTCAACTCCAAAATTATCTTGACACTCACATATAAGAACAACATCAACTATATGAGGAATACATACGGTGGTTTGGGGAATGCTTCACTTTGATTGATCACCAATTCGAGGCAATCCACCAATATTTTTAACCACAACCACCTCCACCTCCAAGTGATCAGGATCCTCCCTTCTGAAGTGTATCTATTTTTGTGATGGTCTTTTTATTGTTGTTTGTGCCTCCTCTTTTGGTGATGTCAAAAGGGGGAGAAGTCTGTGGTAGTTTCTTGTCTTGCTTTCTTATGCTTATATTCAAGTATGTTGCTTTTATTTACTTATGTTTCAATGAAATGCATTTTTCCTTTTCTGCCTATTTTGTGATGTTTTAATTAATAAAAAAATAAAAATAAAAAAAAAATTCCATGCAAATTTTCTTATAACAAAAATTATTTGATAATATAAAAAAGTGGGAGATTTTTGTAATCCATGACCCCTAGTTTGAGATTTTGATGATGATAAATAATGTTGCCTGAATTACTATTCATTGAATTCTTTTGATTTCTGCTATTATCTGTGAGTACTAACATTTCAAGAAGATCATAAGTCACTCATGACAACAAGAAGACTCAAGGTTGGGTAGAGTAGGAGTGTGAGTTTATAACATTATAATTTTTCATTTATTTTATTTTTTCTTTTCTTGAGTCTGGACAAAAATTTTAAATAAGTCTGAGAAACCTTGCACACACACAAGGGGAGAGGTTTTTAAAATATAGATTTTTTTTCTCTATTGATCGTATTATACGAATTTATATTGTACTGTACAATCTGATCTAGCTGAAACAACTTTCTATAAACAAGTCGTACTATATGCCTTACATCGTACTGTACAATGTGTTTCTAATAAAAAAACCCTAGTCGCTAGATTTAATTTAAGTAAGTTTTATAGCTGTTCATACTGTACAAAGCAATTCGTACTGTATGATTTAAATTGAATACTTACCTAAATTATCCCCATAATTAGTGGACAAATCAATGTTTAATTTCTTATTGGTTATCATACTGTACGAAGCACATCGTACGATACATTAAACCGAGGTTATTTTTTATTGTCCTGTACTTCCTACTGGATGATACCTTGATTTTGACTAATTGTACTATATGTGTAGGTTGTACCCTATGATGTACAGAGATGAGTTTCGATCATCCTGGCAATCATCCTATACGAACAGAATAATTTTTCATATCGTACCATATGAGTTTGAAGCATACTATACGATTGCATTTAGAATTTTGGCATGTTCGTAAACTTTTGTATCAGGAATAAGTCTATTTTGTAATAATTGTACTATACTATGGTTGTTCGTACTGTACGATAGTAATGACTAATTTAAAAATTTAGGTTTTTTTTTAGCCCATTTTAAGTATAAAAATTTATGATTTTTGGGATGTGACTGTGAGAGGGGAACGTGATTAGATAGGGTTTCCTTGGGAGAGAACTCTTAAGAAGATTTTAAAGTTTATGAGAGGAAGGAGAGGATGGGCTTGGTGAGGGAGAAGTAATGTGAGGGAGATCACATGGTTGCTCCATTCTTGCTGCACTTTTTTCCTCTTGTGGCTCGAGAAGATCTTGTGGGAGGCTCTCTGACAGAGAGACTCTTCTACATCTTTGTTCTCTAAGGTACTCTGCCTTCTCCAGGAGGGAGAAAAATGAGAAGGTACACTACCGTCGCCAGGAGGGTGACAAAGCGCTTGGCACTCTGTCACGTTAGGTTGGTGAAAGTGAGTCTTTTAAGGGCTTCTCTGCCTTACCAAGGGAGCAAAAGGAGAACTATTTTTTAGTAGTGAAATACCCATAGTGGAGGACTTCGGGGAGTGGACGTAGGTCAAGTGACCAAAGCATTATATCTGGTGTGATTTTTTCATTATCGCTTTTGTTTTTACTTGCATTTTATTTTCATTATAATTACTTGGTGAAAAATGTTGTGACATTCGTTATTGCAAATTGTGTTCAAGTACTCACTTCTATATTAGTTAACTTTTTCTTCTTAAAATTTAAAAACACAAAAATATTAGAACTCATGTTTAGGATTTTTTTTATTGCAACAATTTTTTGCAATTCACCCCCCTCTTGGTGCATCTCATAATTTCATCAAGTTTAATAATTTTGTGAATAAAGCTAGCAAAGTTATTGTGATTGGCAATATTTTGAAAAAATTTAGTACTCCCATCTCCCTCCACAACAAACTTAGAAGAATCTATTTGTCTCCAAAAGAATTCTTCTTGCATTTGAAGTTTAAATAAAGCTTTTTTTCCCTCATTAATTAAGGAATGGTTTTTCATACTAGGGTCAAGCATATAATTATTATTAGCCAATGTGGCTTGATTCTCAGTATGCATCATATTATAAATTAAGTTCCTTAACATAACTTTATTCCACCAATTCAATTTCTGCTTAAGCCTTTTAAGTTTAAACCAAAATCTAGTCATACCAAAAATATTATTAAAAGGAGATAAAGGGGCATGCCAATTGCTTTCAACGATATTAAGAAAATATTCATGAAGAAGCCAAAGATATTAAGAAAAGATTCACGAATAAGCCACATGTTTTGAAATCTAAAAGGAGATATAATACTATTATACTACATAGAAATATTTAAAAGTGGGGGAGAATGGTCAGATAAGTCTCTAGATAAATGTTCAATGTGAGTACAAGGAAAATTAGAATTCTAACAACTATTAAAAAGAATACAATCTATGTGTTGCCACATAGTAGCTTGATTCCACATAAAAGCATGGCTAGCAAAACCAATATCATGCAAATTAGAGTTTAAGATTATATCATTAAAATCTTCCATAGCTTGAAAATTGGGAGTGTTCCCAACCACCCTCTCAGAAGCATTTGAAAAAAATGTTAAAATCACCATTAATTATCCAAGATTTAGAGTTATTATTAGAAAATTAGATATTTGTGACCATAAAATCATCCTAATAATCATAGAATAAGAAGCATAAATAAAGGAAGTATAACAAGAAAATTGAAGAAACTTAATACTAGTATGAACCACTTGAGGATAGTCATGAAGAATTCTTAAGTTAACACAATTTTTCAAGAAAGTTTAAATTTTATTAAAACAATTGTTAAATGATAAATAAAAACCCAACATAATATGAATAGAATCCAAAATTGAAGAAGAAATTAAAGGCTCAAGTAAAATCAAAACATTAATGGTATGAATCCTGCATAAAGTTTTAGCCCTATCCTTAGAAGGGAGAATACCCACACCTCTAATATTCCAAATGATGGCTTTAACCAATGGAAGAAAAAGGAATAGAAGCTCGGGTAACTCCAAATGATTGACCATTAGAGAGTTTATTGTTTTTAATTTTCTTCCTATAGACTTTGGTATATCCATTCTCTATAATATTGGCGGGTTGATTAGTGGGAGTAGACAACAAGGAAACATCATTAATGCATCCAAAATTCCTAACTAGAAATTCATTCTTGCTAGGAAAGACTTCTCCTTCCTTAATACCTTCTTTATTAAGAGAGTTATTATTTGCATATGTTACATTCTTGCAACTTGTATAGTTTTGATGATTTCTAATATTATTATTTTATGTCATGTTATCTCTTAACATTTTTTAGAAGAATTATTTTTGCTCTTGTGTGTACAAACATTTCAGGAAAATCAAACTCCAAACTATGAAAACTTCAAATCAAATTTAGCATATAATTCTTTACAAAATTGGAGCTCTAAATTGTTCTTTGAATTGAGAGGGAGTGATTGTAATTGAGTGAATAAAAACACACACACACATAAGGAGATCTTACAAAATTTGTACTGATCGTACGGGACGAACCTAGTTCGTACGGGACGATCAGGTCAGTTTTCTCCCCGTAAGAGAAATGGAACGAACAGGAGGATTCTTGCTACTGAAGCATAAAGGCCTCGCTTGGCGTTCAAAGGTAAGAATCTCTACATGTGATTTTGGATTACTTCACTCTTTTCTTTCTTCCTTCTAGAATTCTTGTAAGAAGATCTGTCAAGGAGATCTGATTCTCTACCGACACTTAGAGAGTGTGAACAACTGCGAGTTCTCTACACACACTAGGAGAGGACGAAGAATTCTCTGCCCACATTAGGAGAGTGTGAAAGGATGAAGGGTTCTCCGCCCACACTAAGAGAGTACGAAAGGATGAAGGGTTCTCTTCCCACACTAGGAGGGTGTGAAAACACGAAGGGTTCTATGCCCACACTAGGAGAGTGTTAAAGGACGAAGGGTTCTCTGCCCACACTAGGAGAGTGTGAATGGATGAAGGATTTTCTACCCACACTAGGAGTGTGTGAAAGGATGGACGGTTCTCTGCCAACTCTAGGGGTATGTGTAAAAGGAAGACGGTTCTTTGCCGCACCGGGTAGTGGTGGAAAGAATTTTTGTAAAGGCTTCTCCGCCTTGCTTTGGGTGCTAAAGGAGAGTCACTAGTGGTATTAGTGCAACACTCGGAGGGTGCCTCCGGGGAGTGGATGTAGGTCTGGTTTAGACTGATCCACTATAAATCTTGTGTCTTTTATTTTTACTGCTTTTTATTTTCTGCATTTTGCTTTTGTTCCAAAAAATTATGGTTGAAAAACTTTTTCTAAAAATTCATTAAAGTTTATTTTTGGTTCAACGTACTCAAGAGGGTTAATTTTTTTTTAAAATACCAATTCAACCCCCCCTCTCGGATAGCCTTGGGACATAAGCTTAGGTTTAACAACCTAACTTATAGTAAATGAATCTCAACAAGTGGTATCAGAGCTTTATTTTAAAATCATTAGTTTTAAACTACTTTTATATTAACATAAATGGCTACATTTGGAAATCGAAACACACCTGAGGGTTACTCTATTACTAGACCTCCATTGTTTGATAATATAACTTTTGATTTTTGGAAAATACGCATGTCTACTTTCTTATAGTCACTTGATTATCGTATGTGGATCTTAGTCCAGGAAGGATATACAAAACCAACTAGAGTAGTTGATGTTGTTAGAGTTGAAACACCTTTTGCAGACTGGATAGTAGAAGAACGTGACTTAGCATAACAAAACACCAAATGCTTGAATAGTTTCTTTTGTGCTTTAAAATCTAAAGACTACATACGGGTTTCTACTTACAAAAGTGGAAAGGATATATGAGATAGACTTTGTATAACATATGAGGGGACTAATAAGGTTAAACAATCTAGACTCAATATCTTGTTGCATGATTATGAATTATTTCGCATGAAATCTAATGAATCCATTTCTAACATGTACACAAGATTCACACAAATTGTCACCTCTTTGCATGTACTTGGTAGGAAACTAACGAATGCTGAAATGGTTAATAAGATTCTTCGTTGATTACCTACTACTTATGATGCTAAAATTACTGCAATTATAGAGTCTAAGGATTTAAACATTTAATCTATTGACAATCTTCTTGGTTCGCTTATTGCTTACGAGCAAGGCGTTAGCCAAAGAAAGATTGATGTAGGTGAACCACAAAGGGAGAAGAACATAGCACTGAATGTGGAAGAGTCTGAGAGTGAACACTCACAACCTGAGCATGAAGAAGACATCGTATTGATGATTAGACAATTCAGAAGCTTTCTGAAGAGGAAGCAAAAGAAACGTCAATAATGGAATAGAGGTAAATTCAATAGAAATATCAAGATTTCAAATAATGTTATTGGCTATGAGCGTAGAAAACTTGGATATATAAAGACAGATTGCCCTAAACTCAAAGCCAATCCTAGCAAAGAGAAGGTAGAGGAGAAACCTACTGTAATGAAGGGCAAAAAGAAGTTTCAAAAAGCTTTCTGGGCGGACTCAACTTTAGATTCATCAAAGACTGAAAAAGAAGAGGAAATCACTAATTTGTGCTTAATGGCTGATAATCTTGATCACTCAGATCAAGAAGAGGTATGTGACTTAACTTATGATGAATTATTTAAAGTTTCTGATCATATGCATTATGCATATAGAAAAATAAAGAAAATGCATTCTAGTCTAAGTCTATAATTTGAAGAACTTAAAAAGGAACATGAAATCCTTAGGAAAGATCTTTCTTTAATTAATAACAACCACATGAATTACTTGATGAGTTTGATGACTTTAATAAAAATAATGAGAATTTAAAATCATCCTATGCAGAACTCGAGAAAGATTTTAAGAATTCTAAGGATGAATTTGAGAGCAAACTTTATAGAAGCAATCATACAAATCAAATTTTGGAAGATATGAATTCATTTTACAAATTAATGATAAAAGCTCTCGAGGATAATGGGATACCACCTAAACTTGAAGATTTTACTAATCTTATTCTGTATCCTAAATTTATGCAATCCCTGAAAAGACATATGAATGTTAAAAGACTTAGAAATCTATTTTCTAAAGTAAAATATAATAATTGTGGATTGTTTGGACATATAGCTCACACTTGTACCTTGAAGATAAAAAGTAATTTGGTGTGGAAACCTAAGATGCATAAACCTAGACATATCATACATGCATCTGATTATAAATTGCTAAAAGGTGAACCTAAACTTATTTGAGTTCTCAGGTCTAACATTTGATAATTTTACAGGGACGCTCTCACATAAGACCTCGTGAGAGCATATGGTACCTGGACAGCTGATGTTCAAAGCACATGACTGGAGATACTTCTAAATTCATAATAATGGAAGCCAGGAGTGGAGGCAAGGTTACACTTGGAGATAACACAACAAGGAAGGTGGTTGGGACAGGCATGATTGAAAATTTAAAGAATTTTATCATAGACAATGTATTATTGGTTGAAGGTTTAAAACATAATTTGTTAAGTATAAGTCAGCTATGCGATAAAGGTTACTATGTAAAATTTTTTCCTACTAGCTGCATATTAAGCCTAAATGGTAAAGATGTTTTGAATGGAAAAAGGATAAATAATGTTTATATGCTAAATTTAAATTGCATTCAAATTTCTACTGCTTTTTGTTTGAAAACAGTATCTGATGAGTCATGGCTTTGGCATAGGAGACTTTATCATTCTAGCATGAAAAATCTTAGGAAGATTACCCAAAAGAACTTAGTGAGAGGTATACCAAAACTAGACTTTACTAAGGACCACCTTTGTGATGCATGTCAATTAGGAAAATAGGTGAAGTCTTCTTTTCAGTCCAATAAGGATCTTAGAACAAATAAACCATTGGAGATTTTGCATATGGATCTTTTTGGACCAGTTGGAACTGTGAGTCTAGGAGGTAAGGTATACGATTTTGTAATTGTAGATGATTTCTCAAGATTTATATGGGTTAGATTTCTTTTTCATAAGAGTGAATCATTTGAGGAATTTAGAAATTTTTTGACTTGAATTCAAAGAAAACTAGGTTGTGAAATTATATCAATTCAAAGTGATCATGGAGGAGAATTTAAAAATAAAAAGTTTGAGAATTTTTGTAAGGAGAAAGGAATTGATCACAATTTTTCAGCACCTAGAACCCCTTAGCAGAATGGGGTAGTCGAAAGGAAAAACAGAACATTAATAGAAGCCGCCCGAGCAATGTTGGCAGAATACTCACTTCCAAAATATTTTTGGGCTGAGGCAGTTAACACTGCATGCTAGGTTCTGAATAGGGTGAATGTGAGATCTTGTTTAAATAAAATATCCTATGAGTTGCTAAAAGAAAGAATACATAATTTGTCTCATTTGTATGTTTTTGGTTGCAAGGTGTTTGTTTATAACAATGGAAAATCTGCCTTAGGAAAATTTCATCCAAAATCAGATGATGGAATTTTTGTTGGGTACTCAAGTGTTGGAAAATCTTTTAGAATATTCAATAAAAGAATTTTGAGAATAGAGGAGACCACACATGTTGTATTCGATGAATCAGGAAATTTGGAAGAGCCAAATATTGTAGATGATGAGATTGAGAATAACTCCCAAATGATTGAAAGAATAAATTTGGAAGAAAATTTGGAGATTGAAAACTCTTTGCCTAGAGATTTGAGATTTTCTAAAAATCACCCAAAGGAGTTTATAATTGGTGAACCTAGTGTGGTGTAAGAACTAGGCATGGATTAAACAAAGAAGTCAATCATTCTGCCATCATTTCAACCATAGAACCAACTAATATTGATCAAGCACTTTCGGATAAATTTTGGATATTGGCCATGCAAGAAGAGTTGAATTAATTTGTAAGAAATAAAGTTTGGGAATTAACTACAAGGCCAAAAGATCAAAGTGTAGTAGGAACTAAGTGGGTATTCAAAAACAAAATGAATGACTCAGGAGTAGTCATTAGAAATAAGGCTAGATTAGTTGCAAAGGGGTATAATCAGATTAAAGGGATTGATTTTGAAGAAACTTTTGCCCCCGTAGCTAGACTTGAGGCAATTAGGGTTTTGTTAGCCTTTGTGTGTTTTAGAGGATTTAAATTGTATCAAATGGATGTCAAAAGTGCCTTTTTAAATGGGATAATTTAAGAGGATATATTTGTAGAATTACCTCCAGGCTTTGAAAATTCTAAATACCCAAATCATGTTTTCAAGTTGAAAAAGGCATTATATGGATTAAAATGCACCTAGGGCTTTGTATGAGAGGTTGAGCACCTTCCTACTTGAAAGATCATTTGAAAAAGAAAGTGTGGATACAACTCTCTTTTTAAAGAAATGTGAAAAGGATATACTTATTGTTCAAATTTATGTGGATGATATCATTTTTGGATCTTCAAATAAAAATCTTTGTGATAATTTTTCTAAAATAGTGAGTATTGAATTTGAGATGAGTCTAATGGGAGATTTAAGTTACTTTTTAGGTTTTAGCATTAAGCAAATTGAGGAAGGAACATTTCTAAGTCAATCAAAGTATGTTAAGGATATCCTCAAAAAGTATGAATTGGACAATGCTAAACCTGTAAGTACACCAATGAGTTCCTCAGTTTAATTGGATAAGGACCCTAAGGAAAAATCTGTTGATCAAAAGAAATTTAGAGAGATAATTGGATCTTTACTTTACTTGACTGCTAGCTGTCCTGATATTATGTTTAGTGTTTGCTTATGTGCTAGATTTCAATTAGATCTAAAATAATCACATTTGACAGCAGTGAAAAAGATTTTAAGATATCTGTTAGGAACTCAAAACTTAAGAATTTGATATCCTAAGTTTAGCTCTTCATTTGAGATAATTGGTTATTCAAATTCTGACTTTGCAGGATGTAGGGTAGATAGGAAAAGCACTTCTGGAATATATCAATTCATTGGAAATTCTTTAGTCTCTTGGTCTAGTAGAAAACAAAATTCAGTAGCCCTATCTACTGCAGAAGCTGAATACATTACATTAGGAAGTTGTGTAAGTACTTTGGTTGAAACAATAGTTGATTGATTTAGGATTGTCTATAGGCACTATTCCATTTATTATAATAACACTAGTGCTATTTGCATTTCTAAAAATCCTATTCAACATTCAAGAACCAATCACATAGACATAAGGCATTATTTCATAAGTGATCATGTATCCAAGGGGGAAATTTAACTCATTTATGTTATAATTGAAAATCAACTTGCAGACATTTTTACAAAATCATTAGGCTTTGATATTTTTAGTGCATTAAGAACAAGGCTTGGTGTGATTGATTTGAATACTTAAATAAAAATATTTTTTGCAACATTGATATTTATTTTTTCTAGTAAATGTTTTTGTGTTTGTTATTTTGTTGTTGTTGTGCTTCTTAGTTTTAATTTGTGTGAATGATTTCATTTTGTTTTGTTTTTGCATTGTAGTTATTGTTTGAGTGCAATTTTTTTTTAAGTCATCATCGTCAAGGATGAAATCGTTTCGTACGGGACGATTTGTGTAGTATGACAAACTATGGGATTTTGAATCATTTTAAATGCATGTTTTAATGTACTTCATCTGTACGATCGTCCCAGATGAAATATTTTTCAAACGACGGGACAAATAAATGGAGCAGTTGAATGGATAATACAATTTTTAATATGAACTTCGTCTATACGAACCATTGGTTCGTCTGAACGAACACATGCCGGTTCGATGCAGGGGACATTTTCAACTTTCATTAAAACAATATAAGTTCTGATCATCCCGGGATGAACACGTATTCGTCTGTACGATCAGACTGGTCAAAAGTCTGCACGAAAGGATGCCTCGTAAGTTACGTTGATTACGAAAAGCCATTTCATTCTGGTCATATTAGATCGTCTGTATGAAATATTTTCGTACGGGACGATCGAGAATTTTTGTACGGGATGAAATTTTTTCGTCTAGTACGAACATGTCATTTTCAATATATATGCGGGCTTTTTTAACTCAATAGTCACACACTAAACATCACTTTTAACTCCTTTCTTACACTAGATCACTTTCAAATGGCCGGTTCAAGCAAGAGTCAAAAGGTCTTGGTCAAGAAGCCTCATAGAAATTCGTCCGAAAACTTTCTGTCCAAAAAAAAAAAGAGGATTCTTTTCCTATATTTGCTTCTGCCAAAATCACTCCTTCCTGAATTTTAATTCAAGAAGATATTACCTTTAAGGTAATGCATTTATTTGCTTCGACTCAGTTTCAATTTATCCTTACTCTGGTCCACCTCTATAACAAAGAAACATTCCACTATTTTCTAGCCAATATGTCCGTCAATTTTGACCACTCTGTTATTCGCTCCTTTGTTTTCAAACAAAAAGTTAAAATCACTAAACATGACTTAGGAGCTTTTCTACATTTAATGACTGAGGGGAGTAGAGCCCATACCTTAATCACTAATGATACATATAAATGATATGAAATCAATAGAGTGATTAGAGGAAATGGTTTAATTGAGCTTGTGGTTAGGGTATCTGGTCTTGTCCGTAATGCTCGCATCATCCAACATGTTCTTAGAACTTCAATCATTCCAAAAGCTGGTGATAGAGTCAATATTACCCCACTTCATTCCATGGTGACTTTTCTAATCATGACAAATGAGCCTATAGATGAAGCCCAACTTATTCTTGACTACCTTTATGGGCTTTCTGAAATTGGCCATGTATAACAGAAAATAAAAAGGAATATTGCCTTAGTACACTTAGTTTCCTATGTTCTGCAAAAGAAGTATAACTTGGTTCATCCTGATCAAGAGTATGAAGAACCGCTCTATTATAATGACGGATCATTTAGAGCGATCTTCAAGGTGGAATCTGGAAAAGCACCTGTCATCAGTGATACATAAGAAGAGCCTGAAGGTGCACCTGCTCCTACAAATGAACCAAATTATCAGAATTTGGTTCAAAGATTTGATCAAATAGAGACTCATTTTGATCATCGCCTTAATTAAATTGAGACTCATTTACAATAGCAGGCTGCTCAATATCAATATGACATGGGCTATATGAGGGAGCAAATGAATGATATTAGTACCAATGTACTTATGATGAGTACATATTTTAACCTCTTTAGTGGTGCTCCTCCTCCTCCTCTTCTAGATCAGGGACAGTCCGAGTGATTGTTGCAATTTCTATTTTGTGTTTCTGTTGTTATGGTTTATGTGTTAGTGTTGTTTTGTTGTATCTCTTTGGATCGATTTTAGATGTAATTTTTTTTTCTCTAGATGGTGTGTATTGATATCGATTGCAGTGACTGTAATATCTTTTTGATATCAATTTAAGTAAACATGTCATGTCTTTATCTTATTTTTGAAATGTGTGTTTAACTATGAAAATCTTTGGATTTTATTTTCTTAACAGTGCTATAATTCTTAAAATGCAAATTAAAAATTATACTCATTAGAAAATCAAATTTTTCTAAATTTAAGTTTAGCTTATAACTTGATAATAATTAAGATTGTCAAATTTCATGTCTATTATTTAGACTACATTAATTTATTATTGTAATTGTGATATTTTTCTTATTTTATATTTCACTCTTCAATTAATATTTATGCACTTAATTTAATTTGAAAACTTTGATTAATGAGTTTGGAAAGAATATAATTACTCTTGACAAATGTACAAATGTACAAGAATCAAAAGGAATGCTCAATAGTTCACAATGTGAAAAAGAGGCACAAAATAAGCCCAATAAATGCAAATATGCACAAAAGTGTGTCACAAATTTGAAAAAGATGCGCAAAACGCCACTTCTGGTAGTTATTTCTTTCCATACTCTTTTAATCTTCTCATTCAAATTGATCTTGTGTTCATTCATGTATATTGAATTTTGAAATATACAATTTTTTTTCATCCTCTTTGCAATGATGCCTCTATCTAATTGTCTAAATTGAATCATGTTGCTTGATAAATTTTTTATTATCTAAGTTATATCTCCTCTTGAATTCTATGAATTATTATGATTTGACTAATGTACTAATTTTTATTTGCATAACTTTATTATAATCACTGTTAAGAATGAATTATCAAATGATTTTCATATGTCTACTTGCATTTCAAGTTCTTTTTTCTTCTTCACTTTTTGCTATTGTCAAAAAGGGGGAGAAATAATTGTTTGTTGTGATCGTGTTGTTGGTTTTTGTCTGTTTTGTCTTGTTTTGTGTTTTATTCGTTGTCGTTGTTTTGTTCGTTGTTGGGTGTTTTTTTGTTGTCGTTGTTTTGTTCGTTGTTGGGTGTTTTTGAATTTTTTGAAAATAAAAATTTAAAATTTTTTGTGTTTAATGACCCCTTATTTTCACTTGTTCATTAATTCAGGGGGAGTTTAGGAGATTCTTAGAATTTGAAATTTGAGAAACAATAATTGTTTTGCCATCATCAAAAAGGTGGAGTTTATTAAGAGAGTTGCTATTTGCATATGTTACATTCTTGCAACTTGTATTGTTTTCATGATTTCAATTATTATTGTTTTATGTACAGTTATCTCCTAACATTTTTTGGAAGAATTATTTTTGCTCTTGTGTATACTAATATTTTAGGAAAATCAAACTCCAAACTATGAAGACTTCAAATCAAATTCAGCATACAATTCTTTGCAAATTGGAGCTCTAAATTGTTCTTTGAATTGAGTGAATAAAACACACACACACACACACACACACACACACTTAAGGAGATCTTACAAAATTTGCACTGATCGTACGGGACGAACCTAGTTCGTATGGGACGATCAGGTCAGTTTTCTCCCCATAAGAGCAATGGAATGAACAGGAGTTGGACAGAATTTTTCTAAGTCCTGATTGTCCCGGATGAATTTATTTTCATCGCAGGATGAGTTAGGCTCTGTAAAAATTTCATTCAGATGAAATCTATAATCATGCTAGGACAATTTCTTCTCTGTAAAAATTTTGCCCCGATAAAATCGAAATTGTCCTAGGACGAATTCTTCTCTTTAAAAATTTCATTCATACGAAGTTCATTATCGTGCCAGGACAAGTTGCTCTCTGAAAAAATTTCGTCCGAACGAAGTCCTGTTCGTCCAAGGACGATGTGAACCGACTTACCAAAACTGATTACGTCCATACAGTTAATTGGAACCTACCTATGGTATAACGGATCGTACCAGACGAACCTAGTTCCTACGAGACGATGATCGTGTACAAACAAAGTTCATACCAATATATATAAGGATCGTTTTTGACATTTTAAGTAAAATCATCCAGGACGATCCACAATCATACGGGACGATTTATTTCATGTTAACTTGAAAAATTTGCAGTTTTGGATGGTTTTTCTTGTCTCTCCTATATATAGTCCAAATTAGACTGCCACCCAATCTTTTTTCCATCTAATCTTCATGCCTATTGAAATTGAAAGTTCGTTAGGGATGTTAAGCCCTATAGAACTGGCCCAAGCTAACCAAGAGGGGAGGGGGGTGAATTGGTATTTTAAAAATTTTTCTTTTCACAAAGAATAAAAATCGCATAAAACAAAATCACACTACTAAAATAAATGCGGAATTTAAAGTGCGGAAGCAAGAAAACAAGAACACAGAAATTTATAGTGGTTCGGTCAACTTGTCCTACGACCACTCCCCGGAGGCGCCCTCCGAGTATTGCACTACAAACGTGACTCTTTTTTAGCCTCCACAGCTAGGCGGAGAAGCCTTTACAAAGCACCTCCTTTTTGCCACCCCGACAAGGTAGAGAACCTATCTGCTTTTGCTTCCTCCTGAAGCTGGTAGAGAACCACAACCAAAGGCTAACTCCTTACCTCTACCGACCCTTCCACGGATGAGAAACTCTAGACGAAGAAGAAGTAGAGCGATCCTTGAAGCAACTCTTGTGAATCCCCTCACAAGCTCTCCCTCACAATATCCTTTCTCTCTCCCACTCTCTCTTTCTCTCCTCAACGCCTTCTCAGGTCAAGGCAGCAGCCAAAGGTTTTTCAAAATGTTGAACAAGGGCTCTTAAATAGAAGAGCTTCAAAGGAGCTCATTAATTGCAAGTTGCCGACAATATCGTCCAGGCCGATATGGACATTGGCCTGGCCGATCAGTACAAATCTCAGAAGATCGGCCAGAGCATCGCCCTGAATGCAAACTGGACAATTTAAAATTAGCTTGATCGTCCAGGACGATCTCATGATCATCGCGGTTGATCAGTTTAAATCAGAGGAAAATCATCCAGAGCATCGCCCTGAATTCGAGCTGGCTGATATTTATCGTCCTGAAGTTACTTAAGTTTTTTGATATGATCGTCATGGCCGATCCTGCGATCGTCCAGGACGATATGATCGTATCAATCATTCTTAATTACTCCCTTTATTTCCAGATCAATTAAGGCATAATTTGTTAATATCGTTCGGGACGATCAATGATCGTCCTGGCCGATTATTTAGAAATACAGTATTCCTTAATTGTCTATGGCGGCAACTTCTTTCTATTTTGAGCTTATCGTCCAGGCCGATATGTTAATGACGGCTGCCTTAATTAAGAATCCTTATTTAGACTTTTTGTTTTAATCCCGATCGTACAGGACGATGTAAATTTCGTCCTGGCTGATATGAGTAAAAATAGAAATTCTAAGTTTCTCAAGTGTGTGTGTGTAGGGTTACTTAGCATCAGTCTCTTTGATCATTACAAGTAGACTCAAGAAGTGAAAAAATAAAGTACAGACTGACACAACCCTAGACGTATGTAATCCTGAACTGGCTTCGTATGTTCGTCCGATCTTCGATTCCTGAAAAGTTAGAAGAAATAAGTAGTACAAGAGAATTAATAGTGTTTGTCAATCATCAAAACAAAAGGCATAAAAATAGGTTTGCAACAATCTCCCCCTTTTTGATGATCGCAAAAGACTATGAAGACAATTAGCAGTTAAAGTTCAGGATCGATAAGTAAAAAGAACATCGTAAACTTCTCCCCCTTTTGACATATCAAAAAGGAGGAGGGAACACAAAAGAACAATAGCAAATCACAACCCTTTTTTTTTTAAACAAGGCATGAAAATGATGTAGTATTCCATGTGATTGATTTAAAAACTTGTGAGTTAATGAGTTAACAATCTCAACAATTCATAGAATAGTAGAATATCCGATCATGGTTACCCTTAGCTCAGATGTTTTCTTAGGGTAGAATCATCTTTTGAAATCAATGACCTAACTCAAAGAATTAATTGGATATGAGAAAAAGAATCCATCCATCACTTGCCTTAAGAAAAAATATCTTTATAAAATAATGAACCAAAGTAAATTTGTCACAATTGCAAAACAGTCAAAATCAAGCCTTTGAGAACTATAACTTCTAAGTTCTAAAAGATTTAAAAAGAGAGAATAACTTGCTTTTGAGTGGGCTCATTTTATGCCTCTTGTCAATTGAGTTGGCGCTTTGCGCATCTTTTTATAGATTTTCAATTTTGGCGTCTTTGTGCTTCTTTTGTTGGCATCATTGGCCAATTTTTTTTTTTTTGCAAGCTATATTCTCTTTTATAACCTCTTAAAAAATCTTAGTTGTGAATATATCTTCTTAGATATTAGAGAATAGGAGCTCTCTCTCTAACATAAGGAAGAATTACCACAAGCAGAATTAATAATGAAAGACAAGAGTAAAGATGTCAGCCAATTGATTTTCAGTTGTCACATGGTGTAATTCAATGTCTCCCTTAGTCACATGATCTCTAATGAAGTGATGCCTAATGTCGATGTGCTTAGTCCTTGAATGTTGGATAGGATTCTTAGAGATGCATATGGCACTAGTGTTGTCACAAAGATTGAGATGGTGCCTATAGGTAATCCTAAATCCAATACCTGTTGTTTCAACCAAAGGACTTGGGCGACACAACTTCCAAGAGTGATGTACTCAGCTTCAGCAGTGGAAAGAGCAATAGAGTTTTGCTTCCTACTAGACCAAGAGACCAAAGACTGTACAATGAATTGACATGATCCTGAAGTGCTCTTTCTATCCACCTTGCATCCTGCAAAATCAGAGTCAGAAAATCCAATAATCTCAAAAGAAGTGTTGTGTCTAGGGTACCAAATCCCTAAGCCTTGTGTCCCCAAAAGGTATCTAAAAATTCTTTTAACTGCAGTCAGGTGGGACTCCTTAGGGTCAACTTGAAATCTAGCACAAAGGAAAACACTAAACGTAATGTCAGGTCGGCTCGCAGTCAAGTAAAGTAAAGATCCAATCATGCCTCTATACTTCTTCTGATCAACAGACTTACCACTTGGGTCCTTGTCCAATGGAGCACTAGAAGTCATGGGAGTGTTAATTGGCTTAGCTTTGTCCATCTCATATTTCTTCAAAATGTCCTTTATGTATTTTATTTGATTTTAAAAGGTTCCATCCTCCAATTCTTTTATGCTAAACTCCAAAAAGTAGGACAAATCTCCCATCAAACTCATCTCAAACTCTCTACTCATTGTTTTAGAAAAATCATCACATAATTTCTTATTAGAAGAACCAAAGAGTATATCATCCACATAAATCTGAACAATGAGTAAATCATCTCCAACTCTCCTAAGAAAAAGGGTGGTGTCTACGCTTCCCTTGACAAACTCTCTCTCTAGTAAGAATGTGCTAAGCCTCTCATACCAAGCTCTTGGTGCCTGCTTTAAACCATACAAAGCCTTTTTTAATTTAAACACATGATTTGAAAATTGGGAGCTCTCAAATCCTATGGGTTGTTCTACAAAATACATCTTCTTTTATTTCCCCATTTAAAAAGGCACTCTTGACATCCATTTGAAAAAGCTTAAATCCTTTATAACATGAAAAGGCTAATAGCACTCTAATGGCTTCCAATCTAGCTACAGCGACAAAGTCTTCTTAAAGTCTATCCCTTCTATTTGATTGTACCCCTTAGCCACCAATCTTTCTTTATTCCTTACCACCACTCATGAATCATTCACCTTGTTCTTAAAGACCCACTTTGTCCCAACTACACTTTGTCCCTTAGGTCTTTCTACAAGCTCCCAAACATCATTCCTAACAAATTGATTCAATTCTTCTTGCATTGCTAAAATCCAAAATTCATCAGTAAGGGCTTGGTTAATGGTGGTGGGTTCAGTCATTAAGATAAAGGCAGAGTGGTTCACCTCCTTCCTAAGTCCATGTCTAGTCTTTACTCCACTAGAAGGGTCTCCTAAGATCAAATCATTGGGGTGACTTGTAGAGTATCTCCAATCTCTAGGAAAAGTGTGTGAAGGTTCACCCCTTTCATCCAAATAAAAATTTTCTACTCCTTGGGTGACTTCTTCTACTCCTTCATTACTTTGGTGCTCTCTTACCTTCCTCAAATTTTCAACTCCACTTGTAATCTCTCCAACATCATCATCTTCCACTCCATGTTTCTTAGGATCAGACTCATCAAAAACTACATGGGTTGTCTCTTCCACCATCAAAGTTCTCTTGTTAAACACCCTAAAAGACTTCCCAACACTAGAATATCCCAAGAATACTACTTCATCAGATTTAGGATCAAATTTTCCCAAGTGAGACTTCCCATTATTGTGAATGAAAACCTTACAACCAAGACATGAAGGTGGGAAAGATTGGGTGTCCTACCCTTAAGGATTTCATAGGGTGTCTTCTCTAATTTGCCTCTAACATTCACCCTATTCAACACATAACAAGCTGTGTTAACCGCTTCAGCCCAAAAGTATTTTGGAACTGAATACTCAGCTAGCATGGCTCTAGCGGCTTCCACCAAGGTCCGGTTCTTCCTTTCAGCTACCCTGTTCTGCTGAGGGGTCCTAGGAGCTAAAAAATTATGGCTAATCTCCTTATCCTCACAAAAATCTCCAATTCTTTCATTCTCAAACTCTCCCCCATGATCACTATGGATGGCCAAAATCTCACAACCTAGCTTTTTCTAAATCCAAGTACAAAACGTTTTAAACTCCTCAAAAGACTCATTTTTAAGTTAAAGAAATATAGTCCAAGTGAACCTCGAGTAGTCATCAACAATCACAAAGCCATAGACTTTCCCTCCCAGGCTGACAGTGCTAATGGGTCCAAACAAATCCATGTGAAGGACTTCTAAAGGTCTAAAGGTGCTAATGTCCTTAATGGGGTAAAAGGTGGAGTGGACTTGCTTTCCTAGTTGACAGGCATCACAAAGGTGGTCTTTTGAAAACTTAAGTTTGGGGACACCTCTAACTAGGTCCTTTTGTGTCACTTTCCTAAGGATTTTCATACTTGCATGACAAAGTCTCCTGTGCCACAACCAAGAATCATCAGTCACAGTTTTAAAGCAAAAAGAAGCAGCACATTCAATGTTATTTAAATCAAGCATGTAGACGTTGTTGATCCTCTTTCCCTGCAAAATAGTGTTGTTACTTACACTTATAATGCATGAATTTGCAAAGAATTGCACGATGAAGCCTTTGTCACAGAATTGACTGATGCTGAGCAAGTTGTGCTTCAATCCATCTACAAGCAAAACATTTTGAATCATAAGGTTCTTGAAATTACCAATTATACCTGCGCCTACCACCTTCTTGGTGGTGTTGTCTCCAAGAGTAACCTTGCCTCCAGTCCTGGATACTAGTACAACAAACTGGCTGGCATTAGCAGTCATATGTCGAGAGCATCCACTGTCCAGGTACCACATACTCTCACAAGGCCTTTTATGAGAGCCCTCCTACAAAATTACCAAATGTTAGATTTAGGAACCCAAGCAGGTTTGGGTTCCTTCTTATGAAGAGAAGAATGCAATGCATGTGTGGTATGCTGTGGATCATGCACCTTAGGTCTCCACACCCAATGTGTACTATGGTGAATTGTGCAAGTGTGTGAAATGTGTCCTAGCATGCCACATGAAAAACATCTAACTCCAGGAAAGGGATTTCTTAAGTGGTTTGAGTTATAATGCCTCTTTCTATGTGTTGGCAATTGATCAATAATAGGTGTCATCCTAGTTTTCTTACATGCTTCTAATTCATTTTGAATCTTCAAATTAGTGCTATTTAAGACTGCATTTTCAATCCTCAAATTTTTCTCCATCTCCTTGGACTTCTTAAAATCAGATTAAAGTGATGTGTGTGAAACTTTTAATGCATCATGCTTTTCAACTAATTCACAATGATTTTTATTTAAGTCATCAAATTCGTCAAGTAAAGTCATATGATTTGAATCAATCGTTTGATGGTCTTTAATCAAAATTTCATGCTCTTTTTGTAGATTTAAAAATTCTAATTTCAAGCTAGCATGAGTTTTCTTTAATTTCTTATATGATACATGAATTTTTTCTGAAAATTCAAGAAGTTGATCGTAGGAAACTTCACATACATCTTCTTGATCAGGATTGTTGTCTGCCATCAAGCATAATTTTGATGTCTCATCTTCTGATTCCGTCTCTGATGAATCTGATGCCGAATCCGCCCAAAATGCTTTTTGTACTCTCATCTTGTCCTTCCTTAGCTTAGGTTTCTCCTCACTCTTCCCTTTGCTTGAGTGGTCTTTAAGTGTAGGGCAATCAGTTCTCACGTGTCCTGATTTCTTGCAATTATAGCAAACAACATCAAAGATTCTTTAACATGTTTATGATCCTTACCTTTTCTCCAATTTTGATGATGCTTTTGTTTCTTCCTTAGCAAGCTTTTGAATTGCCTTGTGATGAAGGCAACTTCATCGCTTTCAGACCCAGAAGATTCTGAATTCAATTTGTGCTCCTTCAATGTAACTATTTTCTCCTTCTTCTCACCTACATCAAGATTTCTTTGATTCACCCCTTGCTCGTAAGCAATGAGTGAGCCAAGTAAGTTATCAATGAAATAAGTGTTCAAATCCTTAGATTCAATGATTGCAGTGATTTTGGCATCATATGACGAAGGCAAGCATCTCAAAATCTTGTTTACTTTTTCATTGTTTGAAAGTTCTTTTCCTAGTGCATGCAGTGAAGTAACTATCTGAGTAAACCTTGTGTACATGTCAAAAATCGATTCATGATGATTCATACGAAAAAGTTCGTAGTCATGCAAGAGAATGTTCAAACGAGATTTTTTAACCTCATTAGTACCTTCATAGGAGATGCACAATTTAATCTCTTTACCAGTTTTGCAAGTAGAGATACGCATGTATTCCTCAGATTTTAAAGCACAGAAAAAGTAGTTCAAACATTTTGCATTCAATTGAGCTAAATCTTGTTCATCGAAAGTCCATTCAGTAAAAGCAACTTCAGTTTTAACACCATTAATTTCACGAGAAGGTGGAGAATAACCTTCTTTGATAAGCATCCACATGCGATAATTAGTAAATTGTAAAAATATTGACATGCAGGTTTTCCAAAAATCAAAAGGTAGGTTATCGAACAGGGGAGGTTGGGTAATAGAATACCCTTCCGTAGTGTTACGATTCCCAAGGTTAGCCATGGAACAAATTCAAAAAGTTTTCAAACTTAAATTTTTGAATCCCACTCTGATACCACTTGAAAGTTCGTTAGGGATGTTAAGCCCTATAGAACTGGCCCAAGCTAACCAAGAAGGGGGTGAATTAGTATTTTAAAAATTTTTTTTTCGCGAAGAATAAAAATTGCATAAACCAAAATCACACTACTAAAATAAATGCGAAAATTAAAGTGTGGAAGCAAGAAAATAAGAACACAAAAATTTATAGTGATTCAGTCAACTCGACCTACGTCCACTCCCCAGAGGCGTCCTCTGAGTATTGCACTACAAACGTGACTCTCCTTTAGCCCCCACAGCTAAGCGGAGAAGCCTTTATAAAGCACCTCCTTTTTGCCACCCTGGCAAGGCAGATAACCTATCTCCTTTTGCTTCCTCCTGAAGCTGGCAGAGAACCACAACCAAAAGCTAACTCCTTACCTCTACCGACCCTTCCACGGATGAGAAATTGTAGACAAAGAAGAAGCAGAGTGATCCTTGAAGTACCACTTGTGAATCCCCTCACAAGATCCTCTCTCTCTCCCACTCTCTCTTTCTCTCCTCAAGGCCTTCTCAGGTCAAGACAGCAGCCAAAGATTTTTCAAAATGTTGAACAAGGGCTCTTAAATAGAAGAGCTTCAAAGGAGCTCATTAATTGCAAGTTGCCGACAATATCGTCCAGGCCGATATGGACATCGGCCTGGCCGATCAGTATAAATCTCAGAAGATCGGCCAGAGCATCGCCCTGAATGCGAACTAGACGATTTAAAATTGGCTTGATCGTCCAGGCCGATCTCACGATCATCCCAGCCGATTAGTTTAAATAAGAGGAAAATCGTCCAGAGCATCGCCCTGAATTCGAGCTGGCCGATATTTATCGTCCTGAAGTAACTTGAGGTTTTTGATATGTTCATCCTGGCCGATCCTGCGATTGTCCAGGACGATATGATCGTATCAATCATCTATAATTACTACCTTGATTTCCTGATCAATTAAGGCATAATTTGTTAATATCGTCCAGGAAGATCAAGACGATCAATGATCGTCCTGGACGATTATTTAAAAATACAGTATTCCTTAATTATCTGTGGCGACAACTTCTTTCTATTTTAAGCCTATCGTCCTGGCCGATACACGTATCGTCCAGGCTGATATGTTAATGACGGCTACCTTAATCAAGAATCCTTTTTTAGACTTTCTGTTTTAAGCCCGATCATCCAGGTTGATGTAAATTTCGTCCTGGCCGATATGAGTAAAAAAAAAAATTCTAAGTTTCTCATGTGTGTGTGTAGGGTTACTTTGCATCAGTCTCTTTGACCATTACAATTAGACTCAAGAAGTGAAAAAACAAATTACAGACTGACACAACCCTAGACCTACGCAATCCTGAACTGGCTTCGTCTGTTCGTCCGATCTTCGATTCCTAAAAAGTTAAAAGAAACAAGTAGTCCAAGAGAATCAATAGTGTTTGTCAATCAGCAAAACATAAGGCATGGAAATAGGTTTGCAACAGAAAGAAGAGTCAAGGAGAGAGTGTGAGAGAGCATTCAAAGGAGGATTCCTGCCACTGAAGCGTGAAGGCTTCGCTTGGTGTTCAAAGGTAGGAATCTCTACTTGTGATTTTGGATTACTTCACTCTTTTCTTTCTTCCTTCTAGAATTCTTGTAAGAATATCTATCATGGAGATTCGGTTCTCTGCCGACACTTAGAGAGTGTGAACAGCTGCAGATTCTCTGCCCACACTATGAGAGTGTGAAAGGATGAAGGGTTCTCTGCCCACACTACGAGAGTGTGAAAGGACGAAGGGTTCTCTGCCCACACTAGGAGAGTATGAAAGGACGAAGGGTTCTCTGCCCACACTAGGAGAGTGTGAAAGGACAAAGGGTTCTCTGCCCACACTAGGATAGTGTGAAAGGACGAAGGGTTCTCTGCCCACACTAGGACTGTGTGAAAGGACGATGGGTTCTCTGCCCACACTAGGAGAGTATAAAAGGATGAAGGGTTCTCTGCCCACACTAGGAGAGTGTGAAAGGACGGATAGTTCTCTGCCAACACTGGGGATAAGTGTAAAAGGAAGACGGTTCTCTACCGCACCGGGTAGTGGTGGAAAGAGTTTTTGTAAAGGCTTCTCCGCGTAGCTGTGGGTGCTAAAGGAGAGTCACTAGTGGTATTAGTGCAATACTCGGAGGGTGCCTTCGGGGAGTTGATGTAGGTCTGGTTTAGACTGAACCACTATAAATCTCGTGTCTTTTTTTTACTGCTTTTTATTTTCTGCATTTTGTTTTTGTTCCAAAAAATTGTGGTTGAAAAACTTTTCTGAATATTCATTAAAGTTTATTTTCGGTTCAACATACTCAAGAGAGTTAATTTTTTTTTAAAATACCAATTCACCCCCCCCCTCTTGGATAGATTGGGACATAAGCTTAGGTTTAACAACCTAATTCATAGTGAATGAATCTCAACATTCTTTCTCTCCATCATCCTTATTTTTAGAAGTATTCCCTTTCGTACGATTTGAAGCACTTTGATTATGTATCAGATAACTCCTTTATTCTTCATTTTTTTAAACAATTTCCATGTTCTCAAATTGAAACACTTCCTTCAAAGGCATGCTAAAATTAACCATTTTTTTCTGCTAAAAAATTTTGTAAAGCTAAACCACCTATAGGATTCATACTATGAGATTCAGAAAATGGGAGATTTATTTAAATTTTCAACTTGATCACTAATAGGATTATCCAAATGTATAGTTTCCAAGTTATCTCAAACTACCATAGGAGCATTATTCACCTCTAATGTAATGACATCCTCATTATTATTAAGGTCCTTCACACAAAATGTCCATAGCCTTCTACACCTTATTTCCTTTCTGAAGGTTGGGATGAGCCATACAACATTCATTGTAAGCAAGACCATGCACTTTAAAATGAAAGAAAAAATCAGGTATATTTATATATTCAACCTTTTGTAGATAACCAGCAGCTTCAGATCCATTCCACACCTCTCTAGGATATTCTTTTGGTTATTTCCAATTCCATTAGAATCTTGGCAACTAAAGGTCTAGATCTAGAAGTAGAGGCTTGGCCTGATTGAAGAGGATGACCAAAAATAAATCCCAAAACATGTAGCACACATGAGTTAAAAACATTTAGCTTCATATTTTAGAAAATAAAGCCAAACAGAAACTATAAGAGACTCTGCTTTAATGTAAAAACAAGGAGTCCACTTCAATAATCTCATTTGACAGGTTTTCATTTAATAAGATCTCCTAGCAAAGATTATACTATAGTTCAAAGCATTAAACATTTGAATCGCAAAAGCCAAGCATCTAAGAGACCGATAGAAAAAAAAAACCCCATAAAGTTTAAGATTGACAAAAAAATACCTAACAGAATCAAGGTTTGGGAGTCTTAACGAGAACTTTCCAACCAAAGTAAACTAAAAGGGAGAAGCCAATTTGATAATATCTTCTTCAGAAACTAACAAAGCAGGAACTCCTTTAAAAGAAGAACAAGTAAATGAAAAGCAAGAATCTTTCATGGAGGAACTACACGTCAATACATCATGAAAAGATCAATTTTTAGTGGAAGAATCGTTACCTGAAGCATAATAAAAAACCTTTATGGAATCCAATAGAGCCAACCAGACGAATACCCCAAGGTGTCATGATGATTGAAGATGGCCCAGTTACCATCTTAGCAAAACCACAAAAGACACTAAAGTTCAAAAGGCCTCAGGTAGAGGAACAACAAAAATAAACCCCAAATTGAGAGAAATAGAACAAATATCCAAAAATCTATTGGATAATAATGAAAAATAATAGAGGAACCCGATCGCTAAAGATAAAGTGCACCGTATGAGAGATAAAATGAATATTAGAGTGACACACATCACACAAGTGGTCCTTAGTAAAGAATAGTTTGGGTATTCCTCTAACCAATTACTTTGGAGTAATGTTCTTAAGATCTTTCATGCTTGCATGATAAAGTCTTCTATGCCACAACCATGATGTATCAGCAATAGATTTTAGACAAAAACTATTAGAAGATTTAACATAATTTAAATCAAGCATGTAAACATTATTTACCCTATCTCCATGGAACACATGAACTCCATTTTGGCTTATAATATAGCTTGTAGGTAAAAATTTTATATTATAACCCTTATCACAAAGCTGACTTATACTTAGCAAGTTATGTATTAAGCCTTCAACTAATAAAACAATTTCAATCAAAAAAAATTTCATGTTACCAATCATACCTTATCCTACCACTCTTCTAGTGATATTATATCGAAGTGTCATTTTGCCTCTAGTCCATGCCTCTAGTGATAAAAACTGATTTGTATCTTTAGTAATATATTTTGAAAATTTGCTTTTTAGGTACCAAATGTTCTCACGAGGGCTTATATGAGAGGGTTTCTACAACATTATCAAATGTTAGACTTCGGAACCTAAATAAATTTGGGTTCTCCTCTTGATAATGATAATCCAAATGCATGTTTGATTTGATGTGATTGATGCATCTTAGGTATCCACATTAAATGTATTCTATGATTAATAGTGCGTGTGGGAAATATGACCCAAAATGCCACATGAAAAATATTTAACACAAGGAAAAGGGTTTACTAGTCTATCTGAGTTATAATATCTTTTCTTGAGCTTTAAATTTTAAATCTTTTGATTAGGATTATAAAATTTTTTAATTATGGGTGGTATCTTATTTTCACAAGAGCTTTCAAATTTTCTTGAAGATAAGAATTTGCATTTTTTGAAATCAAATTTACAAACTTCAATTCATGTTCTCTTTGATCTGATTCATCTATAAACACCATTCTTATTGAACTTACCTTTATTGTAATATTGGTGTCATTATTACTTTCTCTTAAAGAAACTTTTGAATTTCCTAGTCATAAGTGCAATATCTTCTTTGTCCTCATGCATTGATTGATCACTCTCTAAATCATCAATGTCTAAAGCTATAATTTTTTCTTTCCGCTTGTCATCTATAACAATTTTTTTTTTTTATTCACTCCTTGCTCGTTAGTAATCATTGATCCAAGAAGATTTTCAATAAAATATTCATTCAGATCTTTAGGCTCAGTTATGGCAGTTATCTTTGTATCATAAGCAGTAGGTAAATAACTTAAGATTTTTCTAACTTTATTATAATTTGTAAGCTCTCTACTTAAAGCATGCAATGAGGTAACAAACCATGATTCCAATAGTAGTAATTACTATCGACATAATAGAATTAAGTGGATAGATCAAGGGTCTGAACTCTAATAAAAAATCATTATTGATGGTCCAAGACCATAGATGTTGATAGGTCAAACTTCAATTTGTTTGCTAACTAGACAGATTGGCCAAAAACTATATAGCTATACTTAGTAGTAAAAGACTTAGAAAAGCCAACATATGATGAAGATCTTTTATTGCTGTCAGAATATGCAGAAGAATCTGAGTAAATCTTGTATACATATCAAAAATTGATTCATTTGGTTTCATCTGAAATAATCCATAGTCAGGTAATAAAATGTTCAACATTGATTGCTTTACCTCATTTGTCCCTTCAAAAGTAATATGAAGTCTATCCCATATTTCATTTCTAATTTTGCAAGTAAAAATATGTATATAATCTTTAGATTTTAAAGCATAATTTTTTTTTAAAATATTTGGCATTTAATGGTGCTAATTCTTTTTCTTCTAATGTCCAATCAGTGAATGGTGTTTTAGACCAAATTCCATCAACAAGTCTAGTAGGTCTAATGTAACCTTCCTGTACTAATATCCACATGAGATAGCTAAGTGATTATAGAAAAGTAGGCATGCGAGTATTCTAAAAATCAAAGGGAATGTTATCAAATAAAGGTGTCTAGTGATTGAATATCCTTCATGAGTATTCTTGTTTCCAAAATTAGCCATATTCAATTTATTTTCAAAAAGTAGTCCAAACTGTAACTTTTGAAAATGGCTCTAATACCACTTGATAGTTCATGTTAATTGTTAGACCTTTTAGAATTATCCCAATGCTAACCAAGAGGAGGGATGAATTGATTATTAAAAAAAAAAACTTCCTATATAATTTAAACTTTTTCTAGAAAATTTAAATCACTGATCCTAAAATATACATATATTTTTAATGAAAAAAGTATCACAAGATTTTTCAACCATAAAAATTATGAAAAGTATAATTATAAGAAAATAAATCATAAAAGAAGAATACCAAATTTTATAGTGGTTCAACTAAACTTTATCTGCATCCACTCCCTCGAGATGCCTTCTCCAGGTATTGCACTAAATAGTAGTGACTCTCCTTTAGCCCCCACAGCAAGGTGGAGAAGCCTTTATAAACTCTCTTCCAGCAACTTGGTGCAGTAGAGAACTGATGCTTTTTACACTCTCCATGTGATGGAAGTATATTGTTACATCTTTTTCAAACTCTTTGAAAAGGAAGAGCACCGTCACATCCTTTTTCACCCTCCTGGTGAAGGCAAAGTAATATTAAATCCTTTTTTCACCCTCCTGATGAAGGTAGAGTAACTTTACATCCTTTTTCCCCTCCTAATGAAGGCAATGTACCTTGACATCTTATTTCACCCTCTTGGTGAAGGCAAACACCTTGATCCAATGTTGAGAATCTTCTCTTGACAGTCTCTAAAGAATATGGGCAGAATCTTAAAGAAGGTAAAGAGATCATAACTTTGGGTAACCTTATGAATCCCTCACAATTTCTCTTTACTAGATCTCTTACTCTTTACTCTTAAATATCTCTCCCAAACACACTCTCTATGGTCCCACTCAGAAGAAATTCACTGCAAAAGATTAGATGATAGTTTTTATTACTCCTTATAAAGAAACTGCATGAAAAACCATCCAAAATTTTAAAATTGTAAGTCAATTGAATTAACCTCATATTGTACGATCGTAGATTATATGGTATGATTAGTACAAAAATTAGGTCTTTATTTGGTACAAACTGGGATGAACATAGTTTTATATACTATCAGTCATTTGTAAAATTTTAGATCAAAGTGTACAAATTGTTCAAAAATAAATGTATTCATATGGTATGACCATGTACAATCCTAATTTTATACAATATCATTCATTTGTACGATCACATCATACTATACAAATAATTCAAAAATGAATCTATTGATATGATACGATCTAATTAAAAGTTAATTTTGTACTCTATCACTTGTTTGTATGACCTGACATGAAACAATATAAACATTTCAAAAATAGCTAATTTATATAGTATGATATGGTAGAAAAGGAATTTTGTACTATATCTATCATTTATATTTCTAGACTTCATACTGTACGAACAATTCAAAATAAACTAGTTCGTATGGTATGATCTGGAAAAAAAAGAATTTCATACTTTGTTAGTCATTTATATGACCTGACATCGTACATTATAAACTATTCAAAATTTTTAAGCATTGATTTAATTAACTACATTCTAGAGAAAAAATTGTCAAATCGTACAGAACGATTAAATATCATACAATATGGTCAAACTTAAAAAGTTTTACAACTCTTTCCCTGTGTGTGTATAGTTACCCAATTACAATCAATCTTGTAATGTCTCAAGAATTAAAAAAAATATAAAATACAGTCTTTACTACATGACATCCTATTTTACCTTTGTCTTGAAGTCTTCAGTAGTCTGGAGTAGTAAATGAATTCCCTAAAATGTTAGTAAACACAAAAATAATAGGAAATATCCAATTCATGCTAGGAGAAATAATAAAATCATCAAATCAATAACACTTTGCTATCATAAAAAATCTTTATTATCAATCTTATATCCAACAGATTTGACTTTTTCATTTACGAAAGGTTCTTTTAAAGATTTTTTAGCTCTTTTATTTTTTGATGATGATATTATGAAACTAGCTTCTCAACATCATTTTACTTTAGTTTGGATGTTTTCCATACAAAGACCAAATCTTGACACTATTCAAATTTTATTTTGGAACTTAAAACTTTCTGGTGTTTTCTCTATCAAATTGCTTAATCCTAGACATATTCCTATATCATTATCAAATGAACTTGATTATAGCCATGTGTTTTCTAGGTGATCTTACTATATCAACAATTATTAAAGATGTGTTATTAAGTGGACTCACTATTTCAACATTCAGAAAGAATCCCCGACAGATCTGATTTCAATTTCATTCCCTAATCATTGGTTACATTTTTTTAATTCTAATGTTTTATATGCTTTGTGTCCATTTTTTGGAGGCCATTACAATTGGACCAAGCCACTGCCTTTCGATTGTAGTCATCCGTGGGACGAATACTAATTGAATTAGACATTAGCAAGAAATATCAAGGAGATTTGTCTTGGTTCTGAAAAGTTAGGGTGCTTGCAAAAAGTGGATTTTGAAAATGAAGAGTGGTGCCAAAATTTTAGTTAAACAAAATGCTAAACCAAATATTAATGTTGGGATGGAAGGATAAACAAAATCTGTTTCAAGATAATTCACCAAAAATGGATATTCGTGAACATAAGGCTTTTGATGACTACATTAAAAACTTTTATCAAGAGGATTCTTTTAGGGATTTAGGGAATAAAATTGATGAAAATAATAAACTTGACAAACTTGATGGTATCATTAGAGATATTGAGAGTCCTACTTCAATTAATTCTATTGGGCTGCTTTTAGAATAGATTATACATGAGGAAAATAATGATAAATTGGTGAACAATAATGACAAGGATGTGGTTAGTGTTGATGTGGAAGGATTGCATCAATATAAATTCTCTTTAAACTAAATGAATGGGGAAATTATATTTCCTTTATTAACCAAATACCTAGAAATCATTCTGTGCCTTTGGACCTAAGGGATGTTGTAGTTGAAGAAGGAGAATATATTCTCCATGAGATTTATTCTCCTAAAGATAATTTGGAAGGAAACATTACTACTTCTATGTCCACTCCTCATGGCAGACCAATATCATTGATGAGGGCTATCAAAAAGTTTCTAAGAAGAAAAATATGTGTATTAAAAATTCTATTAGCTGCTCAAAGAACCACTTGTGCTTCAAATACATCATCTTTTATTAATGGTTAAAGCCCTAGTGTGGAATATTAGAGCTGCGGATGGCACTTCATCTAAGGATAGAGTTAATAACTTATGTAGGATTCATGATATTCACTTGCTTGTTTTAATTGAAACTTTAATTTTTAATGTCAAGTTGGATTATGTTTGTAGAAAACTTGGGTTTGATTTAGCTTTTGATACATTTGATAATTGTTCTAATAAGTTTTTGCTTTTTTTTAAGCATTTTATCTCTTTAGACATTAAAATGGATTTTCCTCAAACAGTTCATACTAATGTTAGTTTTGACCAATTCACTTGTAATGCATCTTTTGTTTATGCTTCTTATTCTAAATTAGATAGAAAGGTGTTGTCGAAACAACTCATTGATTTTTTTTTCTTTTATCAAGGTAGCTTGGTTAGTTGGAGAGGATTTTAATACTTTTACTAGTGCTTCTAAAAGAATTGGCAGCAATCCTCCTAATTTCCAAGAGATGAATGACTTTTATGATATGATTTTGAATTGTAATCTCCGTGACATTAGCTTTTCTAGTAATATGTTTACTTGAAATAAGGGTACTATATGGTAAAGATGAGATCAGATCCTCTTTCACAATTACTTGACTTCTATAAATAAATTAATTCATATTGAGCATCTAACAAGAACTTTCTCATATCATTCTCCTCTTCTGCTTGATATTTCCATCAATAGCAGAAATATTTTTCATCCTTTTAGATTTCAGAATATGTGGCTCCTAGACATTAATTTTTTAAAGGTCATTCAATGTAAGCGGTATACCTCTCTTTTTTCCTTTTGATAATATTTTTGGTATGACTAGGTTATGGTTCAAGCTTAGGAGTCTCAAACGAAAACTATCATGGTGGAACAAATGCACATTTAAGAATATTTTTTCTAATATTGTTCTTGTTGAAAAGAATGTGGGCATTGTGGAAGTTTTGTACATGCAGGATCCTTCTTCTTAAAACTTGTCGATTTTCAATGAAGCTATGACTACTCTTTTCAAACTACAGGAAAAAGAAGAGATTTTCTGGAGGCAAAAATCTGCTTCCAAATTTTTTATGGTGGGTGATCACAATACTTCTTTTTCCCATAATATTGTTAATCACAATAAAGTTACTAGACATATTCATAAAATCATTTCTCCTGATGGTAATGTCATTGATAACCTTGATTTGATTTTTTCTTCTAGAATTATTAATTTAAAAATGCATTAAATAAAGATTTCAACATGGATTTAAATATTGATTTCTCTATTATTCCTCTTCTTATTGATGTGTAGATTAATTCATCTTTGATCTCAGTTCCTTCTCAGAAGGAGATTTGGCATACTATGAAAGATAAGAACTCATATTCAACCTTATGGTTTCACTAATAAGTTTTTTCTGACTATTTAGTCTATTATTAAATATGATCTTGTTAATGTTGTAATAGATTTCTTCTTGGGAAATCCTTTTCCTAAATTTTTTACTTGAACTACTGTAGCTTTAATTCATAAATTTAATGTCATTAATTTTTTAAATGATTATCTTCCCATCATTTTATGCTCTTTTTTTAGCAAACTCATTAATAAAATCATTGTGAGTAGATTAGGAGTGATTTACCTTAAATTATTTCTCTAGAGAAAATAGGTTTTGTTAATGGTTGATCAATTTTTGATAATATTGTTCTTACTTAAGAATTACTTCATGATATACCTTGTAAAGTTGGTTGTGGAAATACTTTTTTTTAAAAGTTGACATTACCAAAGCATATGACAATTTAAATTGAGAGTTTCATTATAACATATTAAAGCTTTTTGGTTTTAATTTGCAATTCATCAATTTGATCTAGAATAGTATTGATAACTGCTTTATTCTATTATGATAAGTAATTAATCTCTTGGTAATTTCAAATCTTCTAATGGGCTTAGGCATAGTGATCTTCTATCTCCTGTGCTCTTCATTATTAATGTGGAATTCTTATCTAGAGGGATTAAAAGTCTTATTAGCTTACACCCTAATTTTAATTTTAATTTTAAAATTGCTAATGGCTTTCATATCACTCATTTGAGTTTTGCTAATGATTTCATTATCTTTATTGTTCTATTAATTGATTTACATTCTTTTTAATTTCCTCAACAAGTTTCAGATTACTAGTGGGTTAATGTTCAATAATTCTAAGAGTTGCTTTATTCCTGAAGCTGATGTGAGGACGTATAGATGAGGACTTGATTTTCTTAAAGGGTTTCAATAATGTTTCTTTTTGTTTTCTTAGTCATGAGTATAATAAGTTAGCTGATTATTGCGTTAACTTAGCTAGTTCTTATAATTTCATTTGGGAAGATTTTAGCGAGAATAATATTCCCCCTTCCTTTGTTGCTTTGTTGAATGAGGAAGATGATAGGTTGCCTTTATTTGAGTCATTTGTATCTATGTCTTTTTCTTATTGCAAAGTTGTATTTCTTCTTTAAAAAAAAATCAACCATCATCTACTTCGGTTTTTGACATTAGCAGAAAAGATGAACAAAAAAATAAATAACTATAAAAGTACAGGTAGAAAGTAGAAAATAATTAAATGAAATAAACCAATAAAAACTATAATACATTAGATGCACTAAATGTAAGATGGTTTCTGATTATATTTTGTGGTGGTGATGGCTAAAACATATTGTTGATAAGCAGTAAACTGCTCAGTGAACCATTCCCTATATGCCTTATGATGTCATTGTAGTTATGGTGGCACTATAGAAGTGCTTCTTTTTATTGTTGTATCTAAGTCAAGTGTTGATTGTATTCATTAATATGCAAGGTGATCAGATATTCAAGCTAGTAAAACTTTTTACCATGGTTGTGCAGAAATCACCCAGCCTATAAGAGATAGTGTAGAAACTAGTTATAGTTTTAGAGTTAGTGGAGGAGCAAAAAGGTCTCCCCATGAATCATCAAATTATGGTTGTTCTGCTGGCTCATCTCCTCATTATTGTCAAAATAACCAAGAAAATAACTATTAATGAAGAAGATGGGAAAATTTTTCTTTAGTGCAAGGATGATATGTTGACATTTATGGTTTAGGATATTTAATACTCGACGTCCTAAGGTAATATTTTGCTTCCATCAGGTGGATGGTTGATGGATGGTAGTAAGATTTTGTAAATAGCTTGTAATTAAGTGTGCTTCATCAAATTGGGTGTCAAACATATTGTAATAAATAAACCAAAGATAAGAGTGTTATAATATTGATTTTGTCTTCAATTTTAGGAAGGATTGAAGTTCTAAGGACATGCTGGATGACTTGGGCCTCATTATTTATGGAATGAAATAAAGGATGATGTTGATTCAAGGATGCATTCCTAATAGTGAAGTTTATAACAGTCTAATAAAAGTCTCCCCTATATGAAAATAAGTGGGGTTTAAGCTCTTCAGTGGATAGTTGTAGGTATTGGGCTAAGTCCTATTTTGTGAATTCAACAGGATGCCAGCACAAATATGAGTCATTAGATAATAATTAACATTTATTTTAAATCAAGCAAAGAATTCAAAGAGATGCTCAAAGTTAAAAGGAAATGCATAAGTCAAAAGGAAATGTAAGGTAGTGGAAGCAAATAAGTTGATGACTTGATATTACAGTACAATATAATCTAGGAGTCGAGATAGAGTGATGTATACATTTTTTAAATCAGTGATAGGTTGACTCATCTTCAATAGTTTGAAATATGTTGTCCACAAGATGAAGATAATAACTTCCTTAGAGTAAGTGATCTATCTTACTACCTTAGTCCATTTCAAATGTCAAAGCTCAAAACAAATATGAGTTAAGAGAAATTGAGGTCAACTGAGTGAAATCCTTAGAATCCCTTCCATTTTATAGAATTCTTAGCTAATCATTTAGAATGATATAAGATCATGTAGTTTGATAAGGAGTTAAATTTTCTGGACAATAGATCGGAAAAGGTTATCAAATTATATAGTATGATCAAGATCTTATTGGATGATCAAGATCATATTGGATGATCATTACAAAAGGCATTCCTCTTCAAGTTTCATCTTGCATGACCTCTGACTAAAGGTTCATACAATACAAACATGTATTCATAAATTATGATATGCAAATATTATCATACCAGCTGATTTAAATACATCCAATGGATGTCAACATGTGGCTCATATAGTACAAGGTGATGATCATATAGTACAATAATCAATTATTGGTCAGATGAAGGCCGTTGATTTAATGAGTGGTGAAGATGTGTAGATATATCAAGATCATATAATATGAACGAGGATCATACAGTATAATATGAGCATTTTTTAAATTTTTAATTTATTAAATAATTTAATATATATTTTTGAAAGTAGATTGGTGTGTAAATATTATGAAACTTCTACTAGCTAGAAATATCAAACTAAAAATACAAAAAAATTAAATAAATAACTCAACAAAAAATAAAAACACACAAAAAAATTCTTGCATATGTTATTGATTTCACTCTACCCTGAATAAAGCATGAATATTAATGACACGTAGTATAGTCCTCAATATACTAAACGTATAATAGTTTAGGAGCTTGGTGAAAAATGTCTGCCAATTAATTTTTGTGTCAATATGATGTATTTCTATATCTCACTTAGTTATATGATCTCTAAAAAAAAGATGGGTAATGTATATTCTCTTAGTGCAGGAGTGTTGATTTAGATTTTTAGAAATACAAATGGCAAGTGTTATCACACATGATAGGAGTGATGCCTATCGATAGTCTCAGATCTAGGATCTATTGCTTTGACCATAAGGCTTGAGAAATACAACTTCCAATAGCTATGTTTTCTATCTCAACGGTGATAAGGCTAATAAATTTTGATTCCTACCTGACCAGGAAATTAGTTATTGTCTTATGAATTATTGGGATCAAGAGGTTCTTTTTCTATCTACCCTACAACATATAAATTTTGAGTTAAAATATCCTATAGTTTCAAATGATGAGCTATGTTCAGGATATCATATACCTAAGTTTTGGGTGCCAAGAAGGTATCTAAGAATTCTATTAACTGCACTCATATGCGATTCCTTGGGATCATCTTGGAATCTAGATAAGACGTACACTAAACAATGAAATAAGGTTTGTCAGTTGTCAAATATTGAAGTGATCTTATTATAAACATTTACTTCTTCTGATATATAGATATTAAATTTAGATCCTTGTCTAATTGAATGGTAAAGCTCATAGATGTATTTATTACCATGGCATCTTCCATCTCATACTTCTTTAGAATCTCGTTGATGTATTTTCTTTGACTAAAGAAGATTTTATCTTCTTTTTGCTTCACACTAAATCTAATGAATTATGAAATCTCTCTCATACATCATTCCTAACAAATATGTTCAACTCTTATTACGTATTTAGAATTAAAATTCATCAGATAGGGCTTAATCTATATTTATGGGTTATACCATATATATGAATGTTAAACCACTAATCTCCTTCCTAAGTCCATGCTTAGTCCTAACTCCTACAGCTGAATCTCCTAAAATGAGTTCTCTAGGATGACCAGATGAATATCTTTATTTTTTAGGAATTGGCTTTTTTGATACTTCTGTATTTCCTATGTAAATAGTTTCTACTCCTTGGGCAAGCTCTACTTATTCTTCTTCCTCCAACCTAGGATCCTTAGATATATCATATTCATCAAACCCAATATGAGTTGACTCCTTTATAACTAAGGTCCTATTATTAAAGATCATGTCAGCTTCACCTACAGAGGAATAATCTAAGAAGATTCCATCATTAGATACGGGATCAAACTTACCAACATAAAATTTTCCATTAATAAGAATAAGATAAATACACCCAAAGATATGAAGATATGAAAGATTGAGTGTCCTACCCTTAAGTAGCTCATAGGGTGTCTTATTGAATTTGGATCCAATATTTTTCCTATTTAGAACATAACAAGTATTATTCACTTCTACTGCCAAAAAATAACTAGGAAGAGAATATTCAACTAACATTGCCCTAGCAAATTCTACTATGGTTCAATTCTTTATTTTAGCTATCCCATATATTAAGGGGTCCTACGAGCAAAATTATTACATTTTATTCCTAGCACCTAACAATAAGATTCAAACTTATCATTCTCAAATTCTCCATCATGATCATTATAAATACTAATTATCTCACATCTTAACTTTCACTGAATCCAAGTGGAGAATATTCTAAATTTCTCAAATGATTCACTTTTAAGAATTTAAAGCTAGGTCAATCAAGAGTAATCATTAATAAATGGATACCAAATGGTCTTCCAACCTAAGCTTGATGTGCTAACAGACGCAAGAAAGTTCATATGTAGGATTTCTAATAACATAGAGGTAGTGATGTCCTTAATAGAATAAAATGAAGATTTGATTTATTTTCCTAATTGGCAGGCATCACAATTGTAGTCCTTAGAGAAGTCTAACATTAATATGACTCTAACTAGGTCTTTCTAAGTAATCTGCATAAGAGTTATTATGCTTGCATGACATAGTCTCCCATGTCATAGCCAGGCTTTATTAACAATAGATTTTAAACATGGAGATTTTGAGTAATCAACACAACTTAAATATAACATGTAACATTATTAATTTATTTAACTTCTAAAATAATTTTACCAATAATGCTTATCAATCATCTAGTTGATACAATTTTAATATAAAAAACCTTTATCACGCTGTTAGTTAATACTAAGTAGGTTATGCATTAATCCATCTATGAGCAAAGCATTTTCAATAATAAAGTTATTTGAATAGTCAGGGTACTTGTGTCCACCCCTTTCCTGGTTGTTTTATCTCCTAGTGTAACCTTACCTCCATCCCTGGCCTCTAGCATGTGAATTATTTTAGATCTCTAGACATGTGGTGTGAGTATCCACAATCCAGGTAACATATTCTCCCACTAGGCCTTTTGTGAGTGAACCCCTACAATGTCAATCAAGGGATAGAAATGGGAAACCGAGTGAGTTTGGGTTCCGCCTTATGCTTTAGTGGATGAATGTCAAGTATGTTATATTGTGATGCAATAGTTTTAGAAATCCACGCAAGATGTGTTCTACAGTATGTAGTGTAAGTGTTAGCTATATGTCTTACCATTCTATACAAATAATAGCTAACACTTGTAAATGGTTTCACTAACATATGTGAGTGGTAGTGCCCCCTATGGATATGAGAAGCAAAATATATTTTGGATTTATTCCATTATACTAGTGTAGGAGGTGGTTTATTATTTTGGATTACATGAATTTCTCTTTTAAAAATTCATTTGCATTCTTAAAGCTTTCAACTTCACATTTTAGGGCATGCTCGCCATGGTCTAGTTCAATTGCAAGTGTTTCAAATTCCTTAAATAATTCGTCTAAAATAGCATGCTCAAATTTTAAGCATTCATATAATTGGTTAATTCAATATGTTTCTTGTTAAAATAATCATATTGATCAGCTAAGAAAGCATGTTCTTTCTCTAAAGCACTGTGTTCAATTCTAAGGCTATCATGCTCTTTTTATAATTTAGATTATTTTAAGTTCAAACTAGCTTGTAGTTTCCTTGATTCCCTATATGATTCATTTATTTTCTTAAAGATAGCAAATAAATCATTATAGGTGAGTTCAAATACATCATCTTGATCAGAATAATCAAGATTTTAATTTTTCATATGACACAAATTAGTTACATCCTCCTCTGCTTCATTTTCTAATGAATTTGAGGCAGAGTCTAACCTAATATCCTTATGTGTCCTTCGCTTTACCCTTCTAAGGTTTAACTTTACTTCCCGCTTCTCCTAATAGGGTGTGCTTTTAAGTTAACAAAATCATATTTCAAATGGTCTAATTTCTAGTATTCATGATGTCTTTGCTTTCTATTTGGAAAGCTCCTGAATAGTCATTTCATTAGTACTATATCATCATTCTCTTCAGTTGTAGAACTATCACTTTCTAAATCATTGAATTTCAATGCCACTTCTTTTTCATTCCTCTTATCACTGCATTCAAAAGTCTTTGACTCACACTTTGCTCGAACATAATGAGTTAACCAAGTAGATTGCCAATAGAATAGGCATTTAGATCTTTATATTCTCTTATAGAAATAACTTTTGAATCATAATTATCATGTAGATAAAGTAGAATTTTGTTAACATTCCCTGAGTTTAATAGTTCTTTACCCAAATCATGTAGGGATGTCACTATTCGAGTAAACCTAATGTATATGTCTCAAATAGTCTCATTTGATTTCATAAGAAAACGTTTATAGTCATGTAAAAAAATATTTAAATGAGAACACTTGACTTCATTTCTACCCTCATAAGTTATACATAATCTATCCAAGATCTCGTTGATAATTGTATAGGTTGAGAGTCTCATATAATCTTTAGATTTGAGTGCACAAAAAAATAACTTAAGCATTTCACATTAAGTTCTACGAGATCTCATCCTCATTGCTCCCTTCAATAATAGGTGTTTCTACTTTAATACCATTAACTAACCTAAATGGCGTAGAGTAACTTTCTTAAATCATATGCCACATACACAAATCAATTGATTGTAAAACATAGATATACAAATTTTTCAAAACTCAAATGAAATATTATCGAATAATGGTGGAGGAGTTATAAAAGAACCCTCCAAAATATTCTTATTTCCAAAATGTGTTATTTGAACTTTTCTCAAGGATATTTGAATCTCTAATTTTAAGACCATCTCTCAAACCATTTGAAACCTTAACTAATGTTGTTAAACCGTTTTGAAAAGCCCTAGGCAAACCAAGAGGGGGGGAGGGGTTGTGAATTGGTTTTTTAAAAACTTTTTCAATGAAACTTTTTGAATTTTCAAACAAATCAAAACTACAAGAAGAAGAACTTAATAATAAAAATTTTAATTTTGCCCTTTTTTGTAACAAATATTAATGACAAAATATTTTTTTTTATCCTATAAAAATCAAACCAAATATAATTTATTAATAAACACATAGAATTGCAAGATTAAGAAATATTGTAGGAAAATAAAAATATAGAAAAATAAAAGGGTAAAAGTAAAGTAGAATGAACACGCCAAATTTTATAATTATTTTGTCAAAACTTGACCTACGTCCAAAGCCCAGAGTCCTCCTTTCGAGGTATTGTAAAAAACCTTTAGTGTCTCTCCTTTGACCTCCACAACAAGGAAGAGAAGACCTTATAACAATCTTTTCCACCAACCTAGTTCATCAAAGTACTATAATTTTTTTCACCCTCCTAACGAGGAAAAAACCTTTAAGCTTTTTCATCGACATGGTGAAGGCATCAAACCTAGAATTCATTTTCACCGTACTGGTGATGGCAGAGAACCTAGAAACCTTTTTGATCCTCCTCAAGAGACTAATAAGAATGTTTTTCATACAAGTCTCAAAAAAACCCTAAAATTTTAATTCAACCATAATTGTTCATACAATATAATAGAGGATCGTGTAGTATGATTAGTTCAAAATTTTATTTCATTCAATATGGTTTAAAAGTTTCGGTATACGATCTATTCATATTTTTTATATTGATCGTATAGTATAATCATAGGACTATACGATACGATTAGTTTGATTATCATCAAATCATACAGGATGAACTCCAGGATGATTTAAAATTATCTTTGTCATTCATCCATTTCAATTGACATTGTAACATATGATTAGTTCAAAAATCAAGGTTTTATCTAGGATGATCACCAAGAAAATTAAAAAATCATTTGTACCAATCATCTAGTATGATTGATAACATAAATTATGATTTAAAATTTTAATTAAATATTTATTTCATTTACTAATCATGGGGATTAATTTAGTTAAGTTTTAAAAAACCATACAGTATAATATAGATCAGTTCTAAATTGAAAATTAAAATACTTACATAAATCTGATTAGCAGCTAGGATTTTCAGATTAAATTGATCAAATAGTATGATTGGATCATACGATATGATTAGTTTAGGAAAAACTAATCTTTAATTTTCTCACTTCCATATGTCTGTGTCCACTGTCCCCAAGTTAGCATTCATATTTTACACAACTTTAACTCAAGAAATGTAAAAATATATAAATATAAAAATATACTATTTTTAAATATCTTCCTATTCTACTTAATATTGAGCCCTGAAACTTCTTGCATGATGTATGACATACCTGAAATATTAGTACACACAAAAATGGATATACAACTCAAATGTTAGGAAAAATCAAAAGGAAATCAATAATGTTTGTTATCATCAAAATCACAAGCTCAGGATATTGGATTGAAACAATCTCTGCATTTTTGTTGATAGAAATATTTTTGTTTGAATTTGTAAGATTAGTTATATTCTCTCCTAATCCCCCTTGTTTGGATAATATATATATACCTTACACCCTTTAAAATTTAATATATTATAAAAATCATAGAAAGATAAAAATGTTTGCTTTACAAATTATTTTCTAAGATACCTTACGAGCCTCTTATTATATTTCCTAATTTTAATAGCTTTTACATCTAAACCTATTATTATAACAAAGCTTCTTGTTTTTTAACTTTTCTTACAAATTTTGATTCCACCACCAACTTAGCTCCAAGCATATCGTTTGCAATTTTATTATTATTACTTGATATGTTTTCCCAAATAACATTTGCTTCCTCATGCATAGAAAAAATATAAATATCTTGAATCTTACATTTAATTTTTTTTTTAATGTTCTTCAAATTCCCCAATATAATATTAAAACAATGTTTTACAATATTTTTAATATTCTACACCTTCATCATAAATTCTAAAACTAATAAACCATGTTAGGTAAATAAACTTTCACTTGAAATAACTGTACAATCTTTGGAATCTAAATGTTTTATTTTTCTTATAAGAAAATAATGAATTAGAGTTCCTTATATCCATTCTTATAAGTGATGAGATACTTTTCTCTTTTCTTAAATATGGTATTAGCCATTACCAAATTATAAGTTAAATAAAATCCTAATATTGTCTTGCCACCTTAATTAATCACTCCAAACCCATAGCCATCATGAATATTTAAAATCTTATACCTCTACCAACATGTTCATTTAAATCACTTTCAATAAAAACACTTTCTTTAAAAGGTATCTTTTGAATTAATTCTTCTAAGTCATTCCAAAATTTTAATTTTAAACATATAATGAAACCTACTTGAGGTGCATAAGAACTTATAATATTATTAATCTTAGCATCAAAAATAGCCTTCTGAACTTTAATTTTGTCTCTAATTATTTCAAATCTTAAAATATTATCCTTCAAACTCTTTTTTATAATCGCACCTGCACCATTTCTAGTATAGCTTCGACTAAATTACCAAAGTTTAAATCCAAAAACTATCAATTTTCTTAACCTTTTCTTAAACCCGTTTAATTTTCTAAATGCATAAAAAAATTATCTTCCTATGAATCATAATATCAATTAATTTCATTAATTTTCTAGTAAGAGAACCTAAATTCAAAGATTCTATCTAAATTCTAGTTTCTTCATAAATCATAATTTAATTATAACCAAATGTTGTTTGAGGAGGTCCCGAGGTTTGGTTAGGTATCCATGCATGTAATTTAGTTTAAAGGTAGAAAGTTAAATTTGATCAACCAAGGTTAACTTAATCAACCAGGATTGACAAGAAAAGGGGTTTGGCTGAACATACTCTAAATCACATTTTGGATATATTTGGTTAAAATGGCATGGCTTGGTTTTACTGGGCCATATTGAGGTTTAAGTAAATTTTTTTTTTTTTTTTTTTTGGGGGGGGGTATGCATGAGGGGCATACATATTAATTAAAATATAAATACAAGGTCCTTAAAAGAGACCTTAAGCTCACTACTGCTCCAAAGAGCTACAGAAAAAGGAAAAAAAAAAACCTACTAGCTCAAGGTCCCTACTAAGCACAAGTACAAAATATCTTAGGAACATTATAAAGTGGGATAAGTAGACCACAATCCAAAAAAGAGAATAGATAAATGGATAATCTTGAAGCATGATCTTTCACCCAAAAATACATTTAGGCAAAATGATAACAATTAAATTTTCCTGCAAAAATAAGAAAACAATAACAAGGAAAGTTTATAACAAGAAATAGCATAGTGAATTAAACTAAACCCAATAAATCCGTAATAGGAAAGAGGAACAAGAGATATCCCTTCACCACACCCCATCCCATCACAAGAAGGGAAGTCAAACCAATTAAAAGCATCAGAAAGCTGCCAGTAATTAGAAACAAAGATCCCATGGCTATTAGTAAACATGTTTGTAATCATGAAAAACTGTAAAGTAATAGTTCAAAAGGACCTACAGAAATAACTCAAAATAAGCATCCACTTGTAAATAATGATTTAATTGAAACAAAACATAAACAAACTATCATAACACAACAACAGAGAGGACAAGACCACTAAGAAATTTATGAAAAAGATGAGAATATACAAAAGTTTGTCTGTCACACAAAAGGTCTCCCGATCCAAATGATCCAAACATTCCAAGTTTTAAGTTTCCATAAATCCAACTTAAAATAAAACCACCAAGGATAAAATAGGAAAAAAATTGAAATCAGGAAAACAAGCTCAAGCATGTAGTATCTATAATGCTACCATGAACAACACCAAAGTGCCACTCCAATCTACTCCCAAACCCACCAAGGCACACAAGGATCCTACACAGAAAAGTTTCACTAGAGTAGAAGGGTACATAGTTGAACGAAGATAGAAGTTTAACACAACCACAAAAGCTTTTGATAAACTAAACCAAAGTCTTAAACTCCACATGCTGAAAATAAAATTGCACTAAGATAGAATAGAAAAGCCATGGTTAGAGCACTAATGAACTAACCTACAAGAAATGTTGGAAAAGATAACTAACAAATAGATAAATCGAATTAATCCTAGGAGTACATGAACAACACATAGAGTGATGAACATCATAATTAATTCTCCAATCATTTCTTAAAATAGACCAATTCAAACCGTTAGCATCGAAATGTAAGTCAAGAATATCGTTAGAGTTCTCACAAAACCAATGATGGCAAGAATTCATCCATCTAAAAATATTACAAGCCCTATTAAGATAAAAATAGAAATCTGGTAGATCATAAAAAGTGCAATCTAGAGAGGCAGCATATTACAATACTCATTCATGTTCATAATAAAGAAAATTAAAGAGAAGTGGCACTTGATATTAAGACTAAAATTCATAGCAAAAAACTTATTCTCATCAAAACATGGCCCAATGTCATAAACCATGGGAAGAATAAGATAGACAACATTCTTAGTATTCAGCACCTAGAAACAATCATCCAAACTAAACATAGTAACAGAACAACTAGAAGGCCCAAAATTGACCCAACAAAAATAAAAATTGATTTCTAACATACGGAAAACCAAGTTTATCTAATTTAATTAAGCCTTTAACAAAGGAAGTTATAAATTTGAGGTTTTACCCATGACTAGCTAACTAGTCGACACAAGCATTACATTCTCAAAGAATATGAGTCAACTCGACATTAAAGAAAATAAAAAGTTGTTTAATTTTTCTAATAAGATAGAAAAATATAGGACAAGAAATCTTCTCATCTTTATCTTTGAGGCAAAACAACATGTGTAACACATCAAATTCAATCCAAATATTAACCAAACCAAGGGAAAAACATAATTTCAATCCAAAAAAGCTAACAGAAAGTTCAGAGAAAATACCTTAGCAAGCAGGAAGAGGACTAGCAAAAGCAACAACTAAATTACCTTTAGAATCTCTAATGATACCACCATAGCCACACATCTCCCCTTTAATCGAACCATCACTATTTAACTTGAATATGTTTTAAGGAGGTTTAATCCAATAAATCAATCTATACCCCTTATTGATAACCTTATCTTGAAGGATAATACCAAACTCCTTAGCAACATGGAAATAACCTTTAAAATTCTTAGTGCTTAGAAGATTAACATTAAATAACCTAAAAACTTTATCTTTAACATTGCTAATAATTTGGTCATTATTCATAGTGATATTTTTAGAAAGTTAGTTATTCTTGCTGATCCAAAGGTACTATATGACCTCTCACATTAGTGAACCATAGATGGAGGATTTCCTTAATAGAAATATTGCCCTTAAAATAATTAAGATTAAAAATATCGTAAAAATGAATCCAAACTTTAGTAGCAATTGTCCTAGAAATAAAAGCATGATGCATATTCTCAACATGATAACAACATTGACACTTAGATGACAAAATAAAACCATGTTTAATTAAAATCTCATCCGTAGGAACATAAGTATGCATAGCTCTCCAAATAAAAGTAGCAATAGAAGTGGGAATGCTTTTTTTCCATAACGTAGAAAAAACTTTAGAAGAAGTATTTTTAGTTCTAAAAGTATTACAAGCCTTCTTAAACCTAAATATGTTATTGCTAGCCATCGGTTTAAGAAAAATTTAGTTTTATTAGTTTAGGGTTTTGTGGTCAACTATAGTCAACCGTGGCCAACAAAGAATCTATGGTGGTTTAGTGCATCATGTTAATGCTGATGATCTTGATCAATGAGTTAAGAGAGGCCTCCAAGGTAAAAATCATAAGATTACATGTTTAGTGGTATAGACTATAAATATTTCAAGGTTTTGTACCCTATGGAAATGCTTTATTTTTAAGGGTTGATCAAGAAATACCCTCAAACATTTATGGTTGACCCTAGGAATATTCCTAATTATTATGCAAGTGATATATCAAGAATCAAAAGTCATTGGGTCAGAATTAAAGGAAATACAAATTTTCCAAAAATTGATTATTGACCTTGGGTTTTGGTTTTGGCTCCAACACTAAATTTTAGAGATTTTGAATTTATCACTAAATTTAGTTGGTGGATTGGATTTATGTTTGATTTAGATGACTTGGGAGGATTTAAGTTTTTAAATTCTCATATCATGAATAATCATTTATTTTCATCAATGATTGAATATGTGACAAGCTAACTATAAATAGAGATTATCAACTAATTGATTAAGGGATTGATTTTGATTAGGTTTTGAAATGATCAATGGAAGTCAGTTATTTTGGTAATTTTATGCTTTCAAATTATCATAACACTAATAATCAAGGGTGATTATTAAGTGTAGATGAGATGATTAACTAATAGTCAAGTGTGATTATCAAGTGATGGATTCAAGGGTCGATTATGAAAACACCATGCCAAAACACATACATGAGTTTGATTTAGGATTTTAAATGAATTTTAATTATTTAGGTTTAAAGATTAGTGTTTGATATGGGGCGATTTATCCTAATTCAAAAATTGGGTCAACCTGAATAAGACTTAAACTCATGGTGGTTTGATAGTACTCCTCAAGCTAAATCCATAAAGCTTAAGAACATTTAATTACGACAAGTGAATGAGGAGAAATGAATTTTCAAAGTTTTACCAATTTTCTATAAATTTTAATTATATTTTTACACAGTTGGATCCCCATTCCATGTGGCATTATCTGACTGGTCACCTAATCATTACCTCACTAATCATATAAATATGGGATTACTGTGAGCCATCAGATCAAGATCAAACAGCTCTGATTCATTGGTTCAAAATCATAGGATCAAAGAACGAAATGAGATATGATGGAATCATGATAATAATTTAAAATAAATGGTATTGATTTTGTCTTCAACATCTCTTTGATTTTTTTCACATTAAAAATATTACAACAAGATCTTGAAGATCATCAAGAAGGATTTGGATCAAATTTCACACATAATATTAGTAGAACTATAACATTCAATCCAATGGTCTCATCCATGTGGATTAAATGTTTCTTTCACACTTGGCTAGACATAGCTAAGATGAAGCTCAAGAATAGAAGATTACATAAGTTAAAGCAGCATTTTCCTCAGCCTTGGCTTGATATTATAGATCACAGGAACTCTTCTCTTCAAGAGACTTTGGCCAAGGGAGAGATTGATCATAAGTTGAATCTTCACAGTGGAATAATCACTAAAGCTCACTTGAAACTACCCGAAGACCTCACATAGATGGCTGGGAAGTAGGATCAGAACAAATAAGAAAAGAACAACCCTTTTTTAGAGGAAAGTTAGCCTATTAGAGTTTTAAAATCATCTTAGAATAAATTTATACTTATTTCAGACCTTCTCTTGCCACTTTGTCTGGTCAGATAAGTCTTAGATGATTTAAGGAAGTGTTCTTGGAGTTTTGAGAGTTTTGGTTCCCCTATATTACATGGGATGGCTCAACCCATTGGATTAAATGGTCAATTTTCAAGATTACAAAAAGACGACCAACACCTCAGGCAGCTGAGATGGTTGAGCTCCTGATGAGTTCTGGACCCATTTTAAGTGTGAGCTGTACTTAGGCAATTCGGTGTGTAGGTTATATTGATTTATACACTTCGTGTAACAGTGGGACATTCCATTGTGTTGACTCAAGTTAGACCAAGGGCTGTTCTTACCAAGATAGATGTAATTAGTTGTAGGGAATGCAATAAAAGTTTTAGAATTGGTAAATAGTTTCTTGGTTTAAAGTTATTTTAATGCATGGTGTTTTTGACCACTTGGGTCAAGCGAAGTGGCTAATCTAAGTTTACTCAATATATGGGTCACCTAGAGTTAGTTCCTAGGAATCCTATGAACACACCTATAGGTTCAAATAGGCTTAGTTAAGCTTTAGTCAATGGATTTTTAAATGGTTTCAATGTATGCATACTTGGTCAACATTTGTTGACTTCATCAACATAATTTTTTTTTGGAAGAAAAGCCATGAAAAGGCATTTATTAACCTAAGAGAGAAAAAAATACAAAGTCTATCTTAAGGAGGTCTAAAAGCATCCTCCTTAAGGATATTCACAAAAACATATAAGGAGATAAAATCTTGCTCTTGCCTCCATAAAAAAGAGGATGAAAGAGAAAGCTTAGCACAGAAATTAGCAGCCCTATTAAATCTTCTAGGCATATAGTTGAAAATTACATGATTAAAATCTTTAATAAAATAAAGATCAAAATCCAATGAGTTGCTCCTCCACTTTTCGAACTGGACATTCTTGTGTAGCCACTCCATAGTTGATTTATTGTCCCTTTCAATAATTATACCCATTGCACCTATAATATCTTCATTTAGCACCCTCTTCCAAAGATCAATAGCTTGAAGCTCAATGTAAGCAACATCTTAATGCCTAACTTGATTCCCAGCTACCACTAGAACCTTGCCTTTTGAGTCTCTAACAATAATTCCAACACCTGCTAAATATGGTTTAATAAATGCTCCATCCATATTAACTTTCAACCACTTAGATGAGGGAGGACACCAACTACAACCAATCGGGTAAGCCCGAGTAGTGTCCCATTGCTTCATTAGTACTGAAGATTAACCACTATAAAATTCCCAAGAATATTTGCTGCCACCATGGTAGGCGTAGCCCACTTATTTCCATGCTTCTTCTCTTTTCTATTAAACCAAATATGATGCACCGTTTTAAGGAATAGAAAATCATTTTGAGAAAATTCAACCAACCTTTTTCTCAAATATATTCGACCTGGATCATTTATCAGCACTCTGAACCATATTAGTAGTTAACAGAAATCCCCACTACTTAAGTACTTCAAACACCTCTAAAGATGCTCTACACTCATACATAATATGTAGAATATCTTCTTTAGCATTGCAACCCCATATAGAAGAATCTGAAATCTCTAATCCTCTATGAACCAACCATTCCTGAGTTGGAATTGCTTCATGAATAACTCTCCACCTGAACAAAAAATCCCTCGGGTGCAGCTTTAACTCCTACAGCCAATCAAATCTACTATCCACCATAGAAAATTGAGCTTGAAAAAATTATTTAGTAATATAACTGGGCAAAGTAGAAGAGAAAACCAGAGGTTTGTGCACCTCCAACTCCTGAAAAATAATAACGTCTTTAATCACCCTTGCAAGAGTTGGACAAAAAAATTGTAGAAGCAAGTCTTCCCTCCAAAAACCTTTCTCAATTAATTCCTCCACCTTATCAACCACATTAATAGAAATATTAAAGAAATAAGGCCTAGACAATAAGCTTCTATCAAAAATCCAAACATCCTTGAGAATTGAAATCGAAGCTCCATCCCCTATCCTCCATCTGATAGCAGGCTTTAAAAATCTCCACCCCTCCTGTAAAATTCGCCAAGAGCTCCTAGGCCTAGAGATAACAACATCCAATGAATCTCCATAAACATCACTAAATAGAGAATTATGCAACTTAAAATGATGTTGGATGAAATCCCAAGCCAGCCGCACCCTCAACGGACTACTCCATAGGCGAAAAGGGTTAATCTCTAATCCACCTTGATCAAAAGGAAAAACAAACCTTCTTCCAACTCACATAATGCGTGCTTCTATGCTCTATTGAATTATAAAAAGAGCATGATAGGAAATCACCTTGTTAAAATCTGTAGGCTTCATCTGAAATAGAGAACATTTAAGACCCAAATACTCGAATGAATTAACTCTCCTCATGCCCAGCATCTTGGAGAAATTATACTGCTTACACAGAGGAGTATTTCTACTGAACATTACCATAGATTTTGATGTATTTATTCTTTGACCAGTCCACAAATAATACAGATTGATAATTTCCTTCATTTTCTTTAAATGACAATAGTTTGCTACTGAGAATAGAATAATGTCATCTGCATAAAGCAAATGGCTAATTTTTGGCCCAGAATGCCTGAAAGACACCCCTAGCCCATCTCCACCAAATTGAACAATTGCTTTAGACAAAAGATCTGAACATAAGATAAACAGATAAGGTGAAAGGGGGTAGCCTTGTCTAAATCTCCTACACCCTTGAATCCAATTTGTCATCTTACCATTAATAGATAGTGAAAAAGGAGGATTAGAAACACAATGTAATACCCAACTGATAAAATTGGATGGAAAGTGAAGAAACTGCATGATCCTAGTCAATGAATCCCAGCACATGCTATAATAAGCTTGTTCCATGTCAATCTTGATTAAAAATAAACCTTCTTTAGGTTTAGATTTTCTAAACTTATCCATCATCTCTTGGGCTAGCAAACATTGACCTGAGATAGATCTACCTGGTACAAAAGCAACTTGATGTTCGTCAATCAAATGCGGAAGCAGAGGCTTGATTCTTTCAAAGATAATAGTAACAACCACCTTGTAAATTATTTGACACAAGCTAATCGGCCTAATCTTTCAAGTGTAATCAACATTAGTTATTTCGGAATAAGCACCACAAGAGTATCTTTCCATTCCAAATGCATTTTACCTGAGACAAAGAATTCCAAAATAGCTTCAACAACATCCTTGCACATGATATCCCAGTAATTTTTAAAGAAACTAGCGGTAATACCATCCAATTCCGAAGATATGTTTGAAGGAAGTCTAAAACTTGCTTTCACCACTTCTTCTCTATTGACCATTTGCTGCAAAAACAATAATTGGGGATCATCATGAAGACCCCTTAAATATGGCCAATTCTCCAAAGAAACTGGCCTACTATCCCATTTACTTCTAAAAAATTAATCAATTTAGACGAAATATCCTCCTCGTCTACTAGCAGGTTCCCCGCCTGATTTCTTAAGGAAGAAATCTTATTAGAATTCCTTCGACTAGAAGAAATAGTTTGAAAAAATTTAGAATTCCAATCTCTTTCTTAAATCCATTGACACTTAGCTCTTTGAACCCACCATGTATTAATTCTCGCCAAAATAGATTGAAGCAAAATAGCCTTCTCTTTCATATCTTGTAATTGTGTCTGGTTAAGTTCCATAACCGAACAATCCAGATCTTGATGCTGTAAAAGATCATCTTCCAGCGGTAGTTTGGTTTCATTATGTTCCTTGAGTTTATTCTTACTCCAGAAAAATAAAGATCTTAGAGTTTTCTTATATTTATAATTAAAAAATTTAGTAGCCGATCCAAGGAACTTCCCTCCCCATTTAGCCTTAACAATTCTCCAAGATTGATGATAAAACAACCAAGTATCCTCAAATCTAATAAACGGCTTAGAAGAGACAGATTTCTCAAATAAGTTAACAAGATCGGAGCATGATCAGAAGCCACTCTAACAAGATGAAGCGTATGTACACTAGGCAAAATCTGAAGAGAATTTGAGTTGATAAAAAATCTATCATGTCTTACCCATATTTTGCTAGCTCCATCTTTTTTATTAGTCCAGGTAAATCTTGGACCCAAAATTATTGTTTCATACAAATAACATTTGAGCATACAATCCCATAATTCTTGAGCAGCTGAATTGAAAATGAATGGTTTACCACCTTTCTTATCTCCCTGATCAATCACACAATTGAAGTCCCCTCCTACAATCATTGGCACTATTGAAGAAAATTCCACAAGTGCTATCTCCCCACTTTAGTAGTGCTAGCATAAATCGTGGCTACAAGGAAGCTACCACCCTTTCCATTTGAAAGATAACCCAATATGCATTGCTCCATCTCCAGTAAAACTCGGAATGAGAAATGACTGGCATTCCAGAAATTAATAATACCTCCATCCCATCGCTTAGAAGAAAGACAATGGAACTCCCATTGCTTCCCAAAAATCTTATTCACTTCCTTTTTGTCAAAACCCTCCACTTTAGTTTCAACTAGAGCAAAAAAGGAAGGCTTATGTACATCTAATAGATGATGTACATAGTTTGCCATGGACCTCTTCTTGGCCCCACGATAATTCAAAATAATTATGGGATTCATTAAGGTAATAGAGGGGGTGAAAGACCCCCTCCTACAACCTGATGTTCCATATCAAACTGTAACTTATTATCCAAATCCTGCTCAAATCCAGCAATGCTATCAGATTCTAGAACATCCGAACGATTTTTTTTTCCTTTCAAAGACCAACAAGACTTAATAAAATTTGATTTCAGTACCTCTATAGGATCCCTGAAAATGATTCTAGTTTGTTTTTGTGTGTTTCTAGATAGAAAACTATGGGATTTACCTGAGAAAAGATCCTTCTTACCACTGCTTTCTCCAATAAAGAAAATTGAACCCTTCAATCTCCTTTACTGAACAACATTATGCTCAATGACAGGAGGCTTATTGGCACCTGACTTTGTAATAATTTTCCTGACTAAAGGCTTCTTCCTTCTCTGAACAACCACCAAAGGTGTAGAGTCTGCCTCCCTAGATAAGGCAACCTGATCACCAACCACACCATAAGGAGCGCCTGATTTCTCCTGCACTATCTGAACCCTTTGAACTTCTCAAGGAAGCTGACCAAGAGAAATAAGATGATCGGGACACACCTCCTTTAGATGCCCAATCTTCCCATAATCAAAACATAAAATTGGGATCTCCTCAAATTCATAACGTTGAAATTTTTTTCCATTAACTCACTGAATTTATATGCCCTTAGGAAGTTTCTTACTCAGATCTAAGAAAATACAGGCTATTGCATAACTACTGTTTCTCAAGTATTGGTAAATTCATCAAGCCAAATTGGTCTTCCCATCATAGCGGCAATTCTAGTTATATTTGTTATATCCCAATACAGCAAAGGAAGATTAGGGAATCTAACCCAAACAAGAGTGAAAAGACCCTCCATAGAATTGGGATAAAAGGAAGGGGCCCATCTATTAAGACCAATCAGCCGACCAGCTATATGCCATGGGCCTCAATTCAAAATGGCATCCCTGGCCATATTCGAGGAAAAGATACAAATGAAAGAGTCTCATCCAACTAGAATAAATTAGAAGACTCCAAATCTATTCCATTTCTTTTTCAACTCTGAAGAAATGAAGGTAAATGAGAGCTTTTTCACCAGAATCTTTCCCACCAGCGCATGTTTCAACTGCTTGATGTTTAGCATCACCTCATCTCGAGACGATTTCATAGTAACACCATCATCAAAAAAAATCTTTCACCTCTTCTGAGAGAATAGGAGAAAACCTTGATTTAGAAGGCTTGCCAATAATATTGGCAAAGGTCGTCTTGATAAAAATTTTATCAGGGCCAACCTTTCCTGTTTTATGAATTAAATTTTCCTGCTTCTGGATTATAGAATCCACCAGCTGAGGTTGTTGAACTACAGAACATTCCCTTCCAAACTCCAAGCTGGATAGGATCTCCTGAACTAAAGCATCCATCATAACCACATTCCAAGCAAAATCTTCCTGGAATCTCAGTTCTCTTGAATTAATAACATCTGCCATAATTGAGTCCAAGGAATAATGATCATTAAGAGAATCAACGCAAGATGTGATCTTAAGATCAAATTTCAGTATTACAGTCCCATCCTCCTCAACAGAAAAAACTGAATTATTGGGATTTACCTGAATCTCAGGATCCGAGTTAGAAATTTCTCCTTCTTCTTTTGAACAAGAAATGTTAGTCTCTTCCCCTAGAAGATTATAATCAGAATTCACAGAATGACGCATCTCCTTAGATTCAGCCTTCAAAGTAGATTTCGTACCAATCTTACAATGCCACAAATCCAAAATTCTTACAATGCCTCAAATCTAGGATGAGGCCAAATCTTACAATGCCTCAAATCCAAAATTCTTCAAGAATTTTCCAAAAATCAAGAAAAACTTTATCTAAAATAAAGAAAACATTAAAAGGTGCATCGAATTATCCAGGCCAAAGCCTAGATCCTAAAACCAACATCATCATTGTCTCCTGAATGAATCTGATGAAGAAATCCAATGGCGAGGAACAAAAAGATGAGAAAAAAAATTAAAATTGGAACACCCGTGAAATTTATCTGTCTAAAAAACTGCTGCTTCTCTCTCTAAAAAACTGCATCTTTGTAATGGAGATCGACACTCTCTTAATCTGTTCATTAATAGCAGAAGCTTTTCTGGAAAAAGTTTTGGTGGCTCCTTCTTCACCAATTATGAATTTATCATCTGGAATGGCAAACGATTCAGAAGCTTCTTCAACTGGATTTAAATTGAATGTTAGCATATTTTCTAATTCTACAATTGCTAAAAATAATGCAAAAAATTAGGGTTTTTCAAATTTGAATTTAGATATGACAAAGCAAGATAAGCAAGATAAAGATTTGAGGATTGATGAAGAAATGCCAATGGAGAAAGGGATGAACATGTTACCAAAATTGACAACAGTAATTTTTTATCGATAAATGAGTGGTCTAAAAGCCATCATATCAAAGCGAGTTATGTGAATCTAGAGCCGGTTGAAGCTGTTGATGCAAATGTGGTTAAATTGAATATGGATAAGGTATGTGAGAATGTAAAGTTCCTTTTTCGCTTTGTAGCATTGAACTAAGGAGACAATGGGATAGATTTGGTTCTATTCATCTTATCTCATTTGGTTTAGATTTGATTTTATGTTCATTTTAATCTACTCAAATCATGGAGGAAATTCTGAGTGGTGGTCCTTGATATATGGGTGGACAAATTATAGAGATGGATAAATGGACACCGCAATTCTCCCCAACATTATTAAAAGGGTTATCCTCACCAATTTGGATAAGATTGCCACATTTACCTTTGCATTGTTGGGATAAGGTTAATGTTACGAAGATCATTTCAAAGATAGGAATTCCATTGTTATTGGAAGGAAAAATGTTTAAATGGGGAAGACATGAATTTGCTAGAGTTTGTGTTTGCATTAATTTAGACTCTAAATTATCCAATGGAATTTGGATTGAGGGTTTATTTGGAAAATTATTTCAAAATGTTGAATATTAGAAGATCCCATGTCTGTGTTTCAAATGTGATAAGATAGGTCATAAAATTGACACGTACTTGTTGTTCTTAAGGAAGATCAAACTAAGATCAACTAGGAATCAAGGAATACTGAGAATAAAGGTTCGAAATATGAAGGATCATCTTATACAATTGCTTTGGGTCCTTGGATACATGTTAATTTCAAGAGAAGTAAAGGAAGAAAGAATTTTCAAAAATAGAATTCTGCAATAAAGCCTTTGGCTAGGAGAATTGATGCTTCTCTTATTCATAAGGAATCAAATAACAAGTATAAAGTGCTAGCATTTGATTCTAAAGCTAGTAATGAAATAGAAAATCAAACTAAGCAAGCTTGTTTGCAAGCTACTAATTCAAATTCTAAAAGAAAAATTTTGGATTCTAATGCAGTTCTTGTAGAAGACGGTGATGTTCAAAAAGCTATCAACATAGATGTTGATTCAACTAATGTGTCTGAAAGTGCTCTGATAGCACTAAAAATTTTGTTAGGGATGTTAGGCCCTTATGAACTGGCCCAAGGCTAAAAAGCGAGAGGTGAATTGATTGTTAAAGATCTTTTAAAATAAAACTACAAACAAAAATCACCATGAAGAAATCAACGATGCAGAAATTAAATGTGAAAGTAATAAATGAAAGAACACACCAGATTTATAGTTATTTGGTCAAACCTTGACCTATGTCCACTCCTTGGAGGCACCCTCCAAGGATTGCACTACAAAAGTGTCTCTCCTTTAGCCCCCACAGCTAGGCTTAGAAGCCCTTACAAAATCACTTCCACCTTCCCCAGTGCGGCGGAGTTGCCTGGGTCCTTTGATGCCAAAGAGAGCTTCTTCATTGGTGAACTTCCCTCAAGACAAGCTTTGAATCCAATGGTATTAAGGTGCAAGCCTACCGGAGCAACTGTGAGGAATCCCCCTTCACACTCCCCTGAGTCCCCCCTCACAGGATCTTCTCCCTCTCAGACTTCACCCGTTCCTCACTCCCTTTGAAGCTCTCTCTTCAAGTTACCCCAAAAGAACGAAGCTACAATAGCTAACAAAGACAATTACAAAGTGCCTTATCATAGCTTAAATAGAAGAGCTAAAAACGAGCTCATTAATGCAAATTGTCGACTTTATCGTCCAGGACGATATTCTTATTATCCTGTACATTCAATGCAAATTAAGCCCAATCAGCCAGGAAGATTTGAGACGATCATAAGAAATTTGTTCATATCATCCAGCATATTGGCCAGGATGATTTGGCGATCGTCTAGGATGATTTGATCATGGAATCAAGTCATAATTATTTTCCTTAAATTCTACAGAAATTTTGGAGAAATTGTTCTGGATCGTCCGGGATGATATTTTATAGTCCAGGACGATCCACCAGGACTACGTCAAAAAATAAGTAATTCCTAAATATATTTGGTGACAGATTCTTTCTAAATTGAGACTATCATCCTAGCCGATACAAATTTGTCCAGGATGATATTTTTTCATAATGGCGACTGCTTTATTGAGGATGCCCTAATCAAGGTTTCTATTTTTGAACTGATCATCCAGGATGATATTACCAAAAACAGTAAACACTAGGGAATAGTCAAAAATCTTTCAAGTTACAAAGCATCAGGAGCCACACCAAATATAATAGGCTCAAGAAAGGAAAAATGGTACAAACTGACTCAGACCTAGTCTACCCAATCTTGAGCTGGTTCCAAATTGCAATCTGATCATGTGGATCTGAAACATTAGTAGATAAGGCAATCATAGAGAAATAAGAGTATTTGTAATAAGAGTGTTTTCTATCATCAAAATCATAATCCATGAAAACAGATCCACAAAAATCTCCCCCTTTTTGATGATAGAAAACATTATGATTTGAATTAGCAAATAGAAAAACATTTTCTCCTAATCTCCCCCTCACTAGAATAAAACCTTAAAAATAGGGGAGATAAAAAAATATTATTGTTTTTTTAATTTTTTTAAAGAAAGAAAAAAAAATAAAGGATACAAATTCAACAATACGTTCTCCCCCTTTGACATTATCAGAAAGAGAAGGGGTACAAACAAAATGATTAATAGGCAAAATGATCTTTGATATAGTGAATAAAACAAATATTCTTGAAATGAAAAAGTCACATCTTGATTTTATTTAAAAACTTAGTGAGGAATGGAATGACAACGCGTAACCCAGAAAAAAGTAAGAAATTCATAAATTGTTAATCCAAGCTCAAGTTCTTTTAAAGTCTCAAAAAACTTTTTAATCCAATATCCAAATAAAGGAATAAATGGGAAAAAGAAACATTAATCTTTCAAAACTCCTTTCATAAAACATATCTAATAGAAGATCAATGCACGAATTGCTGAATCAGGAATCAAGATTTTCAAGCATAAGTTTCAAACATATCAAGAATTTTCCTAAGCTTTTAGTAGTATCAGAAAAGATAAGCATATTTTTTTGTGAGCTCATTTTATACCATTTATCACTTGAATGACTCTTTGAGCATCTTGTATTATTTGTTTTTTCAATTTAGCGTCATTGTGCATCTTTTGGTTTGGCATCATTGACCACTTTTTTTTATTATTTTTAAAAAATATGCTTTCTTTCTTATATTTTCAAAACTAAAGTAAACCCAAATTATTGACAACATGAACAACTTGATTAAGAAAATTTTAAGTCAGATTCAACAATCTTGCAAAAGTTTCCTATGTGATAGAAAAAATATAGGGAGATGAAAAAAAATCAGTTTCAAAATCCAATTTAAAATATGATGAAGATTTTGAATCAAAAGTAAAATAACCTCTTTAAGAAGAGAGAAAGAGAAACACAATCATGAGTTCCCTTCCTCTGACTGTTTTTAGAGAAATCAACCACAACTTTCATAAGAATTCAAGAAAAATACAGGAGATAGATTTTTCATTTTTTAGAAAAGTGATCGTGTGTGTTGATCAGAGTGAAACCCAAAAAAAAATTTGATGAAAAAATAAAAGAAAATCACAAAAATAAAATATCAAACAACATATGCAAACCAAAAAAGCAAACAAAGGTTTAAGCACCATCTTGCTCTTGGTTTGATGCTTCAGAGACCAGGTCTGCCTTAGAAATTTTTTGCTTTTCATTATTTGACTAGTTTATAATTTGCTTTGCTTTAGCTTTAGCTTTTGCAGGAAGAACTCTCAAATTAGGGCATTGATTTTTCATATGTCAAGGCTTCCTACATCAAAAGAAAACAACGTCAGAAAAAATCTTGATATTCTTACCATTTTTTACCTTTATTCCACTTTTGTTGATGCTAATGCTTTGGTGAGCTTTTTAATTTTCTTGACCAGTTATTTCATTCGTGACCAACTAAGCTATATTTTTTCGTATCTTCAACTTTTAGAACAATCGTTTCACTTGCATCCACAAGTCTTTGACCCAAACTTTGCTCATAGGCAATTAGTGAGCCAATTAAATTATCCTTAGAATATTTATTCAAATCTTTTGATTCACAAATAGAAACTACTTTAGCATCAAACTTATCTAGTAGACAACGAAGAATTTTATTAATTTTTTCAAAATTTGAAAATTCTTTTCCTAAAGTATATAATGATGTCATAATTTGTATAAACCTAGTATACATGTCTAAAATCATTTCATAAGGTCTCATGGAAAATAGTTCATAATCATGCATTAACATATTCAACTTAGATTGCTTGATTTCACTAGTGCCTTTGTATATGGTGTGTAGTATATCTCAAATTTCCTTACCAGTAGTGCACGTGGATACTAACATAAAATCTTCAAAATTTAAAGCATAGAAAAAGCAATTTAATAATTTTACGTTCAATCGAGCAAGGAGTTGTTCTTCCATGTTCCATTGATTAAAAGAAATATCAGTTTTAACTCCATCTATAAAACGTGATGGTAATGTATAACCAGTTAAAATCATATGCCACATGAGAAAATCAATTGATTGCAAAAAATAGACATTTAAATTTTCCAAAAATCAAATGTAATATTTTCAAATAAAGGTGGTCTGATGATTGAATAACCTTTCGCAATGTTATGATTTGAAAAAATAGCAATGGATCAAAATTCAAAAGATTTTAAAAATTTATTTTATGAATACTGCTCTGATACCACTTGAAAGTGCTCTGATAGCGCTAGAAAGTTCGTTAGGGATGTTAGGCCCTTATGAACTGGCCCAAGGCTAAAAAGAGAGAGGTGAATTGGTTGTTAAAGATCTTTTAAAATAAAACTACAAACCAAAATCACCACGAAGAAATTAACGATGTAGAAATTAAATGCAGAAGTAATAAAGAAAAGAACATACCAGATTTATAGTGGTTCGGTCAAACCTTGACCTACGTCGATTCCTTGGAGGCACCCTCCTAGTATTGCACTACAAAAGTGTCTCTCCTTTATCCCCCATAGCTAGGTAGAGAAGCCCTTACATAGTCACTTTCACCTTCCCCGGTGCGGCGGAGTTGCCGGGTACTTTGACACCAAAGAGATCTTCTTCTTTGGTGAACTTCCCTCAAGACAAGCCTTGAATTTGACGGTATTAAGGTGCAAGCCTGCCGGAGCAACCATGTGGAATCCCCCTCCACACTTCCTTGAGTCCCCCCTCACAGGATCTTCTCCCTCTCAGACTTCACCCATTCATCACTCCCTTTCAAGCTCTCTCTTCAAGTTCCCCCAAAAGAATGAAGCTACAATGGCTGCCAAAGACACTTATAAAGTTCCTAGTCATAGCTTAAATAAAAGAGCTAAAAATGAGCTCATTAATGCAAGTTGCCAACTTTATCGTCCAGGATGATATTCCTATCGTCCTGTACGATCAGTGCAAATTAAGCCCAATCAGTCGGGACGATTTGAGATGATCAGAAGAAATTTGTTCATATTTTCCAGCATATCGGCCAGGATGATCTGGCGATCATCCAGGATGATTTGATTGTGCAATCAAGTCATAATTGCTTTCCTTAAATTCTAGAGAAATTTTAGAAAAATTGTCTTGGATCGTCCGGGATGATATTTTATAGTTCAGAATGATCCACCGTGATGATGTCCAAAAATAAGTAATTCCTAAATATATTTGGTGGTAGATTCTTTCTAAATTTAGCCTATCGTCCTGGCCGATACAAAATCATCCTGGACGATATTTTTTGCATAATGACAACTTTAATGATGATGCCCTAATCAGGGTTTCTACTTTTGAACCGATCATCCATGACGATATAAATATCATCCCGGACGATGTTACCAAAAGCAGTAAACACTAGGGAACAGTCAGAAATCTTCCAAGTTATAAAGCATCAGGAGCCACACCAAATACAATAGACTCAAGAAAAGAAAAAGGGTACAAACTGACTCAGACCTAGTCTACCCAATCTTGAGCTGGTTCCAAATTACAGTATGATCGTGTGGACCTGAAATGTCAGTAGATAAGGCAGTCGTAGAGAAATAAGAGTATTTGCAAAAAGAGTGTTTGCTATCATCAAAATCATAATCCATGAAAATAGATCCGCAACATGTCGTACTGGGTTGGTGAAAGAGAGTTTGTAAGTGATTTTTTTCCTTCCTGTGGGGGCTATGGAGTGTCACTTCTATTTAGTGCAATACCTAGAGAAGGAGCTCTATGGAGTGGATGTAGGTCATGTTTGATTGAACCACTATGAAGTCCAATGTTCTTCTTTTATGATTTATTTTTCTTGCATTTTTATTTTCCTCTTTTCAAATTTCTGTGGTTAAGAAATCCTATGATACTTGTTTCTCTAAAAACATCTACATATTTCAGGATCAGTGATTTAAATTTTCTAGAATTTTTTCAAAAATCCATGAAGTTCTTTTTAATATATCCAATTGACCCCCTTCTTGATTAGCTTTGGAATAGTTCTAAGAAGTCTAAGGACTAATACAAACTTTTAGGATATGTCGAGGAAGAAGTTCAAGAAAGAACATTGTGAAAATATCATGTTTTAAGTTTAACAACTTTTTTATCATTATAAAAAAAACATATTTAGAAACAACTATAGAAATCGGAGGACTACCCCATGGATTTGGCAAAGAAGATGATGTCATCAATGCCAAATCACAAGAACGACAAAAAACCTAAGGCCAGCAGGCCTTAGGAAATAAAAAAAGGAATTGGAGACTAGCAAAATAATCAAAATAAAGACTCAAGACAATAATAATGGGCAGGGATGAACAAAAAACACCACGATTTCCAGAGAATAGTCGCAAAAGGGGAGAGAATACAGACATTGTGTTTGATGGTGATTATGAAATTATTAAATATATGTTCTTGTATCCATTTGTCAAGGCTATATGTCATACTAGGTTTAAACTATATATGTGGCCACTATGTTCATAAAATAAAGAATGAGATAATATTAAAAACATCGTTTCACTTTAAACACATAAGAATCCTCATTAGTACCTAATATACCATCAATCCAAAACTAAAGAATTAGCTACACATGGAGGAATAAATAAGTAAACTCATTTTCATTGAAATCATAAAGGAACGAAATTACAAGAGAATGATATCATCATAAATGATCAATGTTTCTCTTCTACACTTCTTCGTTAATGTATGCAGTTGTCCTAATAAATACTGATTAAACACTCTAATGATTATATCTAGTTATTCCCTAGTCTCTCTCATATTTGACTTTAAGAGAAACTTATAGAAGTACTTGGAAAAGTACTAAAATTATACAAGTGCATGAACTCCCTTACAAATATAACACAATAAAAATTTATAGGAAAGCATAAATTATGTAAATAGCACAACGACACTTGAATGATTAGCGTCGCAGCACCCGTTAAATAAATTAACATCTCTTCCATGTTACCTACTAAAATATATCATTTTTTTAGTGAACGTTCACTTCATCTCACTAATAGATCACATCCTTTGGAAGTTACAATTACTACGCCATGGCACTGTTGATATTTAAATATTGTGGTGCCCGAGTGATAATTTTTGCATCGAGGCATGATAGGTTATGATTCCATGACACTTGATAACAATAAATTGGTGTTGCATAGTTGACCATTTTGATATCATGATGCTTTTCAAAAGAAAAGTTAGTTTAACCGTGATAATGTTGTAGCACTTCGGCGGTGGCTTTAATAGTGTTGAGTTGTTGAATTGTCCGACAAGGCAGCACTATATGGTACTTAGAATTTTGTTCCTTTTTGTTTTTTTCTGCACAATAAAAATAAAATAACATATATTTTCATTGAAAATATAACAAATAAAATAATACATTATTTACACTTATAAAATTTTCCCTAAGTTAAACTCTAACATATCCTCAAGAAAATAATTTTTTTTAATTATGATTAAATGATTAACCAAAGTAAAAATTGTCAATTTAAAATTACTAAAATATGCGATAATATATTACAGTCATGTAGTAGTTAAAATGAACAAGGTTATAATTCTAGTTTGGAAAAATACAATTAATTGCACTAACTAGACATCCTTATTTTTGCCTAATTTTAATTCATAAGTTATAAATTTAATTATCAAAATTTCAATTTCAAAGTTAATAGTGTTGTTTATTGATTAGATATACCATAATGTGTACTTGTTTTCTTATTTTATCCTTTATGAATTTAAGTATAAGATTGTAATCATATTTTAAGATTTTGATTGATACTAATATTTCAATGTACTCATCTTTTCTTTTTCAATTTAGAACTATTTTTATAGTGATTTTTTCTTTTTTATTTTATGGAGTACATAGATAATAATTTTGAATATAAGTTTTAGTCATTGAAACCTTTTACAATATTAATGAATTTTATGTAAGGATTTAACAAGATTATCAATTCCAAATTTGGATTGCTTATTATTTTCTATTTTAATCTACTGATATATAATCTTTAATTCTAATTATTCATCTGTATTTTAAAATTCAATACATAAAGGTATAACTTAAAATTTCAAATTAAAGAAATAACTTCAATGTTCTAAGTTATTTAGTTATTAATTTTTCTACTTTATGAAGTTTAAATAGTGTTCATTTGAATTATGATCTAGAGTTCAGTTATTACCTTTACTTTACATATCTTTTAATTATCAATTTTACTAAGGTTGATTAAATTAGCCGATAAAAATTAATTAAAATAATAGTAAGCATGAGGGGAATTTAAATAACATATAAATGAAAGAAACACAAACAATAATTGATAAAAGACGCATAAAAATGTGATAACATAATAAAAACATAACATATTTTATAAGATAACTAGTGCACTAGGCACAATACATATCATGTCAATTTGGTTACCTCCCATAAATGCTATGTTTTAAGTCTTTAGCTTGACTATACATTATAACACATCATCAATATCAAAATAAAATAAACATACTACCTAACAAAATTAGCCTTCAAACTCTCCCTCTCTCCCTCTCTCTACCTTTCTGTTAAGTAAATGAAAAACAACACCTAACACTATGAATTATGGTCCTCCTCCTCCTCATCATCATTATATCCATTCCCTCGAGGCTGCCACAAGAAGGGATTATAGGTAAGTACAGAGGGGAACTCAAGCTATTTATGATGCTCCATGAAAGGGAAACTCCTCATCATACCAACAAGTGCATCATTAAGGTTTGAGGTGTATCTATGATACTATTCTTGTTGTTCCATGCTATAAGTTGTTTGATTGAAAAATGTGGTTTTGAAAAGTATTAGTTTTCTTTGGGAAAGTTAAATTTCTTTAACTTTAGTTTTGAAATCAAACATGATATTAAAAATAATATATCATCTCAAAAGGTAAGAATATCATTCACTAATAGGTTCAGTTACAAAACTTTATGTTTATCCTGATTATCGTAGTCAAACTTAGGTAAGAATCACATTTAACCCCGAAGGATCAAAATGAAATTTAATCGAGTGTTTAACTAGACTAATCTGGATAAAAGGATCATTAATTTTATAATGAAGATCATAATATTATAATGACATATCTTTTCAAAGAAAGAATATATCACTTATTATTAATCATTTAAAAATGACGATAATGATCGTCATATTTAATTTTCACAAAGATAATTAATTGAAGGTTTTGAAAATTTAATTTTTGAAAAATTAGATGTGGTTTTCTAAATCTCCTATGAGCGCAAGCCCTCATAGTTAATTACATCATAGGAAACTGGAGTTTCCTACGAATACTCTCGATTAAAATAGCTATAAAAATTTTATTTAAGATTTTTAAAGTATGATATCAAAGGAGGTAAGGGTTGGAAATTCAAATGGGATTGTATAAAATTTGAACACTTATTTCTTGAGTCAAAGGAGGAAGGGTAGGACGTGTTTTGAGATTTTAAATTACTTCAGAAATACCCCAGCCTATCCTAAGTGTTGGTCTTGAATTTGATTGAAAGTGATTTTAAGTTTTAGTGGTCAATTTTATTAAAAGTTTGGGATACAATTTATGGAGGTTGAGAGCTTATAGCCTGAGCCTGTCTTAGAACCTAAGTTTAAAGGGGATACTAAAAAAATCAATGACCTGAACCTAGCTAATGCAATGCAAATCTGGACTTACCTCGGCCTAGATTGGGGAGCTAGCAAAATAACCTAGGTGCTTTAAAAATATGAGTCTGGTCTTTTATGTAAGAGTGGTTAAGGATTTTAATTAGATTTAGTTTGACGAAAGCAGGGATGACATCTAGAGCATATCCTAATTGGCCCCTTAACTTATGTTGGGTATTAATGCTTATGTAAATACAATTAAAGATTTAGATATTTTTAAATTTATTACTAATGCAATGCATGCATATCGACTCAATTAAATGATTTTGATTTGAAATGGAGAAGTTTTAAAATCAGGCTTAAAAATAGTTTTTATCTTAGAAGAATACACAGATTCCCCTTAATAGATATACACCCTCATAGGCCAGCTGGTCTTCCAAAACCCGCAGGCGGGGAGGTGCCTAACAAAGATAAGAGAAGTGTAACAAATATATATGTGAACTCCCGACGGTTCTGGTCTTACTTCTAAAAACATTAGAGTTTTTATGTTGACTTAAAATTTTTTAATTTCATTTAAGTAGAAAAATTTTAATAAGTCCTTAAGAGCCTATAATTGGATTTAAGTTCAAACCAAAATCGACAAGCAGGTAAAAAGATTAGAAAAGCAAGTAGTTCTACTTTGCAGTCAATTAAAGAAATCAATTAAATTCATTACTCAAATTGAATGTCCATATGGCTAGTTCCATTTAATATTAAATCCTAAAATTGCAGAAAATTAAAGTGGCCGGGCACTACAGACAACAACCCAGATTTCTAATCCTAAGACTCAAGTGACTTTGAAAATGGCTCTTCTTATTATCCACTTCTTCATCCTTCTACTGCTTCTTCGATCGTTGGGTTTGGATATCAAAATGAAAGGAAACTCCCCCTTCGATGTGGTATTATCTTTCCTCTTTAGATAGTTTCAGAGTTATCCAAATTTGGAGCTACAAATGGAGAGGGACTCTCCCCTAAGGGATGTCCCTTCCTCTTTGGATTTCAAATTGAATGTTTTAACATCCCTTTATCAAGTGACTTAAAATATTACAACTCATATCATATCAAATTATAATTAGAAACGAAAGTAATCTAGACTAAATCCTGTAGGGTTATCCTATTAATTAGCAGTTATATATATCCCAAGTAGTTGATATTTGAAATTTAAATGGTCAATCACTCACAACACATAGTGTAGGAAATAAATAGATAATCAATCAATTCTAAGCTAGAAATAGCATGCATTGAAAACTCAAAAATCTGTCACACAGTTACAAAAAAGTAAACACCGGCCTAGCCTAAATTAGAGTTAGTTGTCCTAAAATACCATCTAAAGTGTGTGTAAAAGGTTGCATGGTTTGGATGTTTCTTATGTAGGATATTTGATTGAAGTTGTTTAAGGTTCTAGTTGGTTGAAAGGTTTTACAAGAAAATTTAAGTTTGAGCTTAAGTGTTAATGACTTAAAGTTGATTTTAAAATATGCTTTAAAGGGTTATAGGTTATCACCTTTGCTTCTCACCTAAGCCGTGAAGTTTATTTCACCTTCCTTAGGGCTAATTTAATAGCCTCATAGGCTTGGGATACCTAGTGGTACCCGGTATAATAAAGTGATTTGATTAAGATTTGAAGGTTAATGAATTTTAATTAAAGTTGGCTGATTGTTGGTTTTAAGGTTGATTATAGATTTTTGGAATTTTAGAGTGATTTTTCAGTTTTTTAAAAATTTTGGATTATTTTAATCATTTAATTAAGGGGTTAATGGTTGACTTTTTAATTAA
>CM039733.1:50275375-50366540 GCA_022539455.1 Dendrobium nobile
AGCATGCTTTTGTTTAACACATCAGACTCATCAAGTAAAGCCATGTGATTTGAAACAATTGTTGAATGATCTTTGAGAAGATTTTCATGCTCCTTTTGTAAATTAAAAAATTCTAATTTCAGGCTAGCATGAGTTTTCTTTAGTTTCTTATATGATGCATATATTTTTTCAAAAACTTCAAGGAGTTGCTCATAGGTTAGTTCACACACCTTTTCTTGGTCACTTTGACCAAGATTATTGTTTGTCATTATGCACAAGTTATTTGTCTCCTCCTCAGGTTCAGTTTTAGAGGAATCTAATGTAGAATCCGCCCAGAACGCCTTTTGGAATTTCTTCTTGCTCTTGTCCATTTTGAAGTTTGGTTTCTCCTCACCCTTCTCCTTACTTGGGTGTGCCTTTAGCGTAGGACAATCAGCTTTATCGTGCCGAGGCTTCCTGCATTCAAAGCAAATTATTTCATTAGAATTCTTAAAATTTTATCTACCCTTACCTTTATTCCATTTTTTATGATTCTTGTGCTTCTTCCTTAGAAAGCTCTTAAATTTCATTGTCATTAAAGCAACATCATTGCTTTCAGACCCGGAAGAGTCAGTGTTCGAATCGTTCGCCTTAAGTGCCACCGTTATCTCTTTCTTGCTTTCACCTGCATCATGATTTCTTTAGTTCACCCCTTGCTCGTAAGCAAAGAGTGAACCAAGTAAGTTATCGATCGAATATGTAATTAAATTTTTAGATTTAGATATTGCAATAATTTTTGTATCAAAAGAGGAAGGCAAACATCTTAAAATTTTGTTTATTTTTTCATGTTAGAAAGTTCTCTTCCTAATGCATACAATGAAGTAACAATCTGAGTAAACCTTGTATATATTTCAGAAATCAATTTAGAAGGTTTCAAACAAAAACGTTTATAATCATGCAAGAGAATATTCAAACGGGATTGCTTGACTTCATTAGTACCTTCATAGGTGATACACAATTTATCCTAAATTTCTTTTCCAGTACTGCAAGTGAAAACACGCATGTAATCTTCTGATTTCAAAGCACAAAAAAAAAATAGTTCAAATATTTTGCATTTAATTGGGCTAAATCCTTATCATCTGGAGTCCATTCAGTAAAAGGGAGTGGAACAGTAACACCATTCAATTTTCCAGTTGGAGGTGTATAACCATCTTTAACAAGCATCCACTTGCGATAATCAATTGATTGTAAAAATGTAGACATGCAAGTTTTCAAAAAATCAAAGGGAATATTATCAAATAAAGGTGGTCGGGTAATAGAATACCCTTCCACAGTATTATGATTTCTGTTGTTAGCCATGGATCAAAATTCAAAAAGATTTCAAACTTAATTTTTATGAATCCCGCTCTGATACCACTTGAAAGCTCGTTGGGGATGTTAAGCCCTTAAGAACTATCTCGAGGCTAACCAAGAGGGGGGGTGAATTGGTATTTTAAAAAAATTTCTTTATGTAAAGCGCCAAATTAAAACCAAAATCACCACAAAAATAGAGTACAAAAAATAAATAAACACGGAGGCAAAATAAAGAAAGATCACACTGGATTTATAGTGGTTCGGTCAATCCTTGATCTACGTCCACTCCTCAGAGGCACCCTCCGAGTAATGCACTAACTAAGTGTCTCTCCTTTATCTCCTACAGCTAGGCGGAGAAGCCTTTACAATAGACTCTTCACCAACCCCGGTGCGGTAGAGAACAGACTCCTTTTGCTTCCTCCTGAAGCGGGCAGAGAACCCAGACCTTTGCTGAAGTAGACCTCCCAAGAACCTCCGAAGGATGAAGGATGAAGAACAAAGATGATGACTTGGAACCTTTCTTGGAGCTACCTTTGTGAACCCTCTCATACACTCCCCCTCACAAATTCCTCTCTCTCTCTCTCTCTCCCTCTCCCAAGGCTCTCTCAGGTCAAGATAGCAGCTCTCAAGATCTTGTTGCATGAGAAAATTCAGGTCCTTTAAATAGAATTTCAAGAACCGACATTGTCGTCTAGGATGATAGAACTATCGTTCTGGTCGATCAGTATAAAATAAGCTCAATCAGCCGGGATGAATCAGGATAATTAGAAGAAAATTGGTTACATCGTCCAGGTCAATACAATATCATCCTAGACGATTAGTTCAAATTCGAGTACAATTGTCCTAAACATCGCCCTGAGTAGATTTTGGCTGATGTCAATCGTCCATTCCATCGTCCTGGCCGATTCTGTAATTGGCCTAGCTGATGTGATCGTATCAATCAGCCTTAATTGCTTTCCATAATTGTTAGATTAATTTAGGCATAATTGTGCTATATCGTCCCGGCCGATATGGAGATCGTCCGGGATGATAATTTAAAATAAATAATACCTAAATTAATCATTACGATTGATTCCTTCTTATTTGAGCCTATCATCCTGACTGATACACGTATCGTCCAGGATGATTTGCTTAATGGTGGCTGCTTAACCAGAATACCCTAATTTGGGTTTCTGTGTTTAGTTGAATCGTCCTGGCCGATATGAACATCGTCCAGGCCGATGTACTCAAAATAGAAAAACTCAAAAAACCCCTCAAGTGTGTGTGTGCAAGGTTATTTAGCATCAGGAACCACTTTACAATTAACACAAGAAAGAAAAAATACATACTTGACTCCACCTAAATCTACCAGATCTTGAGCTGGCTTGAGTTACATTCGATCTTGTGGACCTGAAAGGTTAGTAGGCAAAGCAGTCGTAGGAAATCATGAATGTTTGCTATCATCAAAAGTCTAATCCATAAACTCAGATTTGCAACAAACACTTTCTAAAATGACATTTTCAACTTTCAAATAGTGCTCCCTTTTATTAGATTCATCAATATATATTTTAAAATCAATTTCAAGAGAAGTGTGGGATGCTCTCAATGAATCATGCTCAATGACTAACTTAAAATGCTTTTTATTTAACTCATCAAACTCATCAAGTAATGACATGTGATTGCTTTTAATTATAGAGTGATCTTTGAGGAAAACTTCTTATTCTTATTACAAATTTTAAAATTCCAATTTTAGGCTATCATGCAATTTCTTAAGTTTCCTATATGAAGTATGAATTTGTTCAAAAACTTTAAGTAATTGACTGCAGGTTAGTTTGCATTCCTCTTCTGTGTAAGATTGACCAAGATGATCACTTGCCATCCTGCATAACTTTATTCTCCTCCTCAGCTTCAGTCTCAGAGGAGTTAGATTTAGAATCTGGCCAAAACACCTTCTTGAACCTCTTCTTATCATTCCTAAACTTGGGTTTCTCCTCACCCTTCTCCTTACTTTGGTGAGCCTTGAGTCTAGGGCAATAGGCTTTGTTATGTCCATCTTTCCTACATTCAAATTAAAACATATCATAAGTACATTTTAAATTTTTGCTATCCGTACCTTTGTTCCATTTCTAATGGTGCTGGTGATTCTTCCTTAGAAAGCTTTTAAATTGCCTAGTAATTAAGGAAACATTATCACTTTCAGACCCAGAAGAATTAGAATCCGTATCACTAGCTTTCTGCGCCACAATTTTCTCCTTCTTTTCTCACCTGCATCAAGTTATCTTTGGTTCACTCTTTGCTCATAAGTAATGAGTGACCCAAGTAAATTATCAACATAATAAGTATTCAAATCCATAGATTCAGTTATTGCAAAAATGTTAGCATCAAAGGAAGAAGGCAAGCATCTCAAAATTTTATTTACTTTTTCATAATTAGTGAGTTATCTTCCTAACACATGCAGTGAGTTGACGATTTCAGTAAATCTAGTATACATATCAGATATCAATTCAATAGGTTTCATAAGAAAATGTTTGTAGCCATGCAATAAAATATTCAACCTAGATGGATTAACTTCATTTGTTCCTTAATAAGTTATACATAATCTTTCCCAAATTTCTTTACCAGTTGCTTAAGTTGAAACATACATGTAATATTCTGATTTTCAAGCATTGAAAAAAAATGTTCAAGCATTTTGCATTAAGTTGTGCTAAATCCTTATCTTCAGAAGTCCATTAGGTAAAAGGAAGTTAAGTTTTTATGTCTTTAATTTCATGAGTTAGTGGTGAATATCCATCATTAACAAGCATCCACATGCGATAGTCAATTGATTGTAAAAAGTAGACATGTAAGTTTTCCAAAAATCAAAATGTATGTTATCAAACAAAGGTGGTCGGGAATTAGAATACCTCTTTGTAGTATTACGATTACCAAATTTAACAATGGATCAAAACTCAAAAGTTTTTAAAAAACTCATTTTTAAGAATCTCGCTCTAATACCACTTAAAAGTTCGTTAGGGATGTTAAGCCCTTATGACCTAGCCCAAAGCTAACCTGTTGTAAATTTGGTTTCATGGATTATGTTTTGATGACTAGCAAACAATCTTGCTTCTTTTCGACTGCCTTTTACTACTGACATTTTTAGCACTCAAAGATAGGACGGAAATCAGAATCAGCTCAAGACTAGGAAGATTAGGGTTGAGTTAGTTTGTAATTTTCTTTTTTTTTCCTTTCCTGAGTCAATTGTAAATGTTTGAAGTGACTGAGGTTAAGTAACCCTACACACACACTTGAGAGATTTAGAATTTCTATTTTTACTCACATCATCCCGGATGATATTTATATCAGCCTGGACGATCGAGTTCAATACAGAAGTTCTAATCAAGATTTCTTAGTTAAGGTAGCCATAATTAATTGATCATCCTGGAAGTTACATTTATCGAAAAGGATGATATGCTCAAAACAGAAAGAAATAGCCACCATGATCAATTTAAGTATTCTGTATTTTTAAAAATCAGCTAGGTCGATCTTAAGATCGGCCTGGACGATATGACACAATTATGCCTAAATTGTTTCGGCAATCCTGGATGATCATGGATGATAAATATGACACAATTATGCCTGGACGATATGACACAATCCTGGACGATATGACACAATTATGCCTAAATTATGCCTGGAAGCAATTAAGGATGATTGATATGATCACATCATCCTGGATGATCAGGATCGGCCGGGATAATATACTCAAAAATCCTTAATTGCTCCTGGATGATAAATATAGGCCAGTACAAACTCAGGGCGATGTTCTAGCCGATCATGATCGGACAGCTCGAATTAAGGGCAATGCTCTGGACGATTTTCCTTTGATTTGAACTAATTGTCCGGGACAATTGTGAGATCGATCGGGATAATCAAGTGAATTTTTAATCGTCCAGATCATCTTTCAGGGCGATGTTCTGTCCGATCATCTGTGATTTGAACTGATCATACAGAATGATATTATTATCATCCTGGATGATAAAGTCAGCAACTTGCATTTATCGAGCTCCTTTGAAGCTCTTCTATTTAAGTGCTATTATTCAACATTTTTTAATATCCTTGACTGCTGTCTTGATCTGAGAAAATCTAAAGGAGAGAGAGAGAGAGAGAGAGGGAGAGAGATAGGATCATATGAGGGGGAGCTTGTGAGGGAGTTCATAAGGGTTGCTTCAAGTATTATTCCACTTCTTCTTTCCTAGAGTCTCTTGTCCTTGGAAGGGTTCGGAGAGGTAAGCTTTAGAGATCAATCGAGGTTCTCTGCCTGCTTCAGGAGGAAATAAAAGGAGTGGGGATCTCTGCCTTGCCGGAGGTGGCAAAATAGAGGCATTTTTGTAAGGGCTTCGCCTGCTAGCTGTGGGGGCTAAAGGAGAGTCACATTGGTAATGCAATACTCGGAGGGCGCCTCCGGGGAGTGGACGTAAGTCAAGTTGACCGAGTCACTATAAACCCTTGTATTCTTTTTGCTGCTTCCGCACTTTAATTTTTCGTACTTGCTTTTCTATGGTGACTTTGGTTTGTGATATTCGTTCTTTTGTTTAAAGAATTTTTTTTTTAAAATACCAATTCACCCACCCCCCTCTTGGTTAGCCTCGGGACTAGTTCATAGGGCCTAACATCCCTAACAAACTTTCAAGTGGTATCAAAGTGGGATTTATAAAAACTGAGTTTGAAAACTTTTTGAATTTTGATCTATGGCTAACTTTGAGATGGATATTCTATTACACATCCTCCTTTGTTTGACAACCTTCTGTTTGATTTTTGGAAAACTCGCATGTCTACTTTTCTGCAATCAACTAATTATCGCATGTGGTTGCTTATTAAAGAAGGATATTCTCCACCTTCTCGTAAAATTAATGGAATTAAAACTGAAGTTGCGTTTACTAAATGGACTTTCGATGAAAGAGATTTAGCTCAATTAAATGCGAAGTGTTTGAATTTTTTTTTCTGTGCTTTAAAATCTGAGGATTACATGCGTGTTTCTACTTGCTCTACTGGAAAAGACATTTGGATAGGTTGTGCATTACTTATGAAGGAACTAATGAAGTGAAACAATCTTGTTTGAATGTTCTCTTGTATGACTATTTAATTTTTTCGTATGAAATCTTCTGAATCAATTTCTGATATGTATACAAGGTTCACTCAAATTGTTACTTCTTCGCATGCCTTAGAAAAAGAACTTTCAAATTATGAAAAATTAAATAAGATTTTGAGATGCTTGCCTTCGTCTTTTGATGCTAAAATCACCGCAATCACTGAATCTAAGGATTTAAACACATATTTGATTGATAACTTACTTGGCTCACTCATTGCTTACGAGCAAGGGGTGAATCAAAGAAATCTCGATGCAGGTGAAAAATAAAGGAGAAAATAGTGGCACTGAAGGCACACGAATCGAACTCTGACTCTTCTGAGTTTAAAAGTTATGACTTTGCCTTAATCACAAGGCAATTCAAAAGCTTTCTAAGGAAAAAGCAAAAGCATCATCAAAATTGGAGAAATGGTAAGGATAACAAATATTCTAAAGAATCATCTGATGTGGTTTGTTATGAATGCATGAAGCTCAGACATGTGAAAGCTGATTGCCCTACAATTAAGACGCACACAAGCAAAGAAAAGAGTAAGGAGAAATCCAAGTTTAGAAAAGACAAAAAGAGACTTCAAAAGGCATTTTGGGCCGATTCTACATCGGATTCATCAAAGATGGAACCAGAAGATGAGACAACAAACTTGTGTTGAATGGCAGACGACCATCTTGATCAAGAAGAGGTATGTGAACTTTCCTACGATCAACTCCTTGAAGTTTCTGAAAAAATTCATTCATCATATAGGAAACTTAAGAAAACACGTGCTAGCTTGAAGTTGGAATTTTTGAATTTACAAAAAGGGCATGAAATTTTGATTAAAGATCACTCAACAATTGATTCAAATCATATGACTCTACTTGATAAATTTGATGAGTTAAATAAAAAGCATTATGAATTAATTGAAGAGCGTGATTCACTAAAAACTTCACACACCTCAATTGAATCTGATCTTAAGAAATCTAAACAGATAGAAAAGAATTTGAGGATTGAGAATGAAGTCTTAAAAGGTACTAACTTGACGATTCAAAATGAATTGGATACATGTAAGAAAACTCAAATGACACCCACACTTGATTAAAAGCCAAAACCTAGGAAGAGGCATTATAACTCAAACCATTTAAGAAATCCTTTTTCCTGGAGTTAGATGTTTTTCATGTGGCATACTAGGACACATCTCACACACTTGCACAATTCACTATAGTACACATTGGGTGTGGAGACCTAGTTGTATGATCCACAGCATACCACACATACATTGCATTCTACTTTTCATAAGAAGGGATCCAAACCTGTTTGGGTTCCTATATCTGACATTTGATGATCTCGTATGTTGGCTCTCATAAAAGGCCTCATGAGAGTATGTGGTACCTGGACAGCGGATGCTCTCGACATAAGACTGATGATGCCAATCAATTTTTTTTGCTGGAGTTCAGGACTGGAGGCAAGGTTACTCTTGGAGACAACACCACCAGGAAGGCGGTAGACTCATGTATAATTGGTAATTCCAAGCATCTTATGATTAAAAATGTTTTGCTTGTAGATGGATTAACGCACAACCTGCTCAACATCAGTTAACTTTGTGACAAGGGCTTAATCATACAATTCTTTGCAAATTCATGCATTATAAGTTTAAGTAACAACACTATTTTGCAGGGAAAGAGGATCAACAACGTGTACATGCTTGATTTATATAACATTGAATGTGCTGCATCATTTTGCTTAAAAATTGTTTTTGATGATTCATGGTTATGTCACCGGAGATTATGTCATGCAAGTATGAAAATCCTTAGGAAAGTGACCCAAAAATACCTAGTTAGAGGTGTCCCCAAACTCAAGTTTTCAAAAGACCACTTTTGTGATGCTTGCCAACTAGGAAAGAAAGTCCTCTCCACTTTTCAGCCCAGTAAGGACATTAGTACCTCTAGACCTTTAGAAATCCTTCACATGGATTTGTTTGGACTGATTAGTACTGCCAGCTTGGGAGGAAAAGCCTATGGTTTTATGATTGTTGATGACTACTCGAGTTTCACTTGGACTAGATTTCTTTCACAAAAAAATGAGTATTTTGAAGAGTTTAGAACATTTTCTACTTAGATTCAGAAAAATCTAGGTTGTGAGATCTTGATCATCTATAGTGACCATGGGGGAGAGTTTGAGAATGAAAGATTTAGAGTTTTTGTGAGGACGGGGGGATTAGCCATAACTTCTCAGCTCTTAGGACCCCTCAGTAGAATAGGGTAGCTAAAAGGAAGAACCGAACTTTGTTGGAAGTCACTAGAGCCATGCTTACTGAGTATTCACTTCCAAAATACTTTTGGGCTGAAGCGGTTAATTTAGCTTGTTATGTGTTGAATAGGGTGAATATTAGAGCCAAACTAGATAAGACACCCTATGAGATTCTTAAGGGTAGGACACCCAATCTTTCCCACCATAATGTCTTTGGTTGTAAGGTTTTCATTCACAATAATGGAAAGTCTCACTTGAGCAAATTTGATCCTAAATCTGATGGAGTGTTATTGGGATATTCTAGTGTTGTGAAGTCTTTTAGGGTGTTTAACAAGAGGGCTTTGATGGTGGAATAGACTACACATGTAGTATTTGATGAGTCTGATCCTAAAAAATCTGGAGTTGAGGATGATGATGATGTTTGAGAGATTACCACTAGAGTAGAAAATTTGGAGAAGGGAGTAGGTCATCAAAATATTGAAGGAGTAGGAGATGTCACCCAAGGAGTATAAAATATAGATCTGGAGGAAAGGGTTGGACCTTCTCACACCTTGCTTAGAGGTTGGAGATACTCTACAAGTCACCCCAAGAATTTGATCTTAGGAGACCCTTCTGATCGAGTTAGGACTAGACATGAACTTAGGAAAGAGGTGAACCACTCTGCCTTTATCTCAATGATTGAACCCACCAACATAAACCAAGCCCTTAATGATGAGTTTTAGATTTTAGCCGTGCAAGCGGAGTTGAATCAATTTGTTAGGAATGAAGTTTGGGAGCTTGTAGAAAGACCGAAGGAACAAAATGTAGTTGGAACAAAGTGGGTCTTTAAGAACAAGGTGAATGATTCTGGAGTGGTGGTTAGGAATAAAGCAAGATTAGTGGCTAAGGGGTATAATCAAATAGAAGGAATAGACTTTGAGGAGATTTTTGCCCCTGTAGCTAGATGGGAAGACATTAGAGTGCTATTAGCCTTTTCCTGTTATAAAGGATTTAAGATTTTTCAAATTGATGTTAAGAGTGCCTTTTTAAATGGGGAAATAAAAAAAGATGTGTTGATAGAACAACCCCCAGGTTTTGAGAGTTCCCAATTTCCAAATATTATGTTTAAATTAAAAAAGGCTTTGTATGGTCTAAAGTAGGCACCAAGAGCATGGTATAAGAGGCTTAGCACATTCTTACTAGAAAGGGAGTTTGTTAAGGGGAGCGTAGACACCATCCTTTTTCTTAGGAATGTTGGAGATGATTTGCTCATTGTTCAGATTTATGTGGATGATATACTTTTTGGATCTTCTAATAAGAAACTTTGTATGAGTTCTCTAAAACAATGAGTAGAGAGTTTGAGATGAGTATGATGGGAGAGTTATCCTATTTTTTGAGATTTAGCATTAAACAATTGGATGATGGAACCTTTCTAAATCAAACAAAATACATTAAGGACATTTTGAAGAGGTATGAGATGGATAAAGCTAAGCCAATTAATACTCCCATAACTTCTAGTGTTCCGCTAGATAAGGACCCACGTGGTAAGTCTATTGATCAGAAGAAGTATAGAGGCATGATTGGATCCTTACTTTACCTGACTACTAGCCGACCTAATATTATATTTAGTATTTGCCTTTCTGCTAGGTTTCAAGCTGACCCCAAGGAATCCCACCTGACTGCAGTTAAGAGAATTTTTAGATACCTTTTAGGGACCCAAAGCTTAGGGATTTGGTATCCAAGGAACAACACTTCTTTTGAGATTATTAGTTTTTCTAACTCTGATTTTGTAGGATGCAAGGTGGATAGAAAAAGTACTTCAAGAACTTGTCAATTCATAGGACAATCTTTGGTCTCTTGGTCTAGTAGAAAGAAAAACTCTGTTGCACTTTTCACTGTTGAAGCTAAGTACATTGCTCTTGGAAGTTGTGTGGCTCAAGTCCTTTGGTTAAAACAACACGTATTGGATTTAGTATTACATGTAGGCACCATCTCAATCTTTTGTGACAACACTAGTGCCATATGTATATCTAAGAATCCTATCCAACATTGAAGGGCTAAGCACATAGACATTAGGCATCACTTTATTAGAGATCATGTGATTAAGGGAGACATTGATTTACACAATGTGATAACTGAAAATCAATTGGCTGACATCTTTACTAAACCATTGGCCTTCGACACTTTCAACTCTTTAAGGACCAGATTGGATGTGATTGACATAAATGCATGAACTTAATCTTTTACTTTCTTTTCTTTTATTTTTGTTCTTTTTCATTTTCTTTATTTGCTTTTACTTTTTGCTCTTTATTTTCTTTTTCTTCTCTTTGCTTTACTTTTTAGTTTTTGTTTGGTTTGTTGTACTTTCATTTGGTTTCCAAAATCATCGCTGAATTGATATCGTATGCCTTATCCTTGCTTTTAAAAATTTGTAGTCAACATCTTTTAATCTATTAGATGGTAAAAATATATCGTTGAATGTATCTCTTTCTCTAACCTATTTTAGTGGCACAGTTTTCTTTTCTAAGAAAAAATCTATTTCAAATTAACAATTGTGTATGAAATTAAGATCTTTAACCTTGCTAAAGCAAATCTATCTTGTATTTATAATGATTAAAGTTTTTTGTCACATCAAGATTCCTCGTTACTCTTGTCATTGGTTATTGATTCTATTTTGTGGATAGTTTTTCTCTATGTTAGAGAGAGAGCTCATATTCTCTAATATCTAGAAGATATACTTACAACTAAGAATCCTTTTTAAGAGATTGTAAAAGAGAATGGAGCTTGCAAAAATAAAAAAATAAAAAAAAATTGGCCAATGATGCCAACAAAAGATGCGCAATGACGCTAAATTGAAAACAAATATATACAAAGTGTATCAAAATGCAAAAGATGTGCAAAGCGCCAATTAATTGACAAGAGGCATAAAATGAGCCCACCAAAAGCAAGCTCTCATCTCCTTTCAAATCTTTTAAAACTTAGAAGATTTCATGTATCAAAGGCTTAATTTCGAGTGTTTTGCGATTGTGATAAATTTTCTTTGGTACATTATGCTATAAGATATTTTTTTGAAAACAAGTGATGAATGGATCCTTTTTTCTCTTATCCAATTGAATTTTTGAGTTAGATCATTGATTTCAAAAGTCGATTCTACCCTAAATGAAAGTCCAAGCTAAGGGCAACGATGATCAGATATTATACTGTTTTATGGATTTGTTTGATGTTGATTCATTAGCTTACAAATTTTTAAAATCAATCACATGGAATACTATATCATGTTCATGCCTTGGTTAAAAAAAAAAAAGAGGGGTCTTTTGATTTCTTTGTTTCTTAGTTCCTCCTCCTTTTTGAGATGTCAAAAGGGGGAGAGGAGTCTTTTGTATGCTTGCACAGTCTTTTGTATGCTTGCACTCTCGATTCCATGTTTTACACTACTATTTTTGAAATAATTATCAAAGTGTTAGCCATCATCAAAAAGGGGGAGATTGTTGCAAATTCGGTTTCATGGATTATGTTTTAATGATTAGAAAACACTCTTGCTTCTTTTCGACTGCCTTTTACTACTGACATTTTCAGGATTCAAAGATCGGACGAAAATTGGAATCAGCTCAATACTGGGTAGATTAGGGTTGAGTCAGTCTGCAATTTTTTTTTCCTTTCTTGCGTCAATTGTAAATGTTTGAAGTGACTGATGTTAAGTAACCCTACACACACACACACACTTGAGAGATTTAGAATTTTTATTTTTACTCACATCGTCTCGGATGATATTTATATCAGCCTGGACGATCGAGTTCAAAATAGAAGTTCTAATCAGGATTTCTTAGTTAAGGTAGCCGTAATTAACTGATCGTCCTGGATGATACATTTATCGGACAGGACGATATGCTCAGAATAGAAAGAAATAGCAGCCATGATCAATTTAAGTATTCTGTACTTTTGGAAATCGGCTAGGATGATGGTGAGATCGGCATGGATGATATGGCTTAATTATGCCTAAATTGATCCAGCAATCAAGGAAGTAATTAAGAATGATTGATACAATCACATCATCCTGGATGATCATAGGATCGGCCGGGATGATGTACTAAAAAAATCCTTAGTTGCTCCTAGACGATAAATATCAGCCAGTACAAATTCAGGGCGATGTTCTGGCCGATCATGATCGGACAGCTCGAATTCGAGGCAATGCTCTGGATGATTTTCCTCTGATTTGAACTGATCGTCCAAGATGATCGTGAGATCGGTCGGGATGATCAAGCCAATTTTCAATCATCCAGATCATCTTTCAGGGCGATGTTCTGGCCGATCATCTATGATTTGAACTGATCGTATAGGACGATATTATTATCATCCTGGACGATATTATTATCATCCTGGATGATATTATTATCGTCCAGGACGATATTATTATCATCCTGGATGATAAAGTTGACAACTTGCATTTATTGAGCTCCTTTGAAGCTCTTCTATTTAAGAGCTATTGTTCAACATTTTTGAATATCCTTGGCTGCTGTCTTGACCTGAGAAAACCTAAAGAAGAGAGAGAGAGAGGGGGAGAGAGAGAGAGAAGATCTTGTAAGGAGGAGCTTGTAAGGGAGTTCACAAGGGTTGCTCCAAGCATTGTTCCACTTATTCTTCCCTAGAGTCTCTTGTCATTGGAAGGGTTGGGAGAGATAAGCTTCAGCGATCGATCGAGGTTCTCTACCTGCTTTAGGAGGAAGCAAAAGGAGTGGGGTTCTCTACCTTGCCGGGGGTGGCAAAAAGGAGGCATTTTTGTAAGGGCTTCTCTTCCTAGCTGTGGGGGCTAAAGGAGAGTCACGTTGGTAGCAATACTTGGAGGGCGCCTCTAGGGAGTGGATGTAGGTCAAGTTGATCGAACCACTATAAACCCTTGTGTTCTTTTTACTGCTTCCACACTTTTATTTTCCATACTTGCTTTTCTGTGGTGACTTTGGTTTGTGATATTCATTCTTTTGTTTAAAGATTTTTTTTTAAATACCAATTCAAACCCCCCCCCCTCTTGGTTAGCCTCGGGACTAGTTTATAGGGCCTAACATCCCTAACGAACATTCACCACCAAGACGGGGGGGGGGGGAATTAGTATTTTAAAAAAATTCTCAAACAAAATCATAATCTTAAATCAACCCAATAATCACCACAAGAAAATTAAAGTGTGAAAATTAAATGTAGAAAAGCAGTAAGAAATAACATACAGAATTTTATAGTGGTTCGATCAACTTGACCTAGGTCCACTTCCCGGAGCCTCTCTTCCAGGTGTTGTGACAAACTCAGTGACTCTCCTTTTGCTCCCACAAAAAGGTGAAGAAGCCTATACAAACCTCCTTTCCACTGACTCCAATGAGGCAGAGAACCCAACTCCTTTCGATTCCTCCAGAAGCAGGCAGCAAACCCAACTCCTTTCGCTTCCTTCCGAAGTCGGAAGAGAACCTTGATAAATTACTAATATAGACCTCTCTCAAACTTCTAAGTAACTAGGGACGACGATCGATGAAAATGACTCAGATTCTTGCTTGGAGCAACCTTTATGAAACCCCGCACAAACTCCCCCTCACAAGATCCTCTCTCTATCTCAACCTTTCCCTCTCCTGTTGGCTCCCTCAGGTCAGGACAGCATCAAAAGATACAATCTTGGGTAAATAAGAGGTCTTATATAAAAGAGCTTCAAATTTGCTCTTAATTGCAATAAATCGACAATATCTTCTAGGACGATCGACGGATCATCCTGTACGATTAGTCTAAATTATTGAGTATCATCCAAAAGATTACCCTATATGCATGTCTAGATGATGAAAAACTAAATTAATTATATAGGATGATTTAACGAATGGCCTGAATGATTAATTTAAAATGTCAAATATCATCCAGAACCTCGCACTGATTGTATGTCTGGACGTTGGAAAAATAACTGATTGTCCAGGATGATATGGGATCATCTCGAATAATTAGTGCAAAATAATACATATCATCTGGAACAACATTCTGGTCATCCAGGAAGAAACTAAGGTTTTTTTAACTCATCATCCTAAACGATCCTTTAATCGTCTAGGATGATATGATCGTGCAATCAAACCTAATTGCTTTCCTTAATTACCACACTAATTTAGGCATAATTGCACTACATCATCCAAGATAATGTCCTATATGATGTCTAAAAATAAAGTATGCCTATAAAGATCTTGTGGACAATTCTTTCTTATTTGAGCCTGTCATCAAGGACGATGCGAATATCATCTAGAACGATCTGCTTAATTGCTACTACCTTAACCTGGATGTCCTAATTAGGGTTTCTATTTTTAACTAATCATCAAAGACAATTTGGGATTTTCTCGGATGATATGATCAAAAATAAAAAACTCTAAAATAGTCAGAATTTTTCCCTGAATGTTTGTGGGCAATGTTATTAAGCATAAGGACCCACGTTGTTACAATTGACTCAAGAAAAGGTAAAAAAAACTTGACATGAACTTGCAGATTGACTAACTCCTAGTCTACCCAATCTCGAGCTGGCTTGATTTATAATTGACCTTCTGGAACTTAAAACATTAGTAGGCAAGACAGTCATAGAAAGATAGAGTGTCAAAAAAAATTTCTATCATCAAAATTATAATTCTTGAATCCATATTCACAACAAAGGATGTGGTATTGAGAGAAATTAGAGGCTTGAATTGAATCTTGGTGGAGCCAGACTGATTTGGTCTGGCTCCTGATTTGGAGAACAAGCTAATAAAGCCAGTGGAGGAGTCAAGGCAGTCTAATGACCTGTTAGAGCTATGGAGAGGGATATCCATGGTGTCATCAATGGGAATGTCAGCATTGAGAGGAGGCATCAGAGGAGGCACCATCAAAGGGTGCAGTGAGGGAGGTGATAAGGCAGGAAGAAGAGGAGAGTGTGAAGCCTCAGTCCCAGTGGTCATTAAAAAGGCTACGGGAGGCAGGAAAAAATGGCGGGAACCAATCCCCTTTCGATTCAAAGAGAGGGGCCCATTCCATCAAGCATGTACCCCAATGTGACAACAGAGGGTAGGACATAAACTTACTTCCCTGTGTGATGGTATAATTTTATTTCCTGATGCGTCAGCTGGAACATGCAGCGGAGGGAACTAGGGTAAGAGGCACCCTCTTGGCTTGAGGGGAGGGATCCCAGTAATAGATAAGCCTCATTGAAGCTTCAGTGTGAAGGAGAGGAAGACACCATTGAACAATCAAAACTATCATATGTAGAACTGCATCTGGCATCTTGTACTTCTTTGAATGGCTCCATCAAGTCAGAGCGCATGGCCGAGGAATGCATGTCATCCTCTGAGAAAGTCTCAGCCTTACAGGTGCTACCTTTAGTTTTTTTTTTTTGAAGAAATGCAAATAATTGCATTAAAATGACAATAGAAACAAACTAATACAAGCTAGAAAGAAAAAAAACTAGTAGTTCCTTGAGAAAGGAACATTAATGAAAGCATATATGTTAAAATAAACTTTTTATAATTGAAATGAAACCCATTATTTCCAATTTTAAAACCCTTGAGATGCAGGGGATACTAAAATATTAAACAACCCGAGGGTTGGTTAGTATCCAAGAGTTCCCAATCGGTTAAAAATAAGAACCTAGTATCGATCCCATAAGCAAATAGAATAAGTTTATAAAACAAATAAAAGACTAAAAGAAAAAAGAAGTAAGAAAAGAAAATACATTTAAACATTGACATCCGTAAAACACCTAAGAAAAAAAGGTATTTCAGATGCCATTTCAAATTTCCAAAGTTGTAGTCCAAAGCTAGTATTCTAAATATTTCTTTAATCACAAGCTCCATCTTCAAGTATCTTTCCACTTTGTTAAAAGCCAACAGAAAACCAGTAAGCATATTAATGAGTTAATTCAGAAGAACCTCTCATATTGTTCTTCATTATGAGATCAACAATCCTTCTTCTAGGTAGATCTTTCACTAGTCCTAGAGCTTGTAGTTCTTTGAACAATTTGTGTTTAGAACCGGAAGAACCATTCTCCTTAGTAGAATCCTTCAATAAGATAGTTTTTTTGAATTTTACACTAATCGCAGGAGTAATGGTTCCATTATAAACACCTTTTTTTCCCTCATTAATATCAACCATTTCAAAAGTCCTGGCTGCATTTGTTGGAGTCAAAATCGAATTCTGCACCTCAATAAACTTTGACTTAGTCATGAAATGATTTGAAGTTTGTTCAGCAGTTGAATTTATTCAGAATTATTAGCCTCCTTATCTTCCTCCAGAATTTGTGGGATTTCAAAATTAGAATTTTGAATTTCCAAATCTTCAGCAATCATTGGATGATCCATGGAAAAACCTGTATTTTCTAATGGATCAATCACCAAAACGGAATCAGTAATAACAGAATTATTTTCAGCAACCAGAGCATGTGAAGGATTGAATTCAAAATTTGAATTTTGAGCAATAATCGGCTCAATAATCAAATCTGATTCATGGCTAACAACAACTTTATCTCCTTTCTTAATTTCAGCATCTTCTACAATTTGGCAATTAATTTCTATACAATTCAATTGATCGGCCACCAAATCTTTAACATTAGAATTTCGAGCTGCCAATGGATCAACAAGAATTTCTGAATCAGCAATAACTTCTTCCTTATCTCCTTCCACAAATTCAGCATTTTTGAAAGTAACACAAACAGCGTCCGCTTTTTTCTTGGTTGAAAAAACCTTGGAATCAAATTGCTTTTTCTCAGAATTTTTCCTATTTTTGTTTTTGAACTTCACATGCATCCAAGGTCCATATAGATTATCTTCAGTTTGAACTGAATTGAAAGGGACATCTTTAACAAATAGATTCTGATTATGAGAAATATTTGGACAAATAGATTCTATATGTCAAATTCTCCCACATTTGTAACAAAGTGATGATAGATTTTCATATTCAAACTTTTGAAAAAATCTACCATGAAGACCTTCAACCCAAATGCCATAAGGGAGTTTATAATTCAAATTAACCTGAATGCAGGCTCTAGCAAATTCCCTTCTCCCCAATCTAAACATGTCACCATCCAATAATAAAGGAGTCCCAATTATAGAAATAATTCTAGTGATATTGGATTCATCCCAGCAATGTACAGGCAAATGAGGAAGACGAACCCAAATCGGAGAAGAAATCCCATCCAAGGAATTAGGAGAGAAGTTAGGAGACCATTTGTTCAAACCTACAACGAAGCCCCCTACAAACCAAGGACCTCCATTAGGAACTTCCTCCATGGCTTCATGTGACTGAAAGGAACAAAGTAGCCAATCTAGAACAAGCAAGGTTATATGAAACCCTCCATATTTCATCCATTTCTTTCTTAATTCAGTTGCACACTTGAAAAAAGGTAAGTTTTTCCTATGAATTTTCAGAACCAATGAATTACTCAAAACATGAACATTAGAAATTTCCTTTTCCATGTCAAGTTTGCATCTTCAATATCATCTTGAATTTCACTCAAATTTATTTTAATGTGTGGTTTTTTTATCCACACATCAGAATTTTCCAATATTGATGAAGTAATTGGATTTTTGATATTAACATTACCATTGTTAATGTCCTTATCATTTATCAATATATCAGTAAATCTGCATCCTGATGAAGAATCCTCCTTATCATTTGCTCCAGAGATGATAACTAACAAAGGTAATTTTGGTTTATTGTCCAAAACCGAAATTACTTCTTTCCCTTTGCCTGAAACCGGCAAAGGCTTATGCTTAGAAATCAAATCTCCCTCTTTGATAACTAGAGGAGATTCGAAAACCCGAAAATTGTGAGGGGAGATGCGTTTGAAGGTGAATCTACCTTTTGAATCCAACATAATTGGACTTGAGGTATATAGAAAAGATTTGGTGTTCCAGTCATCCTTGGATGACCGGCCACCTTCTTCCATCTCCAACTTTGGCACCCAAAAACCTTCAAAATCCTCCTTATTTTGTGGACATTCTCTCTCTTCACTCTTGAGCCATCATGTTGATTAAATTTTATGTTGCTGCTAACCTTATTCGAGGGGGTTGATCCAAGGGAAGAAGATCGGGTGTGACCATCATGCATCTTGTTATCCTTTATCCTCGCCCGCTGAATAATGGCTTAAGCTAGAGCAGCTGCCTTAGCCTGAGATATATTATCAATTCGAGCCATAGACCAAGCCACCAAGGTAGGCTGGCTCATTGCCACCATGTCCTCAAGTAAGGACCCATGGTTCTTAACTCTCCTACTTCCTTCACCACCATTGGGAGAAGGTGGCCTCGGGCCACCCCTTCTAACTAACCCAGAGCTTCTCTCACTAAGCACTCAAGAGAGAGAAGAAAATAAGGGGAATGAAAAAGTTCTGAAAGTTTTTGGGTTCCATGAAAAGGTATGTATTAAGTATTAAACAAAAAAGTACAAAGAAGGGCAAAGGTGGCCCTAAGACGTAACATGTAAAGCCATATCCTCCTCCAAGATATAAAAAAGCTCCTGGGGAATAGTATCCCTATCCCTATACAAAAAATCCATATCAAAGTTACAAGTAATCTCCCTTTGGGCACAAAAGTGGGTTGCACCCTTATGCTCCTGCAACGTATGTTATAACAACACATTATGAAATATCTTCACCCAATTAAGTTTTTCTTCAAACTTAGGCTAGGCAGTCCACTTCTTCTTCTCAAAAAAATCATGGATAAAGTTGATGGCACTAAGATTGTCCCCTTTAATGATGATACCAGCATAGTCAAACATCTAATCCTTAAGTGTCAGATTAATTAGGATGATGGCTTGAAGCTTCACCTATATATTATCCCAATGCTTGATCCCCCAACCATAGGCTTTAAGTGGAGCACCCTAGTAATTACGGATAACTAGGCCCAACTCCCCATAGTTTGAGCACAACAATATACGATCAACATCCACTTTGAACCAATTTGGGGGGGTGGGGGGAACATGAAAGGTAGTTGAAATAGCCCATGAGGTTAAGTGATGCGCCAGTGATCTTGAGAGGAAACAGTGCCATGATGAAAGACGACACAAATGATTCTGGCTGATATGGAGGTAAGGGTGATGTGGGGCTGGACATACTTTTTAGCATTTCGGTCATGCCAACACTAAAGGGCCGCATAATAGTAAAATAAACCCTAACTGCCATCTCTCTTCATACAGTACTTACATCTGGACTATGGATTCATCAACAAGCTGAAGGAAGAAGAATTCCTCACTTGGAAAGGATGACTAATTTTTCCTTGAAGACCAGACATCTTGCAGTAACATGGTGAAGATCCTCCACCTCAGGGCACCCTTAAGGATAGAGGGGGTCGACCTGTAGCCGCCTTGTATGTAGACAATCATTCATTAGTATGATGTTCTTATAAACACTCCACCATAACATCCTTTCCCCGAGTGGAGTTTAAACCGATAGACATAGTTAATAGGGTCCAAGTTGAACATAAGAGCATGTATATAGGCTAATGACATAATGGTAACTCCTAGGGGTTAGTTAATAAGCTCAACAAACTCTTGATCCTCATCCGAGTTAACTAAAAAACCAATAATAGTGTTTTGTAACTTGAGCATGAATAATTATAGAAGGACCCTCCCATTCCGAGACCTATCTTTATTCAACAGACTTTCCACGATGGTGTCTTCATCAATTTTAGTACTGTAGAAATAAGGCAACTTGCATAGAGCTCTATTAGTGATATAGATATGATCCAAAACATTTATCTCCCTGCCATCCCCCACCTTCCACCAGTTATGCTCCAAAATATTTATCTCACTAGATTATACACACCAGCTTAAGGACTTCATTGGGTGTAAGCTCATTTGCGATGGTGCTAAAAGACTCAAGGGGGAGTCCCAATACTTCTTGCAGAGGCAATAGTTGGCCAAAGCCTCTCTATTATCAATAAAACTCCAGGCTAGCTAGGTATGGAGTGGAACGATCCAATTGGAGGTAGCATTAAACCTGACACTGCCAAACTATTTGGGATTGTAGAGATCAGCCCAGGCTATGCAGTGGAGCCCCCGTGATGAATTGCTTTTTCCCAAAGAAAGCTGTGGGCCATCTTCTTAATTTTGTGAAGGCCCCTTGGGGATGTCCACATGGGTGATGTAGTAGATTGTGATGGGGAATAACGTAGCATTGATGAGCATCATATGTATAGCAAGAGAGAGATATCGATTGCCCCAGGCCAACGTCTTGGAACTGGCCTTATGAATTGTCTTGTTGAAGTCGATGAAGGTGACCTGTCCCATTTTTAGAGATATGCCCAAGTATTCCAGCTCCTCAACTTTGCAAATGCCGTAATTCTGGAAGTGTGTGTTGGCCTCACCTTCCTCCAACCACCTAACTTTATCCCGCTGTCTCCATAAGGTCATCAATCGGATGAGAGTACAATTAATAAGCTGGACCTTATTGAGCAGTTCAATCTCCTAGTCAGGGCGAAGCCCTTTAGCCGAGCACTCAACATGTTGGAGACCAACGATCTCATCCTCAAGCAAATATTTGGAGTTGTTAAGCTCCTTAATCTTATGCTGGCTCCAAAAGAATATGGCCCAAAGTGGTTTTTGGCAATTCTTTTGGAAGATGTATGTCTCACTACATACTATATTGCATTCCCATTTATTGAGGATGACCTTTCTTGCTATTGGGTAGAACAGCCACATGTCTTAAAATGTGATCCAATTCGATGGGGCCCTTCTAAGTAGAGGAGACACCGATCACAAGAAGGGGCTGTGATCAGAAGTTAGCTACATAAGATGTCGAACCTCAAAGCCCTGGTACATATCCAAGAATATAGAGTTCACCAAACATCTGTTAAGTTTGGCTCAAAGTTTTCTCCCCACTTCCTTATTTTTGCTCCAGGTATACTTAGGACCAGCAAACCCAGGGTAAAGAAAGGCATTATGTAACAAGAACTCTTCCATTTCACCAACTGCATTGGAGTAAAGGAATCCTTGACCCCCCTTCTTCTCTCCCTGAGAAAGGCTGTTGTTTAAGTCCCCAATAATGATAAGGGGTCTGTGAGCATCTTGGCAACCCCCAACATCCTCCCAAAAGTGCCTTCTAATGTGGCTGTCTTTATTGGCATAAATAAAAGCCATCATCTAGGGGGAAGGCCTCCCATTTACTCCCGACCAATAATGGATAGCCTGGAGGACACTAGAGGGTCAAAGGTAACCCAGTCCTTATGCCAAAGGACCATGATGCCACCGAACTTCCATACCAAAGTCTGAGAATGGAAATCCCATGAGCACCATGCAATCCTGTCCATATCCTTATAGGTAAGTTTCCAATTTCATTTCCATAAGCCCAACCAACCCAATATCATTGTCACTGATAAGTTGGTGAAGGTAGTTACCCGCAGCCTTCTTTTCGACCCCCTACAATTCTAGCTAAGGTAGCAAGTCATAAATTCAACAAAGTGGATGCGTCCCCATTGATTATGAGTGGTTCGATGGCAATAATGACATCAGTAGTAAGCCTTTATGTAAAGGCCTCAACTCAGCCAACCTTTTGCTATGCAGGAAGAGCCTATAGGGGGTTAACCTTGGAGATTCCAATGGAGAGGTTTGTTTTTAGTCATTAATCCCTTTTCTGCTTAGTGATGGGCCCCTCCGAGTGGCCATTCATCAAGATTGATGATAATGTTTTAGAAACAAGTATTTGAGTTGGTGCTATGGCCTAAAACATGAACCTTCTGGAAAAATGTCCATCTGAAGAGTTGGGAAGAGAGCATTGACAAAAGGAAGCCGTCCCAATCAAATTCATAGGATTGGGGCTCTCCCAGGGAGCACCATCACTCCCATCCTCTTGTATAGTTTCCCCTTCCATACCGACCATATCAAGGGTGGAAAACATGTTTCCATCATGAGTTTTAATCCTAGTTCCCTTCAAGTGGGAAGCATCAATATCTCGCTTCCTGACACTTGGTCCTAAACACTTATTTCCACTATAACTTCTATTAACCACCATCCATTGACCATCCATAGAGCTCTACAATTGGTCTGAGGAAGGGACCATGATGTCCCCTTTATTCCCATTAGAAGAGTAAGACACTTCTTTATCCTTTACTGCCTTATCCATAGATCTAGCGTCAGAGTTAAGCCCTGGGTCCGTAACACTTTGGCCCCTAGAGGAGGGCGCTTAGTCGATGTCATGCACACAATCTCCCTGTTCTAATGTGCCCATATACCTAAAATATTATGAATCCATACGTATTGAATAGGTTGGAAAAATTGACCGTGGAGGCCCACTGCCTAGATTCCTTGCGAGGGACTTCTAGCAAGGTCAATCCTCACATAAACCTATGCATAAGCACAATGAATAAGATCATTAGTTTTGACATCCATGAAAAGTAGTTCCCCAACATCGAGGCCACTCGAGAATTGTTAACATCATCCCAGTACTACAGAGGAAGCTAAGGCATCCAAATCAGTACCGGGGAGCTAAAGCCCCTTAGGGAAGAAGAGGACAAAGCTAGCGTCCACCTATCCATGCCGATGATCTATCCCGTCATAAAAAAAGCCCCCCCCCCCAAGGATAATCTAGTAAGGTCAATCCTCCAGGGTTCCAAACTAGCACATAAAATAGTCCATTCCTAATAGTGTGACCTATATCAACCCATAAGATTCCCAATTCTGAAGTAGCTCATTCATAATAACCCAGAAAGGTATCCATCTGCCTAGGAGGTAATTGACCAATACCATGTCAAACAGGCACATGTTGGCTTGAGGAACATTCAAGTCTAGAGAGACAAGTCCACCCTCCTTCATAAACTCCCTAGCAGGTTCACTCAGCAAAATATTTATAGGGTCATGCTTCTTCTAGGCCCCTTCATAGGATTGGGAACATTACTCCACAGAATGACCACCTTTTAATACAAAGCACCCCATATTGAGCCATAGCCTTAACACTTATAACCCGATGTTCAGCAGGATGAGTAGAAACCCCGACCACAAACATCCTCCTCCAATAGTGCACCCATCAAAGAGCAACCCTCCTCGGTACCCCCTGACACAGGTTTCCCTTCATAAAGGCCAGTAGCATACAACCATCATCTGCGGCGATGTGTAATACCATACCACGGGGGGGGGGGGGGGGGGGGGGGGGGGGGGGGGGGGGGGGGGGGGGGGGGCAATAAACAAAATCCTCTTTCACCCGAGTGATAGCCATCAGCTCTTCCTTCCGAGTCGCAAACTCAAAAACTGAGGTGACACATCCAAACATAAAAGTCCCTTCCTGGGCAAGGGGTTCCCCATTCGGCCTCACCAGCCAGGACCCAATAAAGTTTCCCTCTATAGGACAAGGGGTATCAAGAACCATACTAAAAGCATTCACCATCGTAGCAACAAGTTCCCTAGACCCCCTAAACTCCCCTTCAGCACCTTTAAATAGCACCTAGAGCCTACATACACCATCGTAATCATGCCTGACCTCCCGGGTCCACTCAGTTAAATCTTGCTCTTACCTCATAAGTGACCTAGATGTAACCCTCCCTGAGGGCTTTTCAAGAGAGCAGGACAAAGCCTCCTTGCCCCTCCTTGTACCACTATCGCCGTCAACCAAACCGTCTAGAACCTTTATGCCTCTCTCCATCCTTAGCTTATTGGTGGGGAGGAGATTGAGGTCCACCTCCCACCATACCTAGAAGTTTTTCAGGTATGAAGACTCAGTAGAGAGAAGAAGGGAGTGAAAGTGAAGAGCATTTTTCAAGTTTTTTGGTTCCGGGTAAAGTTTTTGGGTTACTTAAAAAGTATGCATTAATCATTAATAAAAGAAGGAGTATAAAAGAAGGACAATTGAGGCCGTAAGATGTAACATGAAAAGCCATATCCTCCTCAAGATATCAAAAAACTTCTAAGGAATACTATCCCTATCCCTATCCATAAAATCCCAATCAAAGTTACAAGTACTTGTCCTTTGGGGACAAAAGTGGTCCGCACTATTATATTCCTATGGCATATATTGGAATATAACTTTATGAAACATCTGCACCCAATTGAGATCTTCCCCAAGCTCAGGCTGGGCAGTCCACTCCTTCTTCTTGACAAAATCCTGAATAAATTTGATGGCATTAAGATTGTCCCCTTTGATGATGATCCTGGTGTAGTTAAACATCCAATCCTTAAGTGCCAGATTAATCTAGATGATGGCTTGAAGTACCACTTGGGTATTGTCCTAGTGCTCAATCTCCCAACCATAGGCTTTGAGCGGAGCACCCTTTTTGTCATGGATAACCAGGACTAACCCTACATAATTAGAGTGTAGTAATGCACCATTCACATTCACCATGATCCAATCTGGAGACCGGGGGGGGAGCACCATGAAGGTTTCTCAAATAGCCCATGAGGCTTTTGTGGTGGCCTAGTGCTCCGGAGAGGAAACTGTGTCGTTCTAAAAGATCACACCAAAGATCCCATTCGCCATTGAGGTAGGGGTGCCATGGGGGTGGCCATGTTTTTTGACGTTCCGACCAAGCCAACATTGGTAGACTTAATAGTAGTAATATTGGGCCCACCCACCATCTCTTTTCTTGCACTATTTGAATGTGGCCTAGAGATCTGTCAGCAAACTTAGAAAAGGAAGAATAATGCTCCACTTGGAGAGGGCATTCAACGTCTCCCTAAGGACCTGATATCTCCTGGTAACATGGCAAAGGTCCTCCACCTTAGGGTATCCCCAAGGTAAGAAGGGTCAGCCTGTGGGCACCTAGAACACAGCCAATTATTCATGGGTATAATGTTCTTATAGACTCACCACCAAAACATCCTCTCCCTTAAGTAGAGTCTAAGCCAGTAGACATAATCAATTGGGTCTAGGTTAGACGGAAGAGCTTGGGACTAAACCAGGGTCGTAATAGTACCACCCAAGGGTCAGTTAATAAGCTCAACAGAGTCTTGGTCCTCTTCAAGGTGAATCATAATACAATACATAAGGTTTTCTAACTCGATATAAAATAGTTGTAGTAGCACCACCATATTACAAGACCTATCTCCTTTTAGCAGACCTTTTATAGTGGTATCTTCATCAATTTCAAAGCTATAGAAATTTGGCCACTTGTAAAGGGCCCTATCAGGGATCCATATATGCTCCAAAACATTAATCTCTCTTCCATCCCCCACCTTCCATCATATATAGGCCTTGAGACTATTAGCGCTGTCACAAATGTGCTTCTATCCCATAGAGTCATTTCACTGGTGGGCATAATTCTATGGAGAGTCCCTATACTTCTTGCGTAGGCACTTATTTGCCAAAGCTTCCCTATTATCAATAAAACTCCATGAGAGATGGGTATAAAGTTGTCCTATCCAATTGGAGGCAGCATGAAACCCAAGTCTGCCAAACTTTTTGGCTTGCAAATATTGTCTTAGGCCATGTACTTGAGTCCCCTTGATGAGCTACTGTTGTCCCAGTGAAAGCTGCGAGCCGTCTGCTTAAATTTTTTATGAACACCATTGGGTATGTCTACACGGGTGACGTAGTAGATGGTGATGGGCAATAACATAGTGTTGATGAGCGTCGCATAGCCAACGAGAGAGAGATGCCTATTTCCCCATAGCAGTGTTTTGGCATTGGCCTTCTAAAGAACCTTTTTGAAATCAACACTACTTTATTACTCCTTGACACAGGTTGCCCATCACGAAGAACTCAATACAAGAAACCATGACCTTCCTCCCCATAATGGGCCAAATTGCTTTGTTGAATGAGGCTGTGATCCCATCCAGATCAGGTGTGCGGTTACGTCCCATGGTGAAGACTACTCACCAAATCTCCTCCTTCAAGATGTCCTCCATAAGCTTCCTGGAGACCTTACTGATAGCATCCCTCTTATTCTCCATCTCAAGCCATCCATCACAAGAGATGGGAGTCCCCCTCCATTTTTAAGAAAATAACATGGAAGGGATATCCATAATAGTAACATTATCATTCGTGGTTCCCCATCTTCCAATTTCATCTCCATAAGTCTATTACCCGACACCTGACAGAGGCCATCAAATGAAAGAAGTTTGTGTTGGCATCACCTTCCCCCAAGCACCAAACACCTAACTTTAGCCCACTATCTCCACTAGGTAATTAATCTACTGAGAATATCATTGAGAAGCTAGACCTTATTAAGTAGTTCAATCTCTTACTCAGGGCTAAGCCCTTCCGCTGAGTACTCAACATGTTGGAGGACAATGATCTCATCCTCGAGAGAACATTTTGAGTTGTTAAGCTGCTTGATCTTGTGTCGACTCCAAAAGAAGAGAGCCTAAAGAGCTTTCCAGCTCTTCCTATGGAGGATGTCTTCTTTACTACCAACAATATTTCATTCCCACTTATTAAGGATGATCTTCCCAGCCAGGGGGAAGGATAGCCACATGTCTGCAAACTTGATCCAGTTTGACGATGTGCTTCAATGCAGAGAAGACACCAAATAAAGCAGGGTGCAAAAATCGGAGGCCTATCACATATAATACTATACTTCAAAGCCCTGGCAGCTATCCAAGAACATAGATTTTATGAAATAATGGTCTAGGCTAGCCCAAATTTTGCTCCCCACTTCCTAATTGTTGCTCCATGTAAACTTATGACCAGTAAAACCAGGGTCGAGCAAGTCATTATGTAACATATACTCTTCAATATCATCAACCACATTAGAGTAACAAAATCCTCTATCCCCCTTCTTCTCTCCCTGAGAAAGGTTGCAGTTGAAGTCCCCAATAATAATAAGGGGGTTGCGAGCATAATGGCAACCCAAAATAACCTCCCATAACTGCATTCGTACATGACTGTCCTTGTCAGTATAAACAAAGGCCATCGTTTAAGGGGGAAGCCCACATTTGGACCCAACCGATCACACATTGCCTGGAGCACAACAAAGGGTCAAAGGCAACTAGGTCCTTACGCCAAAGGACCATGATGCCGCCAGACTTACCAACTGAAGGTTGTAGATGGAAATCCAAAGAGCACCCTACAAGCTTGTCCACATCCTTTTTAGTAAGCAATTTCACTTTCATTTCCATAAGCCCAATTAACCCAATATCATAGTCATTGGTAAGCTGGTGAAGGTAATTACCTACAACCTTCTTGAGGACCCCCATTGTAATTCCAGCTAAGGAAGTAAGTCATTAACTCACAAAAGGTGATGCATCCCCTTCAATTATCAATGGTTCGATGGCCTTAATGGCATTAGTAATAAGACTTTATGCAAAGGCCTCAACCCGATCAACCTTCTGCCTGTGTGGGAATCACCTAGGGGGTTGACCTTAGATATTCCATTGGAGAGGTGTATTTTCAACCCATGATTTCTTTTCCTCTTTAAAACTGGCCCCTCTAAGTGGCCATTTGCTTGGACCAGTGACAAAGATTTAGAAATTAAGGTTTGAGTTGGAGGTGGGGCCATAGTCCTAAACCTCCTAGCCAAATTTCTCTTTGAGGAGTTGGGAGGGGGAACCATCCATCTAAGGAGGCCAACTCAATCACATTCACAGAATGAGGAGTCCCCTTGGGAGCAATGCCATCCTAATCCTCTTATGCAGTATCCCCATCCATGCCAACCCCATCAAGGGCAGCAAAATTTTTACCCATAATCAGGCTTGGTCTCAACACCCACAGGGTGGAAGAAATAATACCTTATTTCCAGCCTGGCACATGTTAACCACTGCCTGCTGGACACCCTTAGAACTCTATGATTTGTCTAAGGAAAGAACTAGGGTGTCCTCTTTATGTACATTAAGGAAGTTATACACTCCTCCAACCTTCACTATGTTATCCATAAGTTGAGCACAAAAACTAAGAATAAGTATCGTAGCATCCCAGTTGCCCAATGGAAGGTGCTGAGGTGATTACGTGCACTTGGTCTCCCTGTGTCTAATATGTCCATATACCTGGAAGATATTTAGAATCCCTTCATAGTGAATACGTTGAAAAAATTAACCTTGGAGACCCACAGCTCAAATTCTATATGGGAGATTACTAGACAGGTCAGTCCTCACACAGACTCGCTTGTAGGCACACTGGTTGAGGTCATTTGTTTGGATATCAATGAAGAGCGATTCTCAAACCACCGTGGCCAGCTGAGCAAGGTTAACCTCATCCCAATACTTAAGTGGGAGATAAGGCATTCAAATCCAAACAGAGGAGTTAAAGCCCCTTAGGGAGGAACATGACAAGGTCAGCATCCACCTATCCACTCCGATAATCTATCCCGCCACAAAATAGTGGGCCCCTCAAGAGAATGTTGTCTATTGCGTTTGGGCTATTAAACCAACACATAAAATAGTCCATTCCCCATGGAATGACCTATGTCATCCAATGGGCTTCCCATTTTAAGAATATCTCGTTCTTGACCACCCACAAAAGGATCAATCAGCCAAGGAGGCAACCGACCAGTGATGTATCAAATCGATGAATGTTAGCTTGTACGACATCCAAATCAAGCAAGACCATTCTACTCACTTGTATTAACTCCATAGTAGGTTCAATAAATATGAATTCTATAGGCCTAGGCATCTTCCAAGACCTCTCCCCTCTCCCTTTGTAGGGTTGGGGACATCATGCCCCAGTCCGGCCATCTTCCTAGACACAGGCTGCCCCTCCAAAAATAATAGACACAACATTGGCCATCTAAGCAGGTTGTGCAGGAACCTCTTAAACCTGAACATCCTCCTTTAGTGTCACCCCTCATAGTATCCCCCAAGGACAGGCTATAATCTATGGGTGTTGGCATCAAACAGTCACCCCCCGCATTACTCTCAATGTCCATACCACGTGGGGCCCCCGCCACCTTACCCCCTATCAACACAGCGGTGATCATTGACTCTTCCTTGTGAGCCACAAATTCAAAGAATGATGAAATAACTCCAAATTAAAAATCCCCCTAACGAACAAGGGCTTCCCATTCATACCTCATCGGTCATGTTTCCTCATAGACATTTACCCCAGAGAAGAGGGTATCAAGAACCATATAAGAATTAATCGCCATTACAGAGGGAAGTGTCCTAGCACCCCCACACCCTTGTCAGTGCCTTCAAATAGCTTCTGGAGCCTATAGATGCCATCACGACCACACATGACCTCCCTTGTCCCCATAGAAAGATCTCCCTCTGACCAAGAGGGATACCAAAATTGAACCCTCTTTGGGGGCCTTTCAAGGTAGTTGGCTGAAGATGCTTTACCCCTCCTCGCACCACCATCCCCATTGATTAAACCACCAAAACCTTTATGCCTCTCACTTCCATTATTCTTGTGGCGAGGAGGTGATCGACGGCTACCTCCCATGAAAAAGAAGAATGGAGGGATAATAAAGAGTGATCTAAGGTTTTTGGGTTCTGGAAAAGTTTTTGGGTTCCTTGAAAAGAATGTATTTTGAATTAACTAAGAAGAAGATACAAATCAAGGGCATTGAGCCTGCAAAGACAAAAAAAAAAAAAGCTCCCGCCCCACACACATGAGGGGAGGAGCCAAAATAAAAAAGGGTCCAACGAAAAAACAACCAAACAATGAACTACCCTTTAAGTGAGTAGGTGGGGATTATCTAGAGGGCCCTGAAAAGGAACAAACGCAACACCAAGAACATAAGTAGCCCAGGACATGATGCCCCACATTAATCACCAAAGTGAACATCATCCACATGGAAATGTCATCTCAAACCAACTTGTGTTTCTTTGGAGCCTCGGTAATAGGATCTTGCTTCAATAGCTATCGCTACGCCACAGAGAATCTTAGCGGGTTAACCCTCGAGGGAGGGCGGGACTGTCCGAAGGTGAAACATGCTATTTTGCCATGGGATAGAGGGGGATGGGGTTAGTCTGGCCATGCTAGGCCCTGGGTTATGAGTAGAAGGAACCACCACAAGGCTCCTCAGCTCGATGGTTAAAGCAATAGGGGAGTGGGCCAAACAAAGGAAGGGAACAGGGGCCTAATTAGTTATTTCTTGACTTATGGTCATCTCTTTACCAATTTATATACAATCTATTTAGGTTGTTGGCCTTCCATAGTGCGCGGGGGGGGGGGGGGGGTGGTGGGGGGCGAACCATAAAAGGATGACTAAAGGGGCTAAGGAGGCACATGATTCCCATAGAGGGGGAAGCAGGTTGGTTGATATATGTAGTAGTAACCGAGGGGGTTAGGAGGGTCCAGCCTGAGCAGAGCAAGATGTATCAGCAGTATGATCAACCATACCACATCAAAAGAAAAAGTTGGAGAGGCCCTCATAATTAATTTTTTGAAAGAACTTTCCATAAATACTATGGAACCAAATTCTAGAATGAAGCTTCTTGGATAAGTCGATGTAGACACATAGGCATGTATAAGAGTACTGGCCCTAAGTACTTATGTGGGTGTCCATCCAAAGGGGGTTAAAATTGACATTTACAATTCTGGTAAGGTTCTCATGATCCTAATAAAGAAGAATCAGTTGCGGTAGCTAGACCCAAATGGGAAAAGTAAGACCCTGAAGGGAGTTAGGGGAGTACAAAGGTGTACACTTTTCCATCTTGATAAGACTTCAAGTCATAATCCATGGACCCCAAGAGAACAGTATCACGAGCATCTATGCTTTGGAAAATATAGAGGAAGGAGTGGGGACCAATAGTGAAAATCTAAAAGTCCCAGAACTGGAACTACTTTCGCTTGAGCTCACTGAGGAGGAACAAAAAAAACCCATCACCAAATATGGTTGCTAATCAAGGCCATATGCAGCTTTATCTGGTTTCCCAAAATAGAATAGAGGTTGGGGTGGAGAAGTTCATCTAAAAAAAAGCTTTTGTGTCACAACAATTAAGGGGAATAAGTTAGACACGATTCCAGGAAAATAGACCTGCTGCCGTTGCGGTTAGGGGCAGAGAAAAAGCCAGAGGGGGTGGGGTTCATGGTAGAGATGGCTATAAAGGAAGAAGTGATAGGCCTAACCTTCTAAGGGGGACAAGTAGGCCTAGACTCCACTTTGCAAAAAGCAGAGGCAACATCGAAGGAGTCTGACAGGATTAGGGAGTTTGCAGAAGTAGAGAGTAGGCTATTATGGTTAGAGGGGGTAATAGAGTCCATGCTCGAGTAAGTCAATTCATCATCACCATCGTAGGGGTGGACTTTGGTAGCAGCAACCATTAGAGGGGGAGGTATGTTTACTTAGGTAGAGGAAAGGACAGGTGGGGAAAGTCTCCCACCAGGGAGAGGTAGTTTAGGTTTGTGCAATTACGAACTGGAATAAAGGTCGGCTTGGTTTGCAGGGCAAGAAGGTTTTGTCATGCTGCCAAATAGAAGTGGACCACCTATCGAACCTAGGTAAGGAGGCGGTCGGTAAGTGGATGTCGCAAGGGGATGTGACCATACATGTGCGATTCAAGTCACATTTGGGAGATTTTCAGCAAGTGGCAGAGCAGTATATGATATAACAAGGACCCAGGCCTACATGATGGGAGCTTGTTTCATCTAGCACATGCCCAGATGAGACATAAGAAGGAAAGAAACTATAGACCAACTCTGAGTAGTGGAACTGTTTCATTGCCGAGAATGGAAGCAAGGAAGAAGAGTCCACAGAGTAGTCAAAGAAACCACCAGAGAAGCTCCTCCCATCCTCTTGCATGTCCTCAGCTTGGTCGGGGCTACCAAGGGGAAACCCAGAGTCAGCCATCTGGTCAAAGCACGCAACCAAGGTATCCATGTCATCCTCTGAGTAGGACTCAGCACTATAAGAACCACCCGTACCTGAGGGGGCCGACCTAGGAGAAGCAGATCGGGAGTGACCACCACACGATTGGGTATCCTTCATTCGCGTTTGCATAATTATGGTCTAGGCCAAAGTAGTAGCCTGAGCCTGGGAGTCTTTGTCACTGCGAACCAAAAACCCAACTGCCATGACAAGATGGAGCAATGTCTCCTAGTCCTCAAGAAAGGACCCATGATTCATAGATCTGCTACTGCCTCCTCCACCACCATTTGGAGGACGTGACCTCGGGCCACCCCCTCAAATCATCCCAGAGCTTCTCTCACGAAGCACTTAAGAGAGAGAAGAAAAGAAGGGAAAAATAAATTTTTTTTGGCTCCCTTGAAATTACATTTGCATTAATCAAAAGAGAAAGTAAAAACAAGCAACAAGCTACAACACAAATAAGAAATACCCTATCACTTTTATCCCTTAACATAGCAAAAAAAGTTAAGGGGACCACACTACTAAGAACTTCTTTCCACAAAAAATTACCAAGCAAAGCTACATAAGCACATAAGTCAGCTGGCCTATTACTAAGCCGAGGGATGTACTAAAAATCACTTGGTTAAAGCTGCACAAGAAGGAGACATCCGGCCCATCGACCTTTTTATGTATCTGGTTCTAATGATTACACAAACTTTGTAACCATTTGATAGCATTGGAGTAGTCCCCTTCTACAATTATGCCCTCCCGGTGAAGCATCCAATCCTCAATCACATCTTTAATTGCATAAGCTGCAAGTATCTCTGTTTAAGTGATATTCTGGTGTTCAATCTATTGTTCAGCTGCCAGGTTCAATCTACCTTAATGATTCCAAATCACAATGCCATCCCTACTCGGTTGGACGATAATAGTGAAGCATCAATGTTAAATTTTAAGCAATTTTGTGGGGTACCATAATTTTGAGGTGGCAGCCCATGGAGCTGATTGGTACACTATTGCTCCAACAAAGGCATGCTATAAGGCTTCTAAATTTCCATGAGAACCTTGACAGTAATTACCATAGGGGAACCAAAGGATTGACCATGTTTTATAGAACTACGTGATCTCTACATCTAATAAACAACATAACAAAAATTTCTTCCAAGAGAGGGATTCTCCTTTACCAACTGCTCTAAGATCTGGGTTAGCTAATCAAAAGAGTGTGGGGCCAGCAAATCAAAACCCCATCTCGCCAAGTATGCCAAGATCTTCTTCAATTTGTCACAATGAATTATGCAATGCTCAATGTTCTCTTCCATGTTACAACCCCAAGGGCATAGTGGATTATTAGTCAAATTTTGATGGCAAAGCAAAAAATTAGTAGGAATCACATCCCTGTGCAACCTCCAACAAAAAAAATTCTCAATTGGGAGTAACCTTAACCGCTTTATCCAATTGAATTGGTAAGCCTCATTTCCCATCCAAGCCTTATAAGCCATAGCAGTCACTGTAAGGGTGGTACTCTAGTGAGTAAGCTCGGGGGTGTCCAACCAGTGGTCTTGATTCGTGGGGATGTCCATAAGTCTGTGAGCTATTAGCTCACCAATGTAACTCTTCAAAGCATCCCACCTCCACTTTAGGTTGCTATCTAGGAAATGCTGGCCAACTGGCAAGCTACAAATCTAAAATCCAAACATCATGTACGAAGTCAATATGATGCCCATCCCCTATCCTCCACCGTAAGATAGGCCAAAGAGTAGCAGCCCCATCCTAAATAACCCTTCATAAAATCAAGAAGTTTCACCTAGATAGTCTGTCCAAGGATCATTCCCATATTTCACCCTCAGTAGCTGATTTAGTAAAGAGTTGGCTTGTTGTAGGAAATTCCAAGCCAAGAAAGCTCGTAGTGGCCCCTTCCAAACCGAAATACCTTCAGTCACTGGTAAGTATCCACATAATGAAACCCCCCATTGTTACCCCCCTTCTGCCACAAAAATTATCTCCCAATTTTGTCGACCAAGGCATGTATTCCCTTGGGAACTCCATAAAGGGTCATAATATTTATAAGAACAGTGCAAAGAGAAGTTGTGATGAGGGTGGCTCAGCCGCCATTGATAGATGTCTCTTTCACCACAAATTAATCTTGTCTGAGGCACTTTCAAAATCGTTGAAAAATCGAAGGCAACAAGTTTCCTCATAATTGACGGCAACCTAAGCTACTCCAAAGAGGATACCATATTGAACCCCAAAGACTTGGAGATCCTTTGCATTTCATCTAGGACACCTCTTATTGAACAGGATAGCCGATTTACCTTGATTAATCTTTTTCCCCATCCATCCATAGTATTCATCGAGGATACATTGAATTCTATTCGCATTGGCACTACTGGCCTTAGCAAATACCAAAATGTCATCAGCTTAAAGGAGGTGTGACACTCATTCCCCCTTGGTGACAATCTAGACCCCGAGGTGACCACCTTACTATCTAAAAGCCTTTGTTAAAAATTCATAGCACATAATAAAAAGATATGATGATAATAGGCAACCCTGATGATGTCCATTCCTTATAATGATCCACATTGACCGATTTCCATTCAATAAGAAAGTGAATCGAGGTCGAATATTGTATTGAATCACTCAAGTAGTGATACCCTTAGAGAAGCCCATAGTTTCTATTACCAGTTGTAATGCGTCCTAAGCCATACAATCGTATGCCTGCTCTATATCCACTTTCAACACCATCAAACCAGTCTTCATGTTAGAGTATTGGAATTTACACATAATTTCTTGTGTAATCAATCCTTGATTAGACAATGGATCTCCTGGGCACAAAGGCCCCTTTTTCTTTACCAATGATACTCATCAGAACTGGCTTTAAATGGTTAACCAGTACCTTAGCCACGACTTTATAGAATGATTGACAAACTTTGATCGGTTAGAACTAGGATGGGGCATTAGGATTTTCTAAATTTTGGAGAAGAATCAACATAGTATCCTTCCTGCTCAAACACATAGAACTAGACAGGAAAAAGTCTTTGACAGCACAACAAACCTCCTTTTTTATAATAAGTCAATAAAACTTTAAAAAATAAGGAGTAAAATAATCAATACTGGGAAAACGATTGTTACCCAAGCTAAAGATAGCCTTCTAGATTTCCATCTCAGAAATCTCAGTGTCAAGTGCCTCTCGGGTCTGCACCAAGATCGGATTCTCCATCTAAAAGGAAGGCTACAATCATATATGGGTGCATCAATCTTTCCACTTCTCAGAAAAATAGTCCAAAATTCATCTTGGATTAGTTTCGGGATAGTATTATTTTGCCCATCCCGCTTCCATAATTCCCCCACACGGTTTTAGCAGCGCCTGGTTGAGGAAGCATAATGAAATAAATGAGAATTAGCATCTCCCTCCTTAATCCATCGAACCTTCATCCATTGTGGCAACCAGGTGGTAATCCGAGCCAGAGTATAGTTAAACTTTCTAAATTTCTTGTAGAGCACGCTGTCTTGCTCATAATGCAGACCGTCCACAGAGTAGTCGATTTGTTGGAGATCCTCAATTCTATGCTTTAAAGTAATCTTCTGGGATCCCATATCTCGAATTTTGTTCCTTCTCCACTGGAGTAATGCCCTTAGAGTTTGATTGCACTTCCTATTAACGACCTCAGCCGAATGAAAAAAAAAACTACCTAGTTCAAATTCTTATATACAATCCTCCATGAGGCCAGATAGCTCATCCAAACATCTTCAAACTGTATCTAGTTAAAGTTTGGAGCAGAACTTGTACCTCCCAAATTTAGTAGAATAGGGAAATGATCTGATGCCAAATAATTAAGATGTTATACTTAAGAAAAATGTTCCACATTTAGACCTTCCGAGTTCATAAAAAATCTGTACAACCATGCCCAAATATGACTATTCAATTATTATTATTTGACCAAGTAAATTTAGGACCTGTGAATCGCAGATCATGGAGGTCAATATTAGCCATGAAATCCATCATTTGTTTTATCCATGTGGAAAAATTGAACCTCTTGCCTCCCTTCTTCTTGTCTTGAGATAGGAAATAGTTAAAATCCCCTCCAATGTGCAAGGGGAAATAATCGACCACATTGGAGCTAATAACCCCCAAAGGTTACGACAAATATGTTAATCCTTATTAGCCTAAAAAAGTACTTCATTAAACTTCTATAAGCATGTATAAACAAGTTGCCCAATCAAACATTAATATGAAGCCATAGAGACCTTAAATTATGAAATTTCACTCATCCCAAGCACAAGGAGCCCACCCGATTTACCAACAGCAGGGAGGTGAAAAAATTCCCACCCACTACCAACAAACCTGTCCACATTTTATTTGCTAATCTCTTCCACCTTCATTTCAACTAACCCCATAAAGATAGCCTCATTCTTGACATTGAGGTGCCATAGGAAGTTACTCGTATTCTTCGTACAAGCCCCCCTACAATTCCAGAAGAGGATGAATGACATTAATTCACCAAAGAGTAAGCATCATCATCGCTAGTACGCATATCTCCCTCCTTCTTTCTTTTCCTAAGAGCTATCTCAATGGGCCCGAGAGGTTGGAACACGTTGTCAAAATGAGCTCGAGAAGCTCTGTTCATAGGCCAGGCTGGTTTGACACTAGTTGAAAACAACAAAGATTATTTAATGCCTAGTCTTTTTCTTTCCAGCTTGACTTAAAGTTCTCCTTCATTCTTCCCAGCAAAGCTTCCTCTGCCCCCTTTAAGATTAATCTGATGAGGAATGCTTTCACCGAGAGGTTGTCCCTCCCCATTATGAGGCTTCTTCTACTATCGAGTATTCTTATTCCTCCTATGGGGAACTAAATTCCATGATCCAAACTACTTTTAATCTTTAATTAATTTTGGAGATTGCCCATAAGTTTCCATACTACCAGGAGTAATAGGGGTAGTGGTCTTCTTATTTAGTTCCTTTCAGTCAACATTTGACATCTCCTTATTATGCCTATCATTACCAACATATTAGCAGGGGGTCACTACACCATCCTTCAATTTATCACCACCACCTAGTGGCTTGCTCGATGAGGCTGCACATGAGCCTCTCCCATCAAGGGTTCCCCTCACGGATGACGTGCCCATGGTTGGGGCATTACTCCTTGTGATTCCCAATTCTCCTACAATAAAAATACGAGAGACCAAGGCCCTCATACTCCACCCTCTAGTAAAATTGTCATTTTAGCCCATTAATCAAAATACTAGTTTGAAGTTTTATGGTGAGGTAATGATTGACGCACACACAAGGGTATGCAAGACGCTATTCCACCCTGGTTTGAGCATAGATCCATAGCGGTGTTCTAATCATAGAGGTAATCCATATTATGTTAGTTAATTCCCAATAATGTAAAGGTAATTGGGGTAGCCTTATTCAGATAGGTGATGAGAGTCCCTACAAAATATTTGGAGTTAACTCCAGTGTCCATCAATCGAGGCCAACAATGTTGCACAAAAAACCCAAGGTCCACCACATTAAACAATGTCTCCCGCTTCCACCGAGATGAAGGTTCACTCAAAGAAATCCATTCTAATTTTTGAGAGTTGGAAGTCACTAAACTGGCCCCACTGCCATCGCACTTCAGCTCATAGAACAAAGTAAGACAATTTATTTCCAAGGATCTTGCCAACCAAATCATTTTCTAATAGACGGATATTCTTCCTCACCAACTCCATTTGGAGGTCCACCGTGACACCATCCAAGGAAAAATCCCCACATTTCATAGCTTCAATAATACGAATGACCTTCAGTCGCTTCTAACAATTTGAGGATTAAGGTTTGTACCTTCCCCCCTCTGGTGCCCCCAAATAATCCAGCATCAAAATAAGAAGTGGCATTTTCTTTAGAACCTTGTGTGCTTGGAAATAATTGTGGAGAACCATGCCCAGCTTTGCCCTATTAAATCACCCCTACGAGAAATCCATGACTGGCCCTGCTATCCATCATACCATCTTCAAAATTCATCTCCACATCCCTATTTCATTGTGCAACTTCAGCAAGAGAATCCTTGGGACACACCTCCATGATCTGATCTGTTGAGGGCATAATCTCATGACTAGACATGCTAATATGCTTCACATTCCTAGAGGTAACTCCCTACATAAGGACTACTCAAAGTCCATGGTAGATGCTTCCTCCTCATACATCAGGTTAGACTTCAACTATAGCTCCGCCTCTTGTAGATCCACCCTGACTGGCTGCAAGGCTGCCACCCAATCCTTCCACTAATGCCTTGCTCCCCTTTGAGCCAGTAGTATGTTCATCAACCAAAGACATACCAGCAGTTTGTGTCTTCTTTAAGGGCTTACCAAACCAGCCTTTATAGGGGATCAGACATCCACAAACTTCCAGTCCCCTCCCAAATGAATGCCTGATTGCCTTCTATCCTTATCACCAACACCTAAAGAACCTTCACCGCTACCTATCACCCCCCACCATATCCATACCGTCTCTCTCAAGAATCCACACTAGTGAGAGAAATAAGATGCAACAAATGTAAGCTTAAAAGTTTTTGGGTTTCTTGAAAAGTATGCATGAAGAAAAGTCAAAAGAATAAAGGGAGAGCTAAGAAGGCCCTACGATGTAACATGAGTAACCATATCCTTTTCAAGGATATAAAAAAACTGATGAGTAATAGTATTCCTAACCCTATCTACAAAATCCCAATCAAAGTTATAAGTAATAGCCCTTTGGGCACAAAAGTGGGTCAAACCATTAAATTTATGCATTGCATATTGGTACAAGACTTTGTTAAAAATTTGCACGCATTTAAGATCTTCCCAAAGCTCGAGCTGGGTAGTCCACTTCTTCTTCTCGACAATGTTATGATTAAAGTTAAGGGCACTAAGATTGTCCCCATCAATGATGATCCAAGCATAATCAAACATCCACTCCTTAAGAGCAAATTTAATTTGAAGAATATCTTGATGCTAGACCTGTGTGCTATCCTAGTGCTCAATTGGCCAACACAGGCTTTGAGCAGAGTCCCCATATCTATATGAATTACTAAGCCCACAATAGTCTAAAAAGAGTGCCACCCACATTCACCTTAATCCAGTCTAGTGGGGCGACACCATGATGATAATGAAGATAACCCATAAGGCTGGGTGGTGCCCTAGTGCTCCACAGAGGAAGCAATGCTGTGATGGGAGACTGCCCCAAAGATCCCAGCTGCTATGGAGGTTGGGGTGACATGGGGACGCCCATTCTTTTTGGCGTTCCAGCTCTGATAGCATTGTTAGACTGCATATCAATAATATTAAGCCCAACCACCATTTCTTGTCTTATACTATTTGAGCCCGGTCTAGAGCTCCATAAGTGAGCTAAAGCACAGAACAAAAATTTTTCACTGGGAGAAAAAGTGCAACATTTCTCGGAGGACCTTACAATGCGAAGTAGTATGGTGAAGATCCTCCACCTCAGTGCAACCCTAGGGGAAGGAGTCATCCTGTAGTTTCCTGGACCGCCGACAACATTCATGGGAATAATAATTTTATAGACACAACACCAGAACATCCTCTTCCTCAGATGCAATTTAAGCTAATAGATAGCCTCAAAAGGGTCCCGATCAAATGGAAAGGCATGAGAATAAGCCAGGGCCATAATGCTGACACCCAGGGGTCTGTTAATATGGTCAACTGAGTCACTATCCTCATTAGTGCTAAACATAGTACTAGTAATATAATTCTCTTGCTTGATCTAAAATAGCTCCAACTGTAACTCCCTTTTTTCGGACCTATCACCATTTAGTATATTATCCACCGTAGTATCTTCATTAATAATAGAGTAATAGATGCTCAACCACTTAAAAAGGGCCTTATCATTAATCCAAACATGCTCCAGGACATTAATTAGGCTGCCATCCCCACCTTCCATTTATACAGGATTTAAGACTATTGGCACCGTCATAAATAAACTTCCATCCTATAAAGTAATTTTGGTGGTGGGTATAATACCAGGGAGAATCCCCATACTTCTTTATTAAGAACTTGTTCTATAGAGCCTCCCTATCATCAAAAAAGCTCCAAGGTAGATGAGCATGAAGTGGTCCAGTCCAAGTAAAAGCAATATGGAAACCAAGACCGTTGAATTGTTTAGGCTTGTAGAGATCAACCCAGGCCATATAGTGAAGTCCCCTTAAAAGACGTGCTCTTATTCCAAAGAAAACTACAAGCCATCTTTTCGATTTTTTCAAGAGCACCTCTGGTGATTTTTGCATGGGAGATATAGTAAATCATGACGGATAATAAGGAAGCATTGATTAGCATCATTCAGCTAACAAGGGAGAGATGACTATTGCCCCAAGCTAGATTCTTGGCAATAGCCTTCTGAAGAACCTTGCTGAAATCAGTAGAGGTGGTCTTTCCCATCTTCAAGTAGATGCCAAGGTATTCCAATTTCTCGACCCAACAGAATCCTGCAATTTTGGTCAAATGGGTCTTCTTTCAGTAGGGGTACACTTGCTAAACAAGATAGCCAATTTACCTAAGTTAAATCTTTACCCTGACTGTTTGTAACACAGATTAAGAATGAAGAGGATCCTTTTAACATTGGAAATGGAGGAACCTACAAAAATCAACCCATCGTTAGTGTAAAGTAGGTGGGATAGCAGATGCCCTCCCGAAGAAACGGATATGCCAATCTATAGCACCCACTGTTGGAATGCCATCGTTTAGAGCTCAAAGCACAGAATGAATAGGTAGGGGGAGAGGGGCCATTCACGATGATGGACAACTAGGGATAACCAATACACTGTAAAATCTTGTTACAAAATTGTGTAGGAAACCCCATAAGGCGAAGGGAGGTTTTAAGGGTATGCCAGCACATCTTTTCATAAGCCTGCTCCATATCCCCCTTAATGGCCATAAGGCCATCCACCGATGAAGAGGTTCAAAATTTGTTGACTATTTCAAGGCCTAGAAGGTAATGTTGTGAGATGGGTTTGTTAGGGACATACACTACCTGTTCTTCTAAAATAATGTTTGGGAGGATCCCTTTCAACTGGTTAACCAGGACCATTGCAACCACCTTGTAAATTATCTGGAAGAGATTAATGGGCCTCAATATAGAGGGTGAGGTGGGGTAATCCACTTTCAGGATGAGAACAACTAGCATGTCCTTCCACTCATCATGCATAGTACCCATTACAAAGAACTCCATGCAAGCATTCATGACCTGCCACCCCATAATGGGCTAAAAGGCCTTGAAGAATGAGGTTGTGATCCCATAAAGTCTAGGGGCATGGTAATGACACATAGTAAAGAAATATCCCCAGAACTTCTCCTCTGTAACGTCATCCACAAGCATTCTAGACACCTTGTGAACAACATCTCTCTTGGCCATTATATCAGTCTAATCATCGAAAGAGATGGGCGTCCCCTGCCATTTCATACCAAAGCATTTAGGAAGGACACCCATGATAGTGGCATTATCTTCCATGGTCTCCCCATCATCCAATTTTATCTCCTTAATTTGGTTACCCCGGTGTCAGGAAGAAGCTACAAAGTAGAAGAAGTTTGTATTGACATCGCCCTCCTCCAACTACCTGAATTTAGGCTGTTGTTTCCACCAGGTTAACAAATAGCTAAGAGTACCATTAAGGAGCTGGACCTTATTGAGCAACACAATTTCCTGATCTGGGCAGAGCCCATCTATAGATCCTTCAACATGTTGGAGATAAATAATATCTTCCTTAAGAGAACATTCAGAGTTGTTAAGCTCCTTGATCTTGTGTCGGCTCAAGAAGAAGAGAGACCTAAGGGCCTTCTGACTCCTCTTCTATAGGATGTCCGCTATAGTGCTAGCCATATTATAGTCCTAACTATTTAGGATAATCTTCCCATCCATGGGGTAGGATAACCACATATCCTCATATTTCATCCAATTCAATGGGGCCCTTCAGTGCGAAGATGCCACCAAATAAAGAAAGGGGTAGTGGTCAGATGCGAGGCGCAAAAGATGTGAAACCTGAAACCCCTGATGACTATCCAAGAATATAGAGTTCACCAGGTAGCAGTTAAGTCTTGCCCAGATTTTGCTCCCCGCCTCTTTTGTTGTTTCTCCAGGTGAACTTAGGGCCAAAGAAACTAAGGTTGAGCAGGTTATTCTTAAGCATAAACCCTTTCATTTTAGCCACCACATTGGAGTAGAGAAAGCTTCTACACCCCCACCCTCGCCTGCCCCTTATTCTTATTCTGAGAGAGGATGTAGTTGAAGTCCCTAACCATGATAAAGGGCTGCGAGCATCAAGGCAACCCCCAACACCGTCCCAAAACTGCCTTCTTACATGACTATCCTTCTCGGCATAAATAAAGGACATGGTCCATGGGGAAAGGCCACCCATTTGAACCCAACCAATCATACATTGCTTGGAGGAGAAGAGTAGATCATAGGCCATCAGGTCCTTATGCTAAAGGACCAGGATGCCACCCGACTTACCAACCAAGGGCTATAGATAGAAATCCCAAGAGCACCCTTTAAGCTTATCCACATCCTTCTGAGTATTACACTTTTGTCTCCATCAGTTCAATTAGCCCAATATCATAGTCTCTGATGAGTTGGTGAAGGTAGTTACCTATAGCCTTCTTGCGGGCCCCCCTATAATTCCAACTAAGGAAGCAAGTCATTAATTTACCAAAGGGGATGCATCCCTGTCGATCGTCGATGGTTCGGTGGCATTAATGGCATCAGCAACAAGTCCTTGGGCAAAGGCCTCATCCCGACTAGCCTTCCACCTATATGGGAAGCCTAAGCATCATCAGAAAAAGAACAAAGGTAAGAATCATAAGAATTTTAAAGTTTCTTCTAACCTTATCTATTTTGAATGTAGGAAGCCAGGCCATCTGAAGTTTGATTGCCCAACTCTGAAAGCTCACCCAAGCAAGGAGAATGTTGAGAAGAAACTTAAGTTCAAGAAGGACAAGAAAAAGATCCAAAAGGCTTTTTGAGCAGACTCAGCATTAAACTCCTCTGAAACTAAAACTGAAGAGGAGGTAACAAACCTGTGTTTAATGCCTAATGAATATCTTGATCACTCTAATCAAGAAGAGGTATGTGCGCTTACTTATGATCAGTTATTTTAAGTTTCTAAAATAAATTCTTCTTCGTATATGAAGCTCATGAAACTGCATGCTAGTCTTAAAATGATTTTTAAAATCTGCAAAAAGAGCATAAAATTTTAAGAAAAGTTCATTCTATTATGGATAGCAATCATATGAATTTGTTGGATGAATTTGACTTGTTGAATGCAAAGTATCTTGATTTAACAAATGAGCATGATTTCTTAAAAAAATTTATATGTTGAGGTGGAAAATTCATAAAAGGACTTAGATACTCTTGCAACTGATTTAGATAGGAAGGAGCATGCTTTAAAAATAGAAATTTTAATTCTTAAAAATATAAATAAGTTTTTAGAAGCTAAATTAACTGCTTTCAAAGAAAATAGAAAACTCCCATAATGCTTGAGTTTCAAAATTTATCATATCAACATCTATCATTCAAACAAAAGAAAAGGCACTATAACCCGAGTATATCAGTATATTTTATTCCTGGTGTTAGATGTTTTATTGTGTCATGTTAGGACATATCCCCCACACTTGCACCATTCACCATATTAGACATTATGTGTGGAGAACTAAAGTTCAAAACTCACAGCATAGCATCCATATATTATATTATTTTTTCCATAAGAAGGGGTCCAAACCAATTTGGGTTTAAAAATCTAATATTTAATTATTTTCTAGGAGTTTTCTCATAGAAGGTCTTATGAGAGCATGTGGTATATGGATAGCAAATATTCAAGACAAATGATTGGATATGAAAATCAATTCATTTTGCTAGAGGCCATGGCAGGAGGTAAGGTAACAGTTAGAGATAACACCACCAAGAGAGTGGTGGGGTCAGGTATAATTGGCAACACTAAAAATTTCATCATTGAAAATGTTTTACTATTTGATGGCTTGAAACATAACTTGTTCAGCATTACTTTGCTTTGTGATAAAGGCTTCAACATAAAACGTTTTTCTACTAGCTGCATAATAAGCTTGAATAACAACATTACATTGTTCGGAAAAAGGGTCAATAATGTCTACATGCTTGATTTAAATAATATTGAATGTGCTACTTTATTTTGCTTAAAAATAATTGCTGATGAATTTTTGTTGTCGCATAGAGTGATTTGTCATTCAAGCATGAAAAACCTTAGGAAACTCATCCAAAAAGACTTAGTGAGAGGGATACCAAAACTAGAGTTCACTAAGGATCACCAGTGTGATGCCCGTTAGTTAGAAAAATAAGTCAAATCTCCTTACCTTTAATTAAAAACATTTGCACTAGCAAAACCTTAGAAATCCTTCATATGGATCTCTTTGAACCTATAAGCACTGTAAGCTTAGGAGGGAAAGTCATTGGGTTTGTGATTGTCGATGATTATTCGAGAATTAATTAGTTAAGATTCCTATCTCATAAAAGTGAATCATTTAAGAAATTTAGGAATTTCTGCCCTTGGATTAAGAGGAAGATAGGTTATGAAATTATGATAATTCATAGTGATTATGGTGAAAATTTTGAAAATAAAAAATTTGAAACTTTCTGTAAAGAGGAAGGGATAGACTACACCTTTTTAACTCCTAGGACCCCTCAACAGAACTTGGTAGCCGAAGGAAGAATAGGACCTTGGTAAAGAAGCTAGGGCCATGTTATCTGAATACTCACTTCAAAAATACTTTTGGGTAGAAGCAATGAATATAACATGTTATGTTCTAAATAGAGTGAATATTAGATCCAAACTAAATAAGACAAACTATGAAATTTGAAGGGTATGATACTTAACCTTTCTCAGCTTCACATCTTTGTTTCTAAAGTGTTTGTTATGAATAATGGGAAGTCTCAACTTGAAAAGCTTGATCCAAAATCTGATGAAGGAGTGTTCCTAAGTTACTCAAGCATTGGGAAATCCTATAGTCTTCAATAAAAGAACACTAGTAGTTGAGGAGATCACTCATGTTGCATTTGATGAATATGATAAATTTGGAGGGTCTAGGGTAGAAGAAGAGGAAATTGTAGAAGTCACCCAAATGTTAGAATCTGCAAATCTGGAGGAAAGGGTTGAACCGAAAAACACATTGCCTAGAGAATGGATATATTCATTGAGTCATCCTAAAGAAGTGATCTGAGGAGACCCTTCTAAAGGTGTTAGCACAAGGTATGGACATAAAAAGGAAGCAAACCACTCTGCTTTCATATCAATGACTGAACCCACCAACATCAAATAATTCCTTTTTGATGAATTTTGGATCCTAGCTAGGTAAGCGGAACTAAACCAAATTGTTTGGAATGATGTCTGGGTACTAGTAAAAAGACCTAAGGACTAGAGTGCAGTAGGAACCAAATGGGAGTTTAAGACTAAAATGAATAATTTTAGTGTGGTGGTTAGGAATAAGGCAAGATTAGTGGCTAGGGTACAACCAAATAAAAGAAATTGATTTTGAGGAGACTTCTACCCCTAAAGCTTGATTAGAAGCCATTATAGTGCTACTAGCCTTTATTTGTTATAAAAGATTTAAGCTTTTTCAAATGGATGTCAAAAGTGCCTTTTTAAATGGGGTAATAAAAGAAAACGTGTTTGTAGAGGACCCCCAGGCTTTGAGAAGTCCCATTTTCTAAATTATATTTTAAAATTAGAAAAGGCTTTGTATGGATTAAAATAAGCACCCAAGGCATGTTATGAGAGGCTTAGCACATTCCTACTGGAAAGAGAGTTTGTTAAGGGGATCATATAGACCACCCTTTTTTTAAGGAGAGTAGGAGATGAATTACCCGTTATCCTGATATATGTTGATGATATACTCTTTGGATCATCTGATAAAAATTTGTGATTATTTTTCTAAAATAATGAGTAAGGAATTTGAGATGAGTATGATGGGAGAACTAACTTACTTTTTAGAGTTTAGCATAAGGCAAATGGATGATGGAACTTTACTTAATTAATTAAATTACATAAAGAATATCATGAAGAAATATGAAATCAATAAAACCAAGACAATAAACACTCCCATGAGCTCTGGAGTTTAATTAGATAAAGTCCCAAATAAAAAATTAGTTTATCATAAGAAATATAGAGGGATAATTGAATCACTTCTTTACTTAACTGCTAGCAGACCTGGTATCATGTTTAGTGTTTATCTCTGTGATAGTTTTAAAGCCAATCCAAAAGAGTCCCACTTGACTGGCATTAAGAGAATTCTTAGATATATCATTGGAACCCAATACTTAAGAATATGGTATCCAAGCCGTAACGCCTCTTTTGAGATTATAGGATATTCTTATTCAGACTTTGCAACATGTAAGGTGGATAAAAAGAGCATCTCTAGAATATGTAAATTTATAGGATAATCCTTAATCATCGGGTCCAGCTGAAAATAAAACTCAGTTGCACTTTCTACAGCTGAAGCTAAATATATTGCTTTAGGAAGTTATGTGGCCAATGTCCTTTTGTTAAAACCTTAGATTCTGGATTTGGGATTACCTGTTGGCACAATTCTAATAGTCCATGACCAAACACATTGATATAAGGCACCATTTTATTAGGGACCATATTACTAAGGGAGAATTAGAGCTACAACATGTTGCCACTGAAAATTAGCTTGCATATATCTTCACAAAATTGTTGGCCTTTAAAGAACTAGAATAGGTCTGATAGATATTCATACTTGAAAATGATGTTTTTATGTCTATGTTTTGTTTTGTTTTTTTTTTGTTCGTCTTAGTTTCTTGTATGTTTTTTTTTTGCTTTTGTTTATGTGTTTTTCTTATTCTAGTTTATTTGGTTAATGATTTCCTTTTGGGTATTTGCTTTATATTTTTTTTTATTATTTCCTATTTTTTAAATGAAAATAAAATCACTGCTCACCTCTGCTGAGGAACTTGCTTTCAAAATGTGATTTGTACCTTATTTTTATTTGGAAGCTTATAAGCAGTGAATGACTACTCTAAAAACTATTAAAAGAAGAAACATTAATGATTGTTTCTCTTCCTTTAACTCTTTTAGTGGTGTATTTTCTTTTTGAATCAAAATCTATTTTTAAATTAAAAATTAGACTTTGAAATAGAGATCTGTTTTATCTTCCTTCAACAAATCTAACTCATATGAATAATGTTCTAAGAAAATGGTTCACTTTCAAGTTTTCTTAATTAGGTTATTGCATTTATCATAAGAATATGATTCTATTTTGTGGTTTACTCTTCCTTATATTAGAGTATTTTTTCTTCTCTTATGTCTGGAGGAAATCCTCACAACTGAGAGTTTTTAAAAGTTTTTCGAATGGAAGCAAGCTTGAAAAAATGAAAAGATGCTCAATGATTGCCAAAATTGAAAGATACACAAAGTGTATCAAAATCAAAAGATATATAAAGTGTGCCAAAAGGTCAATATATACAAAGTATTTCCAAAATTAAAAGATGCGCAAAGTGCGCCAAACAATTGAAAAAGTGGAACAAAATGTGCCCACAAACCACTAAACTTCCTTTTCTTAAAAAAATCTTTAAATCTTAGAAGAATTTATGGCAACATAATATTTTCAAACACTTGTAATTGAAAATTTTGATTTCTGATTCATTACCTTGCCATATTATTCTATCAAATATTTTTCTGGAATGAAGTTTCAAAAGATCACTTTTTCTAACCTAATTTTTTCCTAAATTAAACTTTGTTTGAGAAGGATTTTTTAACCAGTAAGGAGTCCAAGCTATGGTCTATAAAAATAAATTTTCGAGCCTTTTTGGATTTCGATGTCGAATAATTTCAATTTGGTTTTTAAATTTAAAACTGAGGTAAATCATTCATTTCATGTTAGTGATCGATTAAAATAAAAAAATTATGATTTTGTTTTTTTTTTTTTTGTAATTGCTTTTATTGTATTTATTTTTGCAATTTTTTGATATTTTCATTTTTGTTTTTATTTTTAGGACCTCTTCTGATCAACTCTATCCATCCTCAAAATTCTCAATTTTTTTCTAAATGGCTGGTGACAAACATTATAGAATGCTGTAAGGAAGTTCCTCCACGAAAACTATGAATCCCCTCTTTACTGAAGCAGGAGATCATACTGTTTATGCTTGATATAAATCTGTTGGGATTACTCCTTCAAAAGTGTTTAATCCAAATGTTTTAACTTATCAGGTACTTGACAACTTTTCCCATACATCTCTTTCTTTCATTATAACTCTCGCTTTTCCCTTCAGCTATGAACTTCCATTTGTGTTTTTTGCAAGCATTCAAATTAACTACACTAACACTTCACTCCAATCATATGTGATTAGAGGACCCATTAAAATCACCTATTAAGACCTCCATGAACTTCTTCACCTTTCCACTAATAGAGACAAGATTCACCACTTAGTTTCTGATCTTGACTTTAATTGGAGTCATGTTAATACTCTTCTTAGGAACACCAATATTCATTTTTATGAGTCCGCGGCTAGTTCTTTAGTGAAGCATGCCCGAACCATCCAACATATTCTTAGAACTTCTATTATTCTCAAAGTTGGGGATCGAATTCACATCACTCCCATCCTTTCACTCACCACTTACTATAGAATGGATCCTAGTGATTTTAGTGTCGTCGATCTCCGAATAAGATATATTAAACACCTCATTAGCATTAGGGATCACAGGCATAAGAGAAAACCAATTCTAGCCTTAGGACACATCTTTTCTTATGTCCTAGAGACAAAGTATAACATTCAATATCCTAATCCACCTCACTACCAACCTACATTATATTCCTTCACCATCCTCCACAGTACTCGTCATCATGTAGAGTATAGGGAAGGTGCGACTAAGGGGCAGAACCTATTCAAGCTCCTGATACTATTGACCAAACGTCACAACTAGAATGACAGGAATAGAGATTTGACTAGTTTGAAGCACGCTTTGATAAATATGTAGCTGAGCAGTGAAGATAGTATGAGCAAGACATGACCTTGTTTTGAGAGTAGTTTACCTCCATTACTAGCTTCTTTCAGCCACCACCACCTCCTCCTCTTTATTAGGGTCCCTTTAATCTTTAGTTTTCTTCCTTACTATTATTCTATTGACATGTTTAGTTTCAACTTGTGTTTTTTTTTTCTTGTTTCATCCCTTTTGTGATATCAAAAAGGTGAGTAGGGTGTTGTTCCTATTATAAAAGTTTGTCTTTGATATTAATGTTTACTACTATTGATGTTTAATAATTTCTACTATTTTGATTTTCTATTCATTATTTCACCTTCCAAATTTTTTAAATGAATAAATTAACCAAGGGGGAGTGTAAGGAATTTCTTAAAAACTTTTAATAACAATATTTGTTATCATAAAAAAGGGAGAGATTGTTGCAAATCGGTGTTTAAGCATGGTTTTTTTGATAATAACAAACATTGTTGTTTGGCTTATCTTATTAATTCCTATTGGTTAAATTTATTGTATAGTTGTGTTTTCTTTGCTATGGACTAACATTTCAGGATCACAAGCTCACTTGAAAGCCAGCTCAAGATTGGGTTGACAAGGATTGAGTTAGTCTATATTTATATCTTTATTTTTTACCTTTTGTTGTGTCAAATGTAATATGATGGATGCTGAAGCTATGTAACCTTGCACACACACTCAAGGGAGTGAGTAACTTAGCAATATTTTAATTGTTTGAAAATATTATACAGGATGATTCTGGGTCGTCCTAGATGATGTGTTAAGCTTAAAACCCTAATTAGGGCTTATGTGTCAAATAATCCTGATTAAACTAATCTTCCTAGACGATCCTCCAATCTTATAGGATGATCGACATTAATTAAACTATAAAGCCCCAAGGGATGATTTAGGCAATATTTGATAATTAAAATTTTTAGTCTAATCGTACAGGATGATCCTAAATAATTTACATCAATCATGCCTAAATTGATCCTGTGATTAGGGAACTAAGTATAGTTAGATTGAACGATCATATCATCCAGGATGATCAACTACGTTCATACAAGATGATATAAGATTTTTCCTTCTAAACATACTTGACGTCTAATCGTACAAGATGATATAAGATTTGAACTAATCATCAAGGATGTTCGTATGATCGACCGGGATGAATAGTACATTTTTCTTCTAATCATCCTAAACGTACCAAATGATCTTTTGGACAAAAAAATCCTATTTTAAACTAATCATAATATAATAATCATCCTGGATAATTAATACAAACTTGTTGGTTTGATTGTATAGGCAACACAGATCGTCCTGGCTGGAAGGGCAAATTTACACTAATCATACATAATGATATTTGACGACAAGTTAATAATTAGGAATTTTTGGGATCTCTTCTATTTAAGCTTAAGTATTTATCCATCGATATGATCTTTTATTGTTGTCCTCACCTAAAAGATTTAAGAGAAGGAGGAGGAGAGTTTGGGGGAGAGAGAGAGAGAGAGAAAATCTTTTGAGGGGGAGTTTGTGAGGTTATTCACAAAGGTTGCTCCAAACAAGGATTCATTCATCTTCTTTAAGCTTTGTCCTTGGTTCCTTGGTGGCTCTAAGGAAGACAGACATCAGCATTAGATCATGGTTCTTTGCCTACTCTAAGATGGATAAAAGGATTTCAGGTTCTCTGTCTTTACCAAAGGGTGAAAAGTGATTCAAGGTTCTCTTCCCTACCGAGATGGTGGATAGTGTTTTCTAAGGGCTTCTCTGCCTTACTATGGGAGAAAAATGAGAATCACTAAAGGTTTTGTGTAATACTTGGAGATGGTGTCTATAACGAGTTGACATAGGCCATGTTGACCGAACCATTATAAATCTTGTGTTCTTTCCTATTACTTTCCTGCATTTTATTTTCCACCCTTTCATTTTCCATGGTAGATTGCATGGTTAAAAACTATGATTTATTTTGTTAGTTGCTTTCATTTCAAGGGTTGATATCTTTTGTTTTAAAATATTCAAAAACATTTTTAAAAGATTTTTCTTTATTCTTAAGAATTTTTTAAATTACCAATTAATCCCCCTCTTGGTTAGGCTCGAGCTAATTCATTAGAGCTTAAGCACCCTAATTGACTTTTAGTGCCTAGTTCTCAGAACATTACATTGCTTCATATTAAATAGCTTATGCATCTTGATGCACACAAGATAAATGTAGTGATGAATAAATGAAGAGATAATTATTGATTATAAAAGAATAATCAGATGTGCCAAGTTACACATCATAGTTTCTTCTCAAAGCCAGAATGTTCATGGCCCTTACATGTAAGCTGCTAGTGTGCCTCAACCCTGCTTGCCAATATGATAAGACCATGCTTGCTAAAATATATAGGTCCTTCTTACTAGAGTGTCAGGCCCTAGCTGTTAGTATGCCCAAGCCTTACTTTCCCAAACCTTGCATAATAGCTATCTAAGCACTGCCAACCAGCATGCTCAGACCTTTCCCACTAGTATACATAGGCCTTTGCTGCCAGCATACACAGACCTGCCTGCCATTGTTCCTAGGATGTGGCTGGCAACATATCCAAGCCTAGCCTGCCAGCATGCCTTGACCATACCTGCCAGCATCCGTAGGCCCTTCATGCTAGCTTGTCCAGGACCTGGTGTCTTGCCTAGCCCTTGGCTGCCAATATGCCCATGCCATACCTACTAGGTTATCAAGGCTCTTAATGCTAACATTCCTATGCCCTACCTACCAGTAGCTCAAAAACTACGAGCCAACCAACCAAGCCCATGCCGGCCAGGTTACCCAAGCCCTGCCTACCAGCTTGACTAGTAGCTCAGACATTTCCTACAAGTGACTTAAACACTGCCTAGTAATGTGGTTGTCCTTGTTAGCATAGACAAAAGCCAATGTACAGAGACATTGACCCCAACTACACCCAATAGACCACACACTATTTGGAGGATAGTATGAGATCAAATGAGACCAGGACCCTATGCCACACAAAAATGATTCCACCAGACTTCACAGCCACGTGCTGCAGATGAAAATCATAGGAGACTTGGCAAACTTATCCACATTCTTTTGGGTTAGTTATTTCACTTTAATTTCCAATAACCCAATAAAAACAAATTAAAAATATCTGATGAGTTCTCAAAGGTACTTGCCCATTGTCTTCTTGTGGGTCCCCCTATAATTCCAACTGAGGAAGCAAGTTAGTAATCTACCATAGCGGATGCACTCCCATTGATCAAAGGTGGCTCAGTTGGATTAATGGTGTCATTAACAAGGCTACGCATATAGGCCTCATCTTGCCCATCCTTTCTCCTATGTGGAAGTAGCTTGGGTGATCAACCTTCGAGATCCCTATAGAAAGGTGCATCTTTGGTTCATGATCCCTTCTTTACTTGGTAACAAGCCCATCCTGGCGGCTGTTGTCCATTCTCGGAGATAATACTTTAGGGAAAAAAGCCTACACCAATGAAGCAGACTTAGAATAAAGCCTTCTAGCTACCTTCACTCCTAAGGTATTGGGCGGGGAGCTCAAACTATCCTCAGTAGCCATCACATCAGCTTCCGCTAGATGGAGAAGCTCTTAGTAACTAGCTTCACCCAAATTGACATGTATTATATCCCCTTTAATGCCATCCATATCAACAGTAGCAAACATGTTCCCTTCATCAACTAGTGCATCTTGGCCCCCAGTGTAAGGGGAAATGGCCTTCTGTAGCCATGCTCTGGGCTCCAAGCATCATTTCCCACCTTATCACCAATTAATAACCTTCCACCATCCTCCCTCACTACCCAGTTGTTGACCAGGGGTATGGTTCCTTCTATCACCCTTGTTCCCTTCAAGGGGATCAGCCTTACCTCCAGCTACATCCACCATCCCTTCAGTATTAGATCATGCCTCCTTAATAGAACCATTCACCTAAAGGTCCCCAAGAAGGGAGGAAGGATGCAGAGTCAATGCCTTACATGTCACTTTCCTATGCTAGTTGTGCTTGCAAGCCTTATATATGGTGGAAATCCCCTAGTACTAGAGAGGGTGAAAGAAACGACCCTGGAGGCCCTCAGCCCATATCCCCTAGTGGAGACTTCTAGCTAGGTCCAGCAGGACAGCCCACAACATATGCATAATGGCTAAAATCTCTAGTTTGTACATCCATATAGAGTGGTTCCCCTACAATTGAGTTAAGTCGAGCAAGGTTAATCTCATCCCAGTATTCCAAAGGTAGTTGGAACAGTTGAAACAAGACAAGGGAGGAAAATTTTCAAAAGGAGGAAGAAGACACAGTCGGCGCCCACTTATCCATGCCAATGATCTGCCCTACCACAAACTAGGGTCCCCCAAGGAGGATGTTATTCCTAGCATTTAAGGACCGTAACCAACACATGAAATGATGCATTCCTAACGGCAAGCCATAGATCACCCAATAGCCTCCCAGTTTTGGAATAGCATTCTTAACAAGCTAGAAAGGAATCCTTCGACCTACAAGGCTACCCACCAGGGCCATGTCAAAATGGAGCATATTTGCTAGAGCAACATTCAAATCAAGGGTAACCAGGACACCCTTTTGCATAAATTCTTCAAGAGGTTCACTCAGGGTTAATCAAATAGGTTCATGTTTCTTCTAGGCCCCCCCTCGGCGCTAGGGGCATTATGTCTCCCATGTCTCAGATTACTGGACGATGTCATCATCTTCCCAGCCACAGGTGAGTCACACTAGTCTAGTGCACCCCCATCCACTCTCCTTCAACTTCTGAGCTGAGTAGGTGACCCTCCAGTCTTCTCATCCTTTTCTAAAATATATCTAGTGCTAGAGTAGCCATTAATAGGAATCTCTAAAGTTGCTGTGTCTTCCATAGGTACCATAGCCTCAACCTCTCCGTTGGGAGCTTTGTCAACCTTCATCAAATGCAGGGGTCCCACACCATCATGGACTTTCAGTTCCCACTCAGAGGCCCCCAGCTTACCATGTGAGCTGTAAACCTAAAAAAAGAATTTGATCCGCCAGACATAAATGCTCAATCCAGAATAAGAGTTTCCCCATTGGTGACCTCCGACCGTGCCATATCATTAACCCCCACCATAGTAGTGGGAGTATCAAGGACCATCTAAGGCATAGCTAAGATCAGGGCACCAAGAACTCTAACAACCCAAGCCCCCCCAGTGATGCCTTCAAATTATTCTTGGAGCTTGCGAACACCAACACAAACTTGTGGGACCTTCCTGACCCCTTCAACATCACCCCGCCCTACCTTATTAGGTGACCTAAAAAAGATCCTTACTGATAGCTTCTTAGGGGAGCCAGCCGAAGTAGCTTCCAACCTAAGTGAACACCCATCCCCATTGACCAAACTACTATAACTTTTGTGAATCTCGGTGGTAGGTTGAAAACTGAGGGTCACCTCCCACAATACCAGAAAATTACTTGTATACAAATAGACAGGATAAAGTAAAAGGGTATGAAAACGAAGAATCATCTAAAGTTTTTGGGTTCCAAAGTTTTGGGGTTCCTTGAAAGTTGTATTTTACATTAAGGAATAAAAATAAAATTACAAGTATGTTACTATAAAAAAGTGGGAAATTTTAACTTTCACCCCTCAAAAAATCAACAAAATATTGGGATTGTTGTTATCTTTTATACCATACTAGCAAAACCTCCCAAAAATTGCCACACGAGCAAAAACTTTTGTGGTGGCAATACCGAGCCTACGGATTTGATGGAAGAACTCCTACCTAAACTCCCTAAAAAAGAAACATCCATATCCATATAGTTTCTATGCATGGGATAGCTGTAGTTCATCAAAATTTTCATCCAGTTGATGGTATTATTCTAATACCCCTCGATAAAGATCCCTTATATTTCCATCATTTACAATCAGAGTAGCTCTTTCACAAACAAAATAGTAGCAAGTTTTGCTCTAGTGGCATCCCAAAGTTATATGCTCTTGCCAACATAAAAGATGAACTTCCCTTTTTTTGGTTTCGAATAATAATGCCCAACCCGACACTAGCAGATTGCTACCTGAATGCATTAATTTTGATCTTCAACGAACCTATAGAGGGCCAACTATTTATGAGAAGGAAGCCCCAAGGGCGAGATAGTGCTCCATTACTCAACGCTAGGAATCTGACATGGCTGTGGAAGTAGGGACAAAATAGTAGCTGCAATAATGAAAGGTATACCAAAGGGTGTCTCGTGTTTCATGGCATTACGACATCTCCAAATTTGGTATATCGTGTAACAAATAAGCCAACCCAATCTAATGTTGTTCTTGTCCATACGTTGTAGCTCCTCCAACTGATTCTTAAGAAAATTGCTAATGGGGAAGATGAAACCCCCATTGGCCAACACAACCAACACTTGCATCAACTTATTGCATTCCACCAAGCAATGCTCAATGGTTTCCTTCGTTTGACAACCCCATGGGCATGATTCATAATATGAGATGCCCCACCTATGGAGCTAAGTATTAGTAGGGAGGACCTTCCACAAAAGTTTCCACCAAAAAACCTTCTTTATGGATAAAACTTGAATCTTCTAATCTTATTAAAATGATAATCACCAGCCTAAAGTGAAGCTCATAATACCAAGGTCGTAATCATCGAATTGATGGGTGAGTGGGTTAGCTCAAGCTAGTCTATCTCCTTGTCAAGGATGATATGAATCTACAAAATTTATTGGGCCATACACTCCAAAAACTAGCTGCAAACCACCTACATGTCCCATTGCACCCCCCTCCCCCCGCTCATCAAAAAAGATCATCAACTATAAAATACCCCCCAGAGCAATATTCAGGAAGGTAGGCCATCTATCGAGGTTTCAATCTAAAATCCAAATGTCTTTAAATGCATTAATCTTCCAGCCATCTGCAATACACTATATTAGATTGGGTTGTAATTCCTTGGCCCTATATAGAATGATCTTCCAGGTGATGGATGCACCCTATCCACCACCACCTCTAAGATATTCCCCCCATATTTGGCCTTCCTAACACAAAAAAGCAAGGAGGAAGGGTTTCATAAGAAGTCCCAAGCAAATTTGGCCCTCAATAGCCCAGTCCACTATAGTCCCAAGTGGAATCCTAGTCCCCTCTAAAGAGTAGGCCAACTAAGCTCCTCCTAGGTGATGTAGTGCATCCCACGATGGTGAGGGTCCTTCTTCTAAAGTAAGTGATGCCCCAAACATTTCATGGAAACTAGCATTCCCTTAGGAACCAAAGTATGGTTCATGAGGTACATAGAAATGGCCAAGAAGGTAAACCAGATGAGAGTGGCACACCTCATTAGTGAAAAGTGCCTCCTCCCTCAAAGATTGATATTTTCTAAAGCAAATTTTATTATTTCATCAAAATCACAGGCAATTAGCCTCCACAATGTTAACGGGATGCCCCGGGTACTCCATCTCGGTCACCCTTATGAATTTGATCTCCATAGCAAGTTTCTATTACTTCCAATTGGGGCAACCCCTATTAAATAAGACCATTAATTTAGCATGGTTAATTTGCTACCCAGTTCATCTGTAGCACATCCATAAAACATAAGAAATATTGGTAGCATTAGCCCAAGAAGCTTTAGAAAAAGTGAGAATGTCATCTGCATACACGAGGAAGGAAACTATGTCATAGTTATGGGCCAATTGAACACCCAATTGTGCCCCATCCTGCTTGAAAGCCTTGGAGAGCATCTCAGTGCACATGATGAATAAGTAGGGGGATAGCGAGTAGCCCTACATCAACCCACTTTGAGCCTATATCAACTCAAACTGGTGACATTTAGTAGGAAGTTAAACCTCGAGTTGGTGATACATTGGAGGACCCATTCAGTAAACTAGGATGGGAATCCTAAAGCATCCATAACCCCCTATAATGTATCCCACACCATGCAGTCATACGCCTATTCCATGTCCACCTTAAGCGCCATCAAATAAGACGTTGAGTTAGGGTGCTAAAATTTACACATGACTTCTTAGACAAGCAGACTATGATGTGAAATTGATCTCAGTGGCATAAATGCTATTACTCTACAATAATCACCCTAGTAAGTACAAGTTTCATCTTGTTAACCAACACCTTAGCAACCAAATTGTAAAAAGATTGACACAAATTGATGGGTCGGAACATAGAAGAAAATTAGCATTCTTTGATTTCAGTAGGAGAATGAACAACGTGTCCTTCCAATCCTACTGCATAGAATTAGATTTGAAAAACCCCTTAATTAAATTAAGAACATAAACCTTAATGATACTCCAATAAAATTTGAGTAAGGAGGAGGTAATACCATCAAATTATGGAGCCCGATTAAAACCCATGCTAAAGACCACAGTGTGTTTCTCAGCTTCATTAACATCTGCCTGAAGAGCCTCGACGAACTAGCCTGAGGCCAAGTGATCAGGGCCAATCATCAGCCAACCTGCATGGCAGATGATCCTCTTCTCCAATTTTGATGAAAAGAACCTCCAAAAAATATCATGGATTATGCCAGGGTCCTTAGAGAAGTTTCCTACCACTGTTTGCACTTGAAGGATCTTATTGGTACGTCAGCGCCCTATGGAAATAGCATGGAAGAAGCAAGAATTACTATCCCCTTCCGCTTCCAAACTATGATCCTGCCAAGGGTAGAGTATAGTTCCACAGTAACCTGGCGTAACTCCATTTTGTACTCCTCATTCAAGCCCACATCAAATCCTTCAACCTCTTGAAGCTTTGGTAAATGGCTCTCCAGCTAGGCCTTCTGATCATTCAGGTCCTTCCACCTATTCTTACTCCAAAAAAATAAAACTCAAAGTGACCGAGTGCACTTCTAATGGACGACCTCAGAGGGACTGCCAAAATTTGGCCTACTTCAATGCTTTAAAACCAACTTCCACATGGTTGGATAGGCAGTCTAGATGTCCTCAAACCTGATCCAATGACTGGTTGGGTGATTCTCTTTCATCAGGAGCATATAGAGAAGCAGACAGTGGTTAGAAGCAAGATGGACAAGAAGCTTGAACGCCATAGAGAGTTCAATACCCAATGCCTCAGAATTGAGTAGCACCCGATCCAACCATACCAAAAATTTTATATTTCCATCCTTATTATTATAGCAAGTGAAACTTGGACCCAACAAACTAGCATCATGTAAATCATTCATGGTAATAAAATCACTCATCACCTTAGCATCAACTGAGTACACAAATTTCTTGTCTCCTTTTTTTTCTGCTTGAGAAATTCAACAATTTAAAACCCCCCCACCCCCCAATAATAGACGACAACCTTGGGACAAGGGACAAACTAATCGCGTCCCATATCCCACGATGAGTTTGCAGATCTTTACTAGCATACACAATATCCACCACACATCTGGGCATCTTAGAAAGATCAAGGACACTAACCACATCTTGGTCCAAAAAAGAACACAACATCAAATTAAGTAACATCATGGTGCTACAAGGCTAGCAGCTCACCCGACTTCCCCACAACTAGTTGGTAGAAGAACTACTAACCGTATCCAATGCGCTTATTATTATCTCCCTACTAGTCACACACACGATCTTGGTTTCTGTCAACCTAAAAAATAAAATCTCATTCTCCCACACAAGATAATGCAGGTAGTCACCTGTAGCCCTCTTACAAGTAACCTTGAAGTTCTAGAAGATTAGAGAGGACATTAATCAACCAAAGGAGAAGCATCCCCGCTACCATTACTATCCTAAATCTCTTTCCTCCATTTTCTATGAAGTTGTTTAAATGGCCCCAATTATTGCAACTCATCAAAATGAGCCCGGGAATGCTTACTTCTCAATTTGGTCTACTTGACACCAACAAAGAATAATAAAGGTTGGGTTATACCCATCTTTTTCTCCTTAAACATGGTCTTAAATTTCTCCTTCTTTTGAACCACATGTGGTTGCAAAATAGTAGCAAAATTTCCCTGTAGAGGAGTTGCCACTCCAATCACTAGAGCTGAACCAGTTTCATCCTTAGCTCATAATTTATTCCAATGCCTCCTCCTGGGTATGACAAGATTCTAAGGACCAAAGAGAGTCTTATCCTCCTCCATCTCCCAAGCTTTATCCTTGTTCTCTAATCTCCCCGCAAGACTATCATTATCATATACCAATCCTTTTCTTGCCCTTGCCCTTTGTTAGCGAAGGCCGGCATGTCTCATCAATACCACTAGTATATTTAGGGAGCCTAACCTTCCTGTTACAATCTGCCAACTACCCAGCGTGCTCCATCTGATTCCTCCAAGATGGGCCAACCTGTTAGTTAACAACATGCACCTTGACTCCCCTAATATGCCTGCCATCCCCTTTGGACTGAGAGGGGAAGAGAGGAGTAGGTCTCTCAAGGAAATTATCCTTCCAATGCCCAATCCTGCCATAATTAAAGTAAGACAAGCTAAGGCCCTCGTACTCGACCTTCTTGTAAAATCTCACATTCAATCCTTTAACTCGGACACTAGTTCGGACATATACCGAGCAAACTCTCAATGCCCACAAGCCCTTGTTTGGGTATCTATCCATAGTGGAACTCCAATAGATGAAGCTATTCTCATAATGTTCTTCGTGTCTAAATATTGGAAAGGTCAATTTGGGAAATCGATCCAAATATAGTAGGACAACCCGACAAGCGAGTATGGTGAGAATTGAGAAGTCCTCCTATGAACTACGGTCCATGAAAAAGAACTGCATTATAAGCCTCCATAAAAGAAAAGATACACACAAAATAATCTTGCATAATATTCGTGAGCTAAAACTCCCCACCCCCCCCCCCCCTATAGGTGTTGAACTTCATAATTTGGGACAAAAAGATGCAATCTTTTTCTTTTGGCCCTCCTCACAAATATTACAATCCAGCCGCTACATGTTGCCCTGCGTAGTCTCCAAACACAAAGTCCATTGTCACTCGATCCTTGTAGAAGAAATTAAGGTCCTTAACATCCTCAATGCAAATGTGTTTGGGTCTCTTACAGGCATTAAACTAATGGTTAGGTGTCGAGTTCCACCTATCCTAGCTAAACAAAGTACCTAGCCCCCTGTTGGTAGCCCCCAAGCAAGTGAAGGCATTTCATAGAACAAAATTTCAAGAAATTTCCCTTTAGACGCAAAAGTGGGTTGCATCATATGCTCCCGCAACATATGATGGAATAACACCTTATGGAACAAGTGGACCCAATTGAGATCTTCTCCAAGTTGTGGCTGGGCGGCCCATTTCTTCATTTTAATATACTCCTGCATGACATTGATGTTATCCCTTTCAATGATAATGTCGATAGAGTAAAACATCCAATCCTGTAAGGCCATATTAATCTGAAGAATGTCTTGGAGATCCACAAATGTATTGTCCAAATATTTGAGACCCCAACTAAACACCCTCACTAGGATGCCCTTATCATTTTGAATGACTTGACCTAACCCCACATAATTAGAACACAGTAGTGCACCATCAACATTCACCTTGAGCCAATCAAGCGGAGAGGGGGCACCACGATAGTGTCTAAAATAACCCATAAGGTTAAGTGGTGCCCTAGTGCCCCAGAAAGGAACTGGTGCCATGGAAATAGACTACTCTGATGGTCCCAGCTTCCATGAATATGGAAGTTCTATGGAGGCGACCGTGCTTCTTAGAATTCTGGTCCTGCCAGCATTGGCAAACTACCTAATAGTAGTATTAGGTCATCCCCCGGTCCTTCTTCTTATATCCCTTGAATTTAGACTGGAGATCCAAAAGTGAGCTGAAATAGGATAGGGGAATACCCCATTTAGCAAGGACACCTAAGTTGTCCCTAAGAACATGGCACCTCATAGTAACATGGTTGAGATCTTCCACCTCAAAATCATCCTAAAGCCTCCTAAAAAGAAGTAAGTCATTCAAATGCACAATACTCTTATACACCTACCACCAAAACATCTTGTCTCTTGGGTTGAGCATCAGCTTGTAGATCCAGTCGATAGGGTCTTGCTCTACAAGCAGTACTTGGCCATAGGCCATGGCCATAATGGTAACACCCAGTGGATGATTAATGAGCTCAACAAAATCCCATTATATATCTGGGATGATCATGATACCAGTAATATTGTAAGCTAATATAGGGCTAAAAAACTATAAGAAGTACCTCCATATGCTAGGATCTGTCATCATATAGAAGGATATCAATAATGGTATCCTCATCAATTTCAGTGTTGTAGAAGCTAGACCACCTATAGAGGGCCCTATTGATGATCCACACATGCTCCAAAACTTTAATCTCCCTTTCGTTCCAACTTTCCAGTGAATGCAGGCCTTGAGACTATTATCACCATCATAGATAAGTTTCAACCCAACAAAGTCATTATGCTAGTGGGTGCGCTCCCAAGGGGAGTCCATATATTTTCCCTGAATGCAATGGCTGGCCAAGGCCTCTATATCTTCAATAAAGCTCCAAGAAATTCTAGCACGAAGCGGCACGATCTAGTTAGAAGCAGCATGGAAACCCAACTCATTAAGTATTTGGGCTCGCTAAGCTTAGCCTAGGCCATGTAATGAAGCCCCCTTGAGTTATTGCTCTTGTCCCAAAAAAATTTATGAGCCATTTTCTCGATAGCTTGAAGAGCCCCCTTGGGGATATCCACATGAGTAACATAATAGGTCATGATAGGGTGCACGGTGGCATTGATGAGCGTCACATGTCCAGCCAAGGAAAGGTGCCTATTACACAAAGCAAGCATCTTGGACTTACGCTTCCGAAGGATATTATTGAAATCGGTGGAGGTAGCCTTCCCATCTTTAGAAAAATCCCTAAATATTCCATTTTTTTAACTCAGTGGAACTCTGTAAGTCTAGTCAGTCTAGTCTTCTTCTAGTAGGGGGTGTTCTTGCTAAGGTGGATAGCATATTTTCCATTATATAGCCTCTACCCCATCCAATTGGATTTTCCACTGAAGGGTGATTTTGAGAGTCTTCTAGCTCATCTTATCATATGCTTGTTCCATGTCAACTTTAAGGGCCATAAGTCCTCCAAGCAAAGTAGAGGTCTTGAACTTTTTAATCATTTTAAGGCCTAAGAGACAATGGCCTGAAATAAAGCATCCCAGGACAAGAGCCGCCTACTCTTCCAACATAATCTCTTGGAGGATCCAATTAAAATGGTTAACCAAGATTTTGGAGATCACCTTATAAATGGTTTGGTAGAGACGAATGGGCCAAAGCTTAAAAGGCAACCTAAGGTTCTCCAACATGTGGATCAGGACCACAATAGTATCATTCCATTCCTCATGGATTCTACCAATCACAAAGAACTCAGTACATGCAGCAAAAACCTGCTTCCCCATAATGGGCCAAAAAGCTTTATAAAATAAGGTCGTGATCCCGTCTATCCCCGGGGTCCAGTTGTGACCCATAGAATAGATTGCTTTCCAGATTTCATCTGCCAAAACCTTTTTCCAGATTTCAGCAAGACTTAATACCATCAATGCCTGGAGCTCTATTATTTATTATGTTGAAAACTGCAGATTGAATTTCTTGCTCATTAATTTCATCATCAAGGGCCCCCCATACATGTTCCAAAATCTTATTTTCCAACTGGAAATCTGGCCCGTTCTCAAGTGAGGCACACATGTCTCTCTAGTTGAGCATGAAGAAGTTTCAAAACTCACACTGAATTAATTTCAGGTCATTCACCATGTAACCATCCTGATTTTGTACAACAAATATATGGTTAGTCCTTCTCCTGGCCGAAGAAATCGAGTGGAAAAAGTGAGAATTCACACCCCCTTCTTAAATCCATCTAAACTTTGCCCTTTGTCTCAACCAAATTGAGATACGACCCAATGTTAAGTTAAGCTCAATAACCTTCAACCAAAGCTTAGATTACTGCTCACTATTAATTCCAACCTCAAAGAATTCCATATCTTTGAGTTCCAAAATATATTATTCTAATGCAAATTTGAGGCTTCCCAAGTTTCTGATATGGTTCCTGCTCCGATGAAAGAGAGCTCTAAGGGTATAGAAACTTCCTATTAAAAATTTTCGCAGGTTCTCCCACATCCTATTTGTTCTAGTTCTTCCAAACAATCTTCTAAGAAGCTGGGTAAGTCATCCATATGTCCTCAAACTAAGTCCATCTTAGATTGGAAACCCTATCATGAAACCCATAATTCAATAGAATAGGGCAATGATCTGAGGATGTACGAGCAAGGTGCCTAACCGAGGTCAATGGAGCCAACCCATGTTTAATAGAATTTATAAGAAATCTATAAGGGCCTACCCATATCTTAATGTTATTATCTTTATTATTAGACCAAGTAAAATATATTCTAATAAATCAAAGATCATGAAGATCACAAATTTCCATAAAACAACCATCTCTTGGGCTCATACTAAAAATTGAAAATGCTTGCTTCCTTTATCCTCTGCCTGAGTGAGACAACAATTAAAATTGCCTCCCAGCATAAGAGGAAGTTTTACAATCAAATTTGAGCCAATATCATACCATAATCTATGATGGATATGGTAGTCCTTTTTTACATAAACTAAAGCAAAATACCACATATGTAGATTAGGTAGAACAAATTAACCAAGGTTACCTTGATCAAAAGCCAACATAACCTCAAAATGGGCAATTTCTTGCCTCCGAAGCGTCATCAATCCACATGATTTTTCAACAGCTGGCTGATGAAAAAATTCCTATCCACTACCAGTAAGTCTATCCTCAAAAGTTCTATTAACTTACTCAAATTTGGTTTCAACCAAACCCACAAAGAACAGCATTTATCTCTAACAAGATATCGCAAGTAGTTACCCATATTTTTCTTCCGACCACCCCTGTAATTCAAAAATAAAATGGAAGACATAAATTGACAAGAGGGGAGGCATCCTCACTGCTAGAACCTTCCTCAAGCTCCCTTTTTTGCTTTCTTGATAGTTACTCAATTGGCCTAAGCTGTTGTAATTCTCTAGCAAAATGCACTTGAGAAATTTGATCTCTAGTCTTGGGGTGATTAACCCCAACCTTAAACAACAACAGTTGTTTAATATCAAGCCTTTTTTCTTGCCATGTAGGTTTAAAATTTTTCTTTTTCTTTAAAATAGGTTTAGGGACCCTCTTAAAATCAACCTACTTAGGACCATCTACCTTTTGTCTACCTCCTTCCCCACAAGGTGTTTTAGCTTGTAATCTATTATTCCACCTCCTTCTAGGTGGTACCAAACTCCATGACCCAAAGAAGCTATCATCATCATCATGATCTACCTATTTACCTTTAACTTCTCCCACCTCCATTTGTGGTTTAATGAAATAGAAGGTTAAAATTTATCTTTGATACTAACATTACCTTGAGTTTTTAAACCCTTTTCTCCCTTATCAGTTGTAGTTAGAGTAATGGATGAGGATGGATCCCCCTTATAAACATCCATTGATTAACTGATTTGTCAATGGAGCCATCTTTAAGGAGCTATTCCCATTTCAGGTGTCTTCATATCATTTCTTCCACTTCCTCTTGTCTGGTCGATAAGCCCTAGAACATTACTATCTGGACAACTTTATCTCCTATGGCCAATCCAACCACATTAGAAGCAAGATAATGAAAGTCCCTCTTATTGCACTCTTTGATAAAATCATCCATTGATCCCATTGATCCAAATTCCTATTTAAATCTTCTTGGCTAAATCTAGCCAAACACACACCCTTGCAAATTTCCTACTTTCCCAAGCACCTGTGAGTGCATCAATCCACAATGATGTCCCAATAATTGAAATAATCTTAAAAATGTTCTGTGAATCCCAGTATTGGAGGGGTAGATGAGGAAGTCAGATCTAGACTGGGGAGGAAAGACCATCCAACAAATCTAGAGAGAATAGCAGTGTCCACCAGTCTAAGCAATTATTGTTCCTCCCAATGAATCAAGGCCCACTGTATAACACCGTATCTTGGGCTTCCATAGATGCAAAAACATGCAAAAGAATCATCTCTGATTGTTGAAAGCTGGTATTCTCCAAACTGTCCCTATTGACGTTAGTCTTCAGAATTCAATACAAAGAATGAAATCTTCTAACCCAAAATTCTTCCCACCATAGCCCTTTCTAGAATTTGGATGTTCATTTACACTGCCTCCATAAGGATATCAACTATAATTCTATCTCTCAAGATCGTAGCCTGATTAACCACTCGCTAAATTATGATATGTTTAGGCCTCCTCCAAGCATTATGGGCTATAGTTTTTTCAATTTTTACACTAGTTATACCAAAAACTTTTCTCTTCTCACTACTTGCGGCATTACTACAATCACCTAGAGTGAGATTGATAGGAACCTACATACGAGATTCAATTGGGACCTCCAATTCCTCACCTGCATCCACTTTCATTCCATTACTACCAGCATGAAATTCATTACACACCTCCAATCTAACCCCTGATACAGAACAACATCCATCCATAGCAAAAATTCAAGAATCAACATTACTCAAATTGATAGGATCATTACATACTTCCATAGAGTTATCTTTCAAACTAATTGTAGATTCCATCTCAACAATTTCATCCATAACCCTATGAGAGCCCAGCTCACATAACTCCATAGAATTCTCCAAGATTGAAGATCCATTCAAGTTAGAAACATCCGAAATAGCCACTTCATTCGTTCCATTAGAATTTACCAATTGCTTCTAATTCTCCATGGACGACATAAATGCTGGATTATCAAACATCTTAATCTCATTGCTTGAGTCTCGTACTTCACTATTTGGCTTAATCATAGTTCCTATCTTAGCTCCACTCTCTTTTGTAGGAACTACTTAAATCCTAGAAGCAACAATGCCACTGCCAGACCTAGTTCTTCTCTCTTTCTCACTGGATTGACCTCCCTCAATTCCATATGTCATCAATTTCAATTGAAACCCCTTACCCTTCACTGCCTCTGAGTCACCATTTCTAGGAGAATGAGCATCCCAAATCTTCTTCCCACCACTAGAACCCCCTCCATTAGAACACCGCCGATCAATGTCACCACTTAATGTTTCTCCACCACCTCCTCCCCCACTAAAGTGGAGAGGAGATCTTCAGTCCCCCCCCCCTATCCATCCATAGAGCACCTCTCTCTAAATATTGCTAAGTGATATAAAGGAAAATAAAGAAATCAAAGAAATCCAAACTTTTTGGGTTCCCCAAAGTTTTTTGGGTACTTGAAAATTACATTTGCATATATAAAAAAATGGAAAATTACAAACTAGTGTAGGAAAGAAAGCCTACTTCTCCCAAACAAAAATAAAAGGGGAGAAGGTTATAATAGTATGAGGAATCCATACACATCTAAAGAGAAGAGAACAATAAAAAAGAAGTAAGAAAAGGATCCCCTCAAGTGATAAGGAGTGCCCCTTCATGTGTTTATAATGAGTTCTACTAACATAGAATGAAATCCACTCCATAGGGGGGACACCAATAAAGGTTTAAAAGTAGAAACAAGGTCTGAATGGTGTCTCATTTGTTAGTAGAAGTCTAACAATCCAATAGTGCCCATGATAAACAAAAGGAGAGGGTAGCTCATTGACAACATGAGGGGACCAAGTCCCCACCTATAAAAATCTGTAAAAGCCTTCTTCCGCTTCTAGGGAGATGTGGCAATAGGCCCATGCTAAAGGATTTCTCTAGTGAAGTGGGAATTAGAGACCCTAGGCTTCTTCTTTTAAAGATTGAGGATCCTAGCTGATGTTTCCTTCATATAATGAACATGGGCTACCAAGAATAAGAAGGATGGCAGGGACGGTTGGTTGCTAATGATTTGCTTTAGGTTGGCATTAGGCTTGCCTCTATATTTTGCTAGTCATAATGTTTCATGCAACAAGGGAATTCTTATCAGGTTTGGGTCCATTTTTCTCCTCACAAGTGGGAAATTTTGATGGCTAGGAGCTATGCTCAAAAAGGGGGAGGTGTTGGGGAGGAAGCATCGGCCTTGGTGGTGGGGGCTGGCCTGTTGGTGGTTTGTTACTATAGAGGGGGAGGGGGGGCAGGTGGTGCCTTGAAGGGGCGTTGGTCATAGTTGTGGCAAAGGGAATCATTAGAAAAGTATATGTTTGAAATGCGCTCATATTTTCTCTTTGAAAGAAATGGCCCATGGAAGCCATTTATCCACACTCCCAGCTATAGTTTCTATGATAGGTCAATTCTCACACATATTCTAGCAAAAAGAGGATTGACGCCAGGTACTTTTATGCAAATCCATCCATAAAGGCTCTCCCAATATGTTGGTTAGACGAGTTATGTTGGTCTTGTCCTAATATGAAAGGGGAAGATGAGAAAGCCAAATCCATATGGGTGAGTAGAGGCCCTGAAAGGAGCTATGGGAGGAGTTTGGACTCCATTTTTCCATTCCCAGAATGTTTCTTGCAATGATCCATGGGCCTCTCATCCAAACTGCATCCCTTACCTCAACACTTTGGAAGATGCAAATGAGCAAATTTGGAGTAGTGTTGATAATGTGGAACTCTCCAATGTTGAACCACTGACATTTAAGCTCACTAATAAGATAGGGGAAGGAAAATCTCTTACTAATAAGCTTTACCATAAGGGCTCGATCTAGAGTATTTAGGTTCCTCTGAACTGCAGTACTCTCGAGTTCTATGGAGATCCCATCTGAAGTATGTAGTTCTCCCAACTTATTTTGTCTAAGGGAACATATTTTAACATATTCTAAACAAAAAGACCATAGGAATACCCCATAGTGCCATGGAGGGGGCTGTAGTAGGCTGATCTTATGGGTAACCTGATCCCCAGGCCTTGGAGGAATTTCCATAAACATTTTGTGGGCTTGAACATGTAGCCAATGAATGGGAGATTAATATATAATGTGTCTTTTCTTAGTTGATGGAGCAATTTATTAGTTAATTCTATTAATGAATGAGACCTCAACCTGCTAACTAGCTATGCAGAGTACAACATATGTACCCAGCTTCTTAGAGGGACTATGGCCATTATGCCACAAAAGTTTGAGGCAATAACATGTTTGTGAAGCCCTTAGATGTTTTGGGCCGTATTGCACTACAATGATGTATTCAATGAGCATATATCCTTGACTGATAGGCTCGGGTAATATTTAGAAAATTTTATTGTGATGGGGATAGATCATTATAATTGTTGGTCTTCAATGAGGAATTTCTAATAAGCATGAGTCATCAGCTCGCATTGACTATATACATGCCCTTTGTGCACACCGCCCATCGCTCCTACCAATTAAATGGTTTGGTGAAGTTTTCTTATCAATGTGATGGAGGCAATTTGCCACCTGTGTCTCTTTGAGAAGTCCATTGAACCTTAATATTTAGAGGAAGGAGAAGTTGTAACTAGGTTTCCATAGGTGAACCTGTAGAAGGATCATTGTCGAGACAAAATTTAATCAAGGGATTTTGAGAACCTTTAGAAATATGTAGTGGCTCTGGTTGTTAATACATAATACACCCCAATAAAAGCATCATACCCTCTTTAAGGGGGGAAAGTGAGATGAACCCTCAAATCGACGCAGCATCAAGCCAAGGGAATATCAAAACACGATACCTTAAATAGTTTTTTGTGGGATAGGGTGCTATTTCACTCCATATGGATAGGTGCACCTCCGACCTATCTCAGTAATGGATATCTCGATTCTCACATCGATTAAGAGTGCAGAAAAATGATATACATTATATGAATTGCTAAATCCCATGAACCATCGAGTCTTTAAATACAAGTTAAACCCAATGCCAACTGACCAAGGGCACATCTATCTAGGCCTCAAGTGTTTTGTTGCTCCATGTCTAGTCTCCCATCGATGGATGTGCTATTGAAGGCTCAGATTTCTATGGTGGCTCATCATACCCCTTGGTGGATCTCATTGACTGTTAATAATAAGGAGTGGATTAAAGATAAGGCCTATAATATTGTGTCATGCATGCTTGGGAGATGATCATACTTTTTTTTAAATCCTAAATCATGCATCAAACCATGGATATCATTTTGAATGTCACCCCAAAAAAGGTGAGGCCACCTGCCAAGTTTAAGAATATCAATAAGTGGAGGAGAAGAAACTTACAAGGATTCACCTAATAATGGCGAGTGAGCTGGGATTAGCCCAGGATTGGAATCAGGTTGCCATGCAATAGCTCAAATTTTAGCCTAAAGAAGCATCCTCAGTGATGGACCATGCCTAAGTCCACTAGAAAGGGGCATTGGGGAGGGTGATAGCCCTATTCAGACAAAACCCTTTCGTAACATGAAGCATTATCAGTGAGACAGGTTGTTTGGGAATGTAGCCCTAATCGGGTAATTAATTCCATCTAAGGAAAAATATAGGCGAGAGACCGATAGTGAATAAGTATCATGAGAGAAAGATGAAAGGACATTGAAAAGTGAGTCAAAGAGTGCTCAAAATTATCGAGAAGGAAGTAGATGGGAGCCAGTTCTGCATCTCGGCCTAAAGTGGGATGGTTATGGCTTATCCGCTGCTCAGCTCAAGGCACTGATCGTTGTAATCCTTCCTGATTCTAGGAGTGAAAGTTTGTAAGGTAAAGAACTAGCCCGAGGCAAACCAAGAGGGGGGGGGGAGGGGGTGAATTGGTATTTAAAAAATTCTTTAAACAAAAGAACAATTATCACAAACTAAAGTCACCACAGAAAAATAAGTGCGGAAAATTAAAGTATGGAATCAGTAAAAGAATACAAGGGTTTATAGTGGTTCGTTCAACTTGACCTACGTCCACTCCCCGGAGGCGCCTTCGGAGTATTGCACTACCAAAATGACTCTCCATTAGCCCCCACAGCTAGGCGGAGAAGCCCTTATAAAAACCTCCTTTTTTCCACCCGACAAGGTAGAGAACTCCACTCCTTTTGCTTCCTCCTAAAGCAGGTAGAGAACCTTGATCAATTGTTGAAGCTTACCTCTCCCAACCCTTCCAAGGATAAGAGACTCTAGTGGAAGAAGAAGTGGAACAATGCTTGGAGCAACCCTTGTGAACTCCCTCACAAGCTCCCCCTCATAAGATCCTCTCTCTCTCCCTCTCTCTCTCTCTCCTTTAGGTTATTTAGGTCAGGACAGTTGCCAAGGATGTTCAAAAATGTTGAACAATAGCTCTTAAATAGAAGAGCATAAAAGGAGCTCGATATATGCAAGTTGTCAACTTTATCGCCCAGGACGATAAGCATATCGTCCTGTACGATCAATTCAAATCAAAGATGATCGGCCAGAACATTGCTCTGAAAATGAACTGGATAATTGAAAATTGGCTTGATCATCTAGGCTGATCTCATGATCGTCCCGGACGATCAGTTCAAATCTGAGGAAAATCATCAAGAGCATCGCCCGGAATTTGATCTGTCTGATCCCAATCGGCCAGAACATCCCCCGAAATTTATGCTGGCCGATATTTATCATCCAGGAACAACTAAGGGTTTTTGAATAGATCATCCAGGCTGATCTTGAGATCATCTAGGATGATGTGATCGTATCAATCATCCTTAATTGCTTCCTTGATTGCCAGATCAATTTAGGCATAATTGTGCCATATCGTCCAAGCTAATCTAAGATTGACCTGGCCTATTTCCAAAATTACAGAATACTTAAATTGATCATGGCAGCTATTTCTTTCTGCTTTGAGCATATCGTCCTAGCCGATCTCATGATTTTCCAGGCCAATAGACTAATAATGGCTGCCTTAATTAAGAAACCTGATTAGGGTTTCTATTTTAATCCATATCGTCCAAGATGATATAAACATCATCCGGGACGATGTGAGAAAAATAAAAATTCTAAATCACTCAAGTGTGTGTGTGTGTGTAGGATTACTTAGCATCAGACACTTCACAAGAATACAATTGACTCAAGAAAGAGAAAAAAAATATAGACTGACTCAGACCTAGTCTACCCAATCTTGAGCTGGCTCCGTTTATCGTCTGATCTCTTGGCCCTGAAATGTCAGTAGAAAAAGACAATCATATTGTTTACTATCATCAAACCCATAATTCATGAAACCAAATCTACAATAAGGAGCCCGAGTGATCAATGCTCATAGAGGCACTATCAAGGTGGTCAACCAACTTAGCATATAGCAATAAGGCAAGCCTTTCATGGCTCTAGCATGAGTGTCACAATGGACCATAGGCTCACCATTCAACCTATCATGAAAGATAGACTGAGTTTAATATGTGTGCAAGTCGATGGGTGTTGAAGCCTAATGGGCCTAAGGAAGCTTATATATAGGGTCCTCTTTTATAGGTGCACCGCCGACTTACCCTGATCATCTATGAATAGTTAGAGTGTGAGCATGCATGATAGGAAACAAAAGATGGTGAATTATACCTAAGCGGAGCCAAGAAAGAGGAAACTCTGGTGGAGGCTCGCAGTGATACTAACATGAAAATTATTCATTTGACTCAGGTATAAGGGAACAAGACAAATCGAATCAACTGGTAGTTGGTTCCCTCTAAATTTTTTTCTCAAGATAGCTAGAGCCCCATAAAGTGTTAAATCAAGTAATGCCAATGATTAGAGGCATCGGGGGCACAATGCCCTTAACATATTCTAAAACTTTAAATAGGTAGGATGGCTAGGCTACTTTGATGTGTTGTGCCATGAAATCGAGGGCTCTAAGTGGGCCGTTTTTGGTAAGAAGAAATAGCGATGCGAGATAAAGTGAATATTAGGTTACTGTGTGTAATTACATACTATCCCAAAACTCATAAAGGGTGTTGGTCGATTAAGATAGCAGGACGGTGGTCATGGAAGTCAAAATCTACTAAGGAGTGTATAATAATACACCTACCAAATTAACTAGCCTTGAAGATGAAATAGAACTTTGGCACGTGACCCACACTCGGCGATCGGGGTAATGGCCAGGCCCATATGAGTAGAAGGGCTCAACGACCACCATAAAACTTGGGGTTTCAGCTCTTGTGGAGCGACCATTGATGCGTATCCTTGTTGTAATAGCAAATATTTAAATGAGAGCTTTGAAGGTCGTAGGGGGGAAAGGTTTTATGTGAACGGCACTTGCACATGGGTAGCTGATCCTAATAGATGGGGGAGGTCCATCAGAGAGCACCGCTTCACATGAGCCCTAAAAATCAAGAGGTTCAAGTGACTTCCATGTCTGTTCATATTCATAATTGCATCAGGTCTCCAAGGTTCTCAGCCTCCAGTTGATGGAGTAATATAAGCAAGGGGAGCTAGTAAAATGGATCTATAACTTCGAGAAAAGTATTGGCTCTAAGGGTTAGGCATGGTGGTCCCATCCTCAAATCCACCAGCTATTGGTGGACTACTTGAGCTGCACTCACGGAGTGCGGGCCGCCGCATGTGAGTTGGGGGATATATTGGGAATGGCTCTCCTATGAGCCTTCCCTGAGCATCAAACTACTGACTCAGCACTAGTACAGTCAAGGTGAATCAAACTATTTAATTAAAACAAAGCATTGTGATGGTCCTAGCGGATACTCACATAATGTGTTTTCTTCCCAAAGCTCCTAAAGAAAATGTGAAGAAATTCAATCAAGCACGGGTAAATGGTAGGAGTAACTATGACCCTCTTAAGGAAGCTAATTTCCTTATCATCTAATTAGTGATGCACATGATTGGATTAATGAGATTCCCACTATCCCTGTGTGCTATCCAGCAAAACCAGATCCAAGGGAAAGGGCTTAGCAAAATCTGCAGGGAAAAGCAACTTTTTTGAGCTAGACTCAAATTCGACTTTGTGAAATGACTTGGGAGGTGTAGGATAAGTGGATGCTAGGTCACTAGCGAAAGTGAAATAACATTACTTTTAACATTATTTTACTTATTCCATCAGATGGAGGTGGGGCCTGGCCCCTCTTTTTTATTTTTAAGTCTTACCCCGACGGGTCAATCCGTGCTGAAGATTATCTAGTGCAGAGCTTTACTAGGGCGGCACATCTGTTAGAAGATAACACATGTATCCTAAGATGAGCTCTATGAGAACAAAAATCTTGTGAGGAACAAAAGGGTAAAAGATTATTTAATTCTAATTTCCAGTGTGAATACGAACCGTGAAAGCATGGCCTATCTGTCCTTTAGTCATTTAGATTTTGAAGTTAGAGGTGTCAGAAAGGATACCACAGGGTTAACTATCTTATGGCAGCCAAGTGTTTTTAAAGGCATTGCTTTATAATCCTTTGATTTTAGCTCTTCCTATAATTAGAAGCAGAAATCACCAAGTGTTAGATTATTCACCCATAAATAGGGAATGTGAGCTAGGTTTAGACTATTGTGAGGTAGCTTAGTTTTACCTTACTGATGATTATACCGCGATAGTAATTCAATCAAGTACAAGGGGAACAGTTGATTCATATAATTTGTTTTTGTGCTTGGTTGAAAAGCCAATGGAATAAAGCTACTGTGTGCATGATTATGATTGAATGCCTCTAAGTTAGAATTTTCTCTAAAAATGCAAAACCTGAGCTCATTGTTCACCCACTGACTTGTAGTAGAGGCTTTAGCCCTTAGGGGCACGTGACATGGGATTCTTTCATGTATGTTACCTAGATCACTAATACAGTCCTAAAATGCAATTTCAAATAGACTATGGGATGAATCCTTTGCAGACAACTTAAATTTGCAATGGGTCATTATACATGACAGAGTGGCCTTTGTTGCCATGATCAACTAAGATCTGACCCTATGTTATAGTAGATTCATAGTTATAGTAGATTCGTATAACCCTCTTAAAACCCTTATGGTTTTGGGAGTGAGGATCTTATACCTCCTTTCAAATAGCATCTAATACTCAATATGGATGCTTCCAACCTTTGGTAGCCCAAAAGATATAACTGCGCAAGTGTGATACTATATAGGCTCTGGTTTCGAATGTACCATAAGCCCTACTCATCGACGTGCCCCGGGCCCTACCTGTAGGCATGCCATGGCCATGATGCCAGCATGCCCAGGCCCTGAGTACAATAATATCCTCGATCAAATGAACATAAATGCTCAATTTAAGATTTTTAGGCATCACGATAGCATATTGGTTACTCATGTGTGCACTTACAAGTAAGAAATGCACTCTTTGTAAAAAAAAAGTAAGTTGTTTTTCCATTTTTAAACTACCTGAGCATTCTAGATGTAATAGGACTGCCAATCTTCTATAGGGAATCACTAACACGGTCAATCTGTGAACATTGGTACATGGTTACTATGCTATAATTCTTAACAAGAGAATATAATGGCTTGTTACCCTAATCCGAGACATTCACATCTTGTCAATGCATGTGAGAGATATAGCACTTTCCTTTGATGGGTTATGCCTAGTCCTAAGCATAATAGGTTGCTTTATTTTTTATTACACCCATGCATCTTATAGCATATAAGAGAAAATAAATCCCTGAATAAGTGAAGTGACTTAGTGCTTGTGCCTTCGATTGGTGGATTCTAAAGAAAATTTAGGTGTGCATTATTATAAGTACTCAATTTAAGATATTTGGGAATAAAGATGGCTTGCGGTCATGGGGTTACATATAAGTAAATAATGCAATTTTTATGCCAAAAAAAATCATAAGCTTTTTAAGCATTCTTGAACTACCAGGGCATTCGTAATGTAATGAACTCTGCCCGTTTATTGGAGGAAAGTGTTGCCTTATCATGAAATGCATTAGTAATGTCGATCTGAAACATTCATCATTTCTTGTCCGATGCATGACTTAGAAGTGGAAATATTCCAAAACTTAAGCGAGCTTGAGAAGTTTAAAGAATTATTTCCATGTTTTAATCTTTATGCCCTTAGGCATAAAGAGTGAAGCAACTTAGTGCTTATGCTTTCGGGATTCTAAAAAAAAAATTGATGTGCCTTATTATAAGTACTCAATTTAATATTTTCGGGTATCAATATGGCTTGTGGGGAACTTGTGGGGTTACGTACAAGTAAATAATGCAGTTTTTATGCCAAAAAAATTTGTAAGCTTTTTGGACATTTTTGAACTACCGCGATATTCATAATGTATTTAGCTATGTCTGTCTATCGAAGGGCCTTATTGAGAAATGTGTTAGTAGTGATAATCTAAAGCATTTGTCATTGCTTGTCCAATGTAGGACTTAGAAGTGGAATTATTCGAAAACACAAGCGAGCCTGAGAATTTTGAAGAATTTTCTCCACGTGCAAATCTTTTTGCTCTTAAGCATAAAGACTGAAGTGACTTAGTGCCTATGTCTTTGATTATGGGATTCTAAGGGAAAATTATATTTGCCTTATTTTAAGTAATCAATTTAAAATTTTAAGGTATTAAGATGGCTTGTGGGGAACTTGTGTGTAACATATAAGATAAAAATGTGATTTTTATGCCAAAAAAATGTAAGTTTTTTGGGCATTTCTAAACTACTAGGGAATTCATAATGTAATCATCTCTGCTTTCCTTCTAGAGGGAAGTCATTTTACCTTATCGAGAAATGTGCTAGTAGTGTCGATCTGATACATTTGTTAATGCTTTTATGATGCTTGCCATAGAAGTTGAAATGTTCCAATACACAAGTGAGCCTTAGATTTTCTTAGAACTATTTCCACGTGCGAATCTTTATGCCCTTAGGGCTAGCCAGAATAAAAGGTCATGGCCTACGTGGGTGGTATGTCAGAGCAGAAAATGCTAGGAAAAATAATTTCATTGGTACATAGGAGAGATTGGGTGCTCTACGTAGCGATCGTTATACCACTGAGGGCTTACTGTAAGAAAAATCTGTGGCCTATATGGGTAGTTTGTTGGAGATGGAAATGCCAGGAAAAATAAGTTCATTGACACATAAGAGAGATTGGATGCTCCATGTGATGATCATTATGCCCCCAAAGGCTTTCATTAAGAAAAATTCATGGCCTGCACGGGCGATATGTCGGAGCATGAAATGCTTGGATGATAAAGGGAAAAATTTGTTGGTGTGTAAGAGAAATTGTGTTTAAGCAACACAAGGGAAAATAAGTATCAATGAGATAAAAAAAAATGGGTGCTAACACTCAAAATACAAGCCCCAACGAGTATGTGAGAATGGGCAGTGGTGATACGGGGAAAAATTTCAGGAAATATTGCGCCCAAAGAATTATCTTTTTTAGCATACAAAAAAAATGGGACAAAATTGGTCATGTTTCCCCGGCCGTTCTTGCTAGTGTGGCCACCTGCATGGTTGCCTAGGCATTGGCCACTAGCATGCCTAGGCTAAGCTCACTAGGTTGCCAAGGCCCTGTCAGCCAGGTTGTCCTCACGGACATTTATATATATAAAAATCAAGATGCAAGCACGCGCATGTCGTGCTAAGTGTCAGTTCCCAAGTGCCAAGTGCCACATTTGCGTGCATATTTATGGAGCTCAGATCATACCCTACATCAAGTGTGCCCAGTATACAGCCAACCGGCTTTCCAAGCATAGCAAGCCGGGAACCCAGGCGAATATAATAGTATTTTGGCAATGTTTTTTAATATGAGCATGAAAAGCTTTGTTTTTCAAATGTGAATTCTAGGCTTTCTCCCTACATTATATGAGAGGTAAAAAATTTTCCTTTGATTCATAACTGTGTTTCTATCAGTAATGGAATAGATGAAGTGCATCTCCATTAAAGGGAAGCCCATACACGATGTAGAGTCATCATCCCCTTAGTGATCATATGGGACATGGCTACTATGCTATAATTTTTAACAAGAGCATATAAAGGCTTATTATTTGTACACAAAATTTTATTTTTCATCAATACCATGTGAGAGACATAATACTTGCCTTTGATTGGTTGTGCCTAGTTCTAAGCATATTATGTTGTTTCATATTAGACAACCCTACTACATCTTAATGCATTTAAGATAAAAAAATTCTGTGAATAACTGAAGCGACTTGGTGCTTGTGCTTATGATTATTTAATTTTAAAGAATATTTAGATGTTCCTTATCCTTGCTTGTTAGGGTGCATTAGCTGTGCTTGCCACCGTACCATCGCCTTGCTTGCCTACGTGCTTAAGGCCTAGCTGCTAGTGTTGCAAGGCCCTGACTATAAGTGTGCCCCAGCCCATTCAGATGTACTCATAAGTACTCAATTTAATGCTTTTTTACATACTGATAACATGTTGGGTACACATGGGTGAATGTACAAGTAAAAATGTACATTTTGTAGAAAAAAGAAACTTATTCTTTTTGGCCCTTTATGAACTACCGGAGCATTCTAAATGAAATGGGCTATGTATGTCTATTAGAGGGAAGCCCAAACATGATACAGAGTCATCTTTCTATTAGTAAAACTTAAAGAACATTACTATTATGCTATAATTTCTTAACAAGAGAAGATAAATGCTTGTTATTTTGATCTTAAACACTACAAGAAAAATGCCAATTATCGATAATTTTTTTCGATAATTAACATAAATTTTTTTACTATTCTAAGAAATACTGGCGGTTTTTTGTTGGTCTATTAATGGCCAGTATAAATTGTGTAGGAAACAAATTGCGACCATCATTTGCCACCAGCCAAGAGTTCTAATGGCTCTTGCTCTTTCATCTTCTACTTTTCATCTTGATAGGATACTAGCTCTGCCTGCATCTCATTTTGAATATTTCTCTTCTTTTATATCTCTCTTGTCAGGGAAGCAACTCTCTAGCTAACAATTTCTTCAGCTCCACTAACATCAAAAAATTTTGACATAAATGAACTGACCTCATAAGCATGTCCCTCTAAACCTAAGCCAGAAGCCCTCCCCCTCTGCCTTCCTCCAAAAACATCTGACCACATCTGATACTTATAATACTAGGTAAATCCTGATGATGATCCCTCACCAATAGACAGATGACTTTCTCAAACTTGTATAAAATCAACCTACAAGAATAAATAAATAAAATAAATTTAAAATTTATTTTATTTTATTACTCTAAAAATTATACTCTCATGAGATTTTTTAGCCTTCTCATAAACCAACTAATGGTTAGCTTGATGTTGGTGAGTTCTCATATGAAACTCCAGTGGTGTCGTCTCTCGGCCAGGAAACTCTTTCAACAAATAGAAGATATAGTTAAAATAATATACATATATTTATTAAAAAATTGAAAGCTTTTACCATTCGTCATCTATGTTAAGTATGAGGCACAGATCAACCATTTTAAAGAGCACTTCTTAAACCCCAACAATCAGATGCTTTGTTTTACTTATTCTGAACTTATGGCTCACCCAAGCTCTACTTAAATCTACCCATACTTTATCTCCAAATCATAATGGATGCTGCACAGACTTTCTAATATTTTTGAATATGTCCCTCAGATGAGTCGATCCTCTCTTTTCAAAATTTGTTTTGATTCTCATGCCATGCTCAAGCAACCACCTAAAATGTTTCTTTAAAATATAAGCATGATAAATAATATTAATATAAATGAAATCAAATATTTTAATTCATGCCAAATAAATAAACCTAAAATTCTCTAAACCATATATCACTAATTTACTTTAGGATATTCTTCTATGATAAGTAGGGATCATCAAATTTGATCCGTATGATATCCAAAATCTTATGGGTAGGTGGCCTTAAGGGATTAAAGATGTAGGCTAAAATTTTTATCAATAATATGTAATAGAACAAATTATAATAATTTTACAAAATAAACTGAACTTACATAACACCCTCAGGTTCAATGTATACATTCTTATCTTCTACAGCTGCAGTATCCCTAACATCAACCTCTTCTTATGTAGATGGTCCACTGTGTTTTGGCTACACATGATATGGGTAACTATAGGGGTAGGGGTAAGGAGGGTAACAGATGGTGGATGTAGTAGTTTATGAAGTTTTAAGTGGGTAATATAGATAGAATGGAGCTAAATATATTTGATATAGTGAGGGAAATCGAGGACACATCGATATAATAGGGAAATACCCAAAAAGGGGTGGTGGTACTCCAACCACATATGGATTTGACTGTCCCTAACCCTGCTTAATTGGGGCTGCTGCAAACTCCTAGGTTCTGGTGATGATATCACTAGTGTAATTGATCTCTACCCCTCACTTTCATCACCATATCTAGGCCTTCTTGGTTCAACACTAAAATGTTTATTACGAGAAAACTTTGAAGAGAAGGATCTACGAGGAGGATCATCACTTGAAGCCATCTGTAGTAAAAGAAGAAATTAGTAAATTTTTGTAACATATAAAAAAATAAAATAAAAGCAATTATGAAAATTTGCATAAGTATAATTAAAAAAATTAGAATGTTGATTAATTAGTTATTAAAAACATAAAGAATTATAGAATACATAATTATTAACATACAAATAGGATTTAATAAGAGACATTTAGCAAGGTATGCTTAATAACTTGATTACAAAAAATATAATTCAATAAGTACATTATAATAAATTTAGTCACTTAAATTAAAAGAAAAATTCAAAATCAAAAATATTTTCATTACTCTCCAAGGTATCTTCACTTTCTTCCTCATTCTCACTTGATGAGCTTGTTGAACAATTCAAATCCTCTAACTATATTTCAATATTATGTGCTGTAGTTAACATTTCATTAATTTTAACAGGCCTAAAATTTGACATCACATCCTCTAGATGTACCCTTACTATAATATATAGTTGATCAATTATCCCTCGTACTTTATTTTTATGATAGCTAACCAATTTTATTTATATATAGGCCTAATGGGATATTTTCTAAAATAAACTTAAATAGCTTGACTTGCTAACACAGATGGATCAAACTTCCCGTATCTTCAACTATACTTTATGCCTACTAAATCATACGGAGGATGAACCCTTATGCCTCTATTCTTTACTGGATCAAATGTTTACATGGGGCCCAATATGAACTCCTCCGTAAAGCAACTTTTATTAGTTTATATGAACGTAGGTCTTTGAAGAAAATGCTAAGCTCTATCAATGGATTTGATATATAATCTATAATAGACATACTATGATTGGATGGAGAACATCCATAATTATGTGATAATTGTAACTTTTTCGTCCAAATAATCTAAAAGATTTAATTTCTACGTATCAGATTAAGTTTTATCCATAGCCATAAGGCATTTATAAATCTTTAAACTATTAACATATTCATCTTTTTTGTTCTAACATGAAAGAGTAAGGTGCTTTGGGCTTCATTATTTTGACATCACTGGTTGTTACTAAATATAGATTTATTTACTGGTAGTAGTCTTTAATATCCATTCTAGCTTTGATGTTATCCTTTCTCTTATCTTTAATATCCATACTTGGATTAAAAATGTTATCCAAAAAGTTATTCTCAATGTGCATAACATCCAGATTAACAAATTTATTCTCCAATATAGTAAAATCTAGAAATTACTTTTTTTACTCCATTTATGTTGAACACCATATCCCAGAAATTTACACTCTGATAATGTTAGAAAATTAATAACTGATTAAATGTTAGAAAGTCTCTGTAGTACATCATCACCACTTAATCTAGGTGGAGGAGGTTACCACTCAACTCTTTTCTTAATGAATGCTTCCTTATTCCTCCTAAACGAATGATCAACATATAGTAAGAAGTGATGACAATCAAACCAAATTTTTTCCTCCATATTTTAGTGTGAAAGATTTAGTAATCTTCTTATAGAAAGGACAAGCTTTTTTTTTTTTTTTTTGATATGCTCCAACCAGAGATATATTATGTGGCTTAGTAGCAAATGAAGCATGTGTTCGATCAAATAAAGTAAAAATAAAATAAATAGAAAAATACAATGTCTGACTCATACTCCTAATCTACCTGGTCTTGAGTTTTCCTTTCGTCCTGAGTCACTTGTGATCTTCCTGAAATGTTAGTACTCAAGGACAATAGCAAATAAAATAATATTCAATGAAAAGTTATTCCAAAACACTCATTATTTGACATCATCAAAATCTCAAATTCGGGGTCATGGGTTGCAACAATCTCCCCCTTTTTGATGATGTCAAATAATTTATTGCAAGTAAGAACGAAAAACATTTCTTTTATTTTTTTTTGTATTTATATTTTTTTTTTTATTTTTTTTTTAAATTAAACACAAGGAAAAAAATAAGGATACTAAAAGAAAGTACAAAACAAAAGGAATGCATTTAGATAACAGGCATAACAACAGGTACAAAAAACTTCTCCCCCTTTTGACAGCACAAAAAGGAAGCAACTAAAAGCAAAAAGTAAAAAAAGAAAAACTATAATGCAAACACAAACAATCTAAGCAGACGGGTCCTGATCAGGTTGTGGTGGAGGTGGATTTGGTTGAAAATATTGAAATAGAGCATCAAAGCGGTGATCAATTACAGTACAACGTTCTCCAAACCATTGCATATCGGTCTCGTGTTGCTGATGTTGTTCTTGAATATGCATGTCGAGACGAGTCTGCAGCTGGTCTAAGCGTGCGACTAAATCATCATTAGGGTGTGCTGGTACTGGTGCAGGTGCTCGGGGTGCGGCATGGCATCGTGGTCGAGCTGGAGCTGCGGCAGGGGCATCTTCTCCTTCTTCTTCATGAAAGACTGGTTCTTCAGGCTCGTGTCCCAGATGAAAGAGAATACGGAAGGAAGCATCCGTATAAAAAATAGGAAGAATGTCGGGTTCACCAGGTTAGGACAATTGATATTTATTGTGGAGGACATATCCTATTAGGTGACCAAGAGCCAGATTCTATTTCCGTCGAGTGGTAGGTAGACGAACAAAAGTCATGTGGCGAATATAGTTGCTAATTAAATCAACCTCATCAAACTTAATGTTGGACAAAATAAGATAGGTAGTGACGGATAAGGTCGGGGTCAGATTGATACGGTCGCCACATTTGGGTATGATTGAGGTTCGAAGAACATGTTGAATTATACGGGCATTTCGAGTTAAGGATTGAACAAGTGGTTGGTGTTGATGAAAAGCAGTATTCCTAAGGACTCTATTAACATCGCTCCAATCAAATTCGTCGGTAAGAAATGAGCGAACCATAGGTCCTTCAGTGGACAGCCCAATATATTGGGCGATGTCGGCTCTAGTGATCTCAATGGTGCGGCCACAAACAAAAGAGTGAAAAGTGGTGTTGTCGACGGTGTACGTGAGGTTGGCAAGAAATTCAAAGAGAAGTTCAGAATTATATGGAAACGCCAGGGTGAGTAGGAATTGAAAGATGGTGGAAGCAAAGAGGCCCATTACCTCGAAATTGAGAGCAGCTGATTAAGCATTTTTTAAGGGGAAATTTTGTAGGCTTTATATCGGTGGTAGGCTCCTCATTTTCAGTATTTAGAAAACAATCAGGTTGGCGACTCGACGAGTACGAGCTTCCAGCATTCATCCGACCTTGTTTAGACATTGCAAGAGGGCACGAAACTAAGTGAAGGGCTGAGTGAGGAGAGGTTTGAGTGAAAAGAATGGCCTAGACAAGGGTACTTATAGGAAATTTTGTAAATCGTACAGTACGATATGGGATCGTACAGTATGATAGCCAATTAATATTCTGACCGATTGTTTCGGGAAAAGGCAGTCAAATTGTACCGTACGATAGGTATCGTATAGTACAATCAGGCAAATTTTGATCGTCCCGAGATCCTCAGTATGACTTTTGACCAAAAGTTTTGTACTGTACGAATAGGTGTATCGTACAGTACGATACATAATAAATATAGTACCAAATAGCTTTAACTCATATTTGTCCTTTATGCTGATGTGGATCGTACCGTACGAAATGAAAGTATCGTACAGTACGATACGCAATAATGTCATACCAACCGGATTTAATTCGTCCCAATCCGTTGCTGACGTGGATCGTATCGTACGAAGAAGAGATATTGTACAATACGATAGGCAATAATGCGGGATGAATATCGTACAGTACGATGTAGGTCGTACAGTACATTCAACAGAGCCGAAATCTGCTTATTGGTGGACGGTATGTAGATTGAGATGTATCGTACAGTACGATGAAGGTCGTACAGTACAATGAACACTCAATGCAGAGTTTTGGTGTGGTGAGTGTGTGATGATCAGGAGCAGCCCTAACAAAAATTTATTTGTTTTTTTTTATGCATTTATATCTATGACACCTAATCTAGTCCTCAAGATGCTAAAGGTGTCGAAAGCTAAAGGTTTTGTGAATATTTCTGCCAATTGATCTCCTGTAGCGATGTGATGTAATTCTATATCTCTCTTAGCGACGTGATCTCTAATGAAATGATGTCTAATGTCTATGTGTTTCATTCGAGAGTGTTGAATTGGATTCTTAGAGATACAAATTGCACTTGTGTTGTCACACATGATCGAGATGGTTCCAACATGTAGTCCAAGATCAAGAATTTATTGTTTTAACCATAGTACTTGTGCAACACAACTTCCTACTGCAATATATTCTGCCTCGGCTGTGGAAAGTGCTACTGAGTTTTGCTTCCTACTGGATCAAGAAACTAATGATTGTCCTATGAATTGGCAAGTACCAGAGGTGCTTTTTCTATCTATCCTACATCCTGCAAAGTCAGAATCTGAGTACCCTAAGATTTCAAAGGAAGTGCTGTGTTTGGGATACCAAATTCCTAAGTTTGGGGTGCCTAAGAGATATCTAAAAATTCTTTTGACAGCAGTTAAATGAGACTCTTTAGGATCGGCTTGGAAACGGGCACAAAGGCACACACTAAACATTATGTCCGGTCTACTGGCAGTCAGGTAAAGAAGGGATCCAATCATTCCTCTATATTTTTTCTGATCTACTGATTTTCCACTAGGATCTTTATCTAATTGGATTGTCGAACTCATTGGGGTGTTCATGGGTTTTGCACTATCTATTTCATATTTCTTTAAAATATCCTTAATATACTTTGATTAGCTAAGAAAAGTTCCATTATCCATTAGTTTTACACTAAAGTCATGAAAGTAATTAAGTTCTCCCATCATGTTCATTTCAAACTCATTACTCATTATTTTTGAAAATTCATCGCATAAGTTTTTATCCGAAGGTCCAAACAAGATGTCATCCACATATATTTGAATAATGAGAATTTCTTCTTTGACCTTTTGTAAAAAGAGTGTAGTATCTACACTACCCTTTTTAAATCCTCTATCCAAAAGAAATGAGCTAAGTCTTTCATACCATGCTCTAGGTGCTTGCTTTAATCCATACAGTGCCTTCTTTAATTTAAATACATGGTTTGAAAATTGTGAACTTTCAAATCCTGGGGGTTGCTCAACGTAGACATCTTCCTTAATTACCCCATTCAGAAATGCACTCTTTACATCCATTTGATATAACTTAAAGTTCTTGAAGCAAGCAAAGGCTAAGAGCACTCTTATGGCTTCTAATCTAGCAACCGGGGCAAAGATTTCTTCAAAGTCTATCCCCTCAATCTGGTTGTACCCCTTAGCTACTAGTCTTGCTTTATTCCTTATTATTGTTCCTGAATCATTCACCTTATTCTTGAAGACCCATTTTGTTCCAACAACACTTTGCTCTTTAGGTCTCTTAACTAACTCCCAAACATCATTCCTGGTGAATTGGCTCAGCTCTTCTTGCATTGCTAGAATCCAAAATTCATCTCCTAAGGCTTGATCTATACTTGTAGGTTCTATCATAGAGATGAATGCTGAGTGACTAACCTCCTTCCTAAGTCCATGCCTTGTTCTTACACCTTCTAAAATTAACTCTTTAGGATGACTAGAAGAATATCTCCTTTCTCTAGGCAAATCTTCCTGAGGTTCGACCCTTTCTCCTAAGGTCATAGTCTTTACTCCTTGAATTGCCTCTATTTCATCATCTTCAGTTTTAGATTCTGAGGGCATATCTGATTCATCAAATACCACATGGGTGGATTCTTCTACTACAAGGGTTCTCTTATTAAAAATTCTATAGGCCTTACCTACAGAAGAATAACCTAAGAAGACACCCTCATCAGACTTGGGATCAAATTTTCCTAAGGGATGTTTACCATTATTTAAGATGAAGCACTTACACCCAAAGATATGTAAATGTGAAAGGTTTGGTGTCCTACCCTTAAGGAGTTCATATGGAGTTTTATTCAGCTTCGATCTAATGTTTACTCTGTTTAAAACATAACAGGTTGTGTTGACTGCTTCTGCCCAAAAGTATCTAGGAAGGGTATACTCTGCTAACATTGTCCTAGCAGCTTCTACCAAAGTTCTATTCTTCCTTTCTGTTATGCCATTCTGTTGGGGTGTTCTAGGGGCTGAGAAATTGTGTTCTATTCCTATCTCTTGACAGAATGACTCAAACCTATCATTTTGGAACTCTCCACCATGATCGCTATGGATTGTTGATATTTCACAACCTAATTTTCGTTGAATCCATGTGGATAATATTTTAAATTCCTCAAAAGACTCATTTTTGTGTGCTAAGAATCTTACCCAAGTAAATCTAGTGAAGTCATCTACAATCACAAATCCATAATTCTTTCCACCTACACTGGCTGTACTAACGGGTCCAAATAAGTCCATGTGTTTTCTATTGGCCTAGAGGTGATCACATCTCTAATTGAGTGAAAGTATGATTTGACTTGTTTTCCTAGTTGGCAAGCATCACATAAGTGATCCTTGGTAAAGTCTAACTTAGGTACACCTCTAATTAGGTTTTTTTGAGTGATGTTTCTAAAAGTTTTCATACTAGCATGGCATAATCTCCTAAGCCATAGTCACGAGTCATCAACTATTGTTTTCAAACAAAATGATTTTGAGCTATCAACGCAATCAAGGTCTAACATGTAAACATTATTCATTCATTTTCCTTCTAAAATTATTTCACCAAATAAACTAATCAGGCATCTATCAGTAAAAATTTAACATCAAAACCTTTGTCACACAGTTGACTAATGCTAAGTAAATTATGTTTCAAACCATCAACTAGTAAAACATTTTCAATTAAAAAATTCTTAGCATTACTAACGATACCTGAGCCTATCACCTTCCTGGTAGTGTTGTCTCCCAACGTTACTTTGCCTCCAGTTTTGGTCTCCAATAGGATGAACTTCTTCATATCTCCAGTCATGTGTCGCGAGCAGCCACTATCCAGGTACCACATGCTCTCACTAGATCTTTTGTGAGAGCATCCCTACAATTTCATTCAAAGATTAGATTTGGGAACCCAAGTGAGTTTGGGTTCCTCCTTATGCTTGCATGAATGGGATGTATGCATGCTATGCTGTGATGGATGTAGTTTAGGTCTCCATACTAAGTGTGTCCTACGGTGAATTGTGCATGTGCGGGCTATGTGACCTAACATGCCACAAGAGAAACACCTAACACCAGGATATGGGTTTACTAATCTATGTGGGTGGTGGAGCCTTTTCCTAAGGTTTAGTGATGCAGGCTGTGTTGGGGGATTTCTAGGATGACCTACTGTGAGTGATGCAATTTCATTTTCTAGTTCTTTTATTTTTTCACAAAAAGTTTTATTTTGAGCTGTCAGTCCATGAACTTCTATCAATAGCAAGTGCTCACTATGATCTACTTCTAATGCAAGTTTGTCTAGTCTATGAAAAGCTTCTTCTAGTTCAACATGAGTGGTTTTCAAGGTTTCATGCTCTTCAGTTAATTCAATATGCTTCTTATTTAATGCATCATACTCATCAAGAAGTAACATATGATCTTTATCTAAATTAGAATTTTCTTTAACTAAGTTAGCATGCTCAATTTGTAAAGAACTAAATTCAATATTAAGCTTAGCATGCATCTTTTTCAATTTCCTACACGAGTCATGAATATTCTCAGAAATAAGCAATAATAATTCATATGAAAGTTGACATACCTCATCCTGATCCAATTGATCAAGGTTATCATTAGCCATAAGACACAAATTTGTTACCTCCTCTGCTTCTTCTTCTGACAATTCTGAGGTAGAGTCGGCCCAAAAAGCTTTTTGTGTCTTTGTCTTTCCTTTCTTATATTTAGCTTTGTCATCTCCTTTCTCCTTTGCTGGTTGACTCTTCAGATTGGGGCAATCGGCTCGAAGGTGACCTAGCTTCCTGCACTCAAAACAAATTGTATCAGATGAAACCTTATTGGACCTTGAGCTCTTACCTTTATTCCAGCTGTTCTGATGACGCTTCTGTTTTCTCTTCAGGAAATTTTTGAACTGTCGGGTCATCAGTGCTATTTCATCGTCTTCCTCCCCTGCAGAGCTTTCACTTTCTGAGTTGCTAGCTTTTAATGCCACCGTCGTCCACTCCTTTTTCTTTTCACCTATATCACTTTGCCTTTGGCTCACTCCTTGCTCGTATGCAATGAGTGACCCAAGGAAATTATCAATAGAATAAACATTAAGATCTTTGGACTCGGTGATAGCAGTTATCTTAGCATCATAGGAACTAGGTAGGCATCTAAGAATTTTATTCACTTTCTCAGAATTTGAAATTTCTCTACCTAATGCATGCAAGGATGTCACGATTTGGGTGAACCTAGTGTACATGTCAGAAATTGTTTCACTAGGTTTCATATGAAATAATTCATAATCATGCAGTAGAATGTTAAGCCTAGACTGTTTTACTTCATTTGTTCCTTCGTATGTAATGCACAGTCTATCCCAAATCTCCTTACCAGAAACATAAGTAGATACTCTGATATAGTCCTCAGATTTCAATGCACAAAAAAAGCAGTTTAAGCACTTAGCATTCAGTTGGGCTAACTCCCTATCCTCATTGCTCCATTCAATAAAAGGTACAGGATTTTTCAAACCATTAACAATTTTAAACGGTGCAACATACCCATCATTTACTAACATCCACATGCGGTAATCTATAGATTACAAAAATATAGACATTCTTATTTTCTAAAAATCAAACGGTATGTTATCGAAAAGTGGTGGACAAGTTATTGAATAACCCTCCGCAGTATTACGATTACCAAAATTCGACATGATCATTTTTTCAAGGTTTTCTAAAACACTATTTTTGAAAAATAAGCTCTGATACCAATTGAAATTACTAAATGACAAGAGGGGGGGGGGGGGGGGGTGAATTGTGAAAATCTTTTTCTTAATAAAAATAACCCTAAACAAGAGTTCTAATTTTTTTTGTTATTTTTGAAATTTTATAACAAAAATTTAAGCAAGTTTTCTTCCACAAAACTCACCATGAAATAGTTATGAAAATTAAATGCAAGTAAAAAGTAAATGACGATAAGGAAAAAACACACCATGAATTTTTATAGTGGTTCAGTCAAAATATGACCTACGTCCACTCCCCGGAGTCCTCCGCTCCGGGATTTTCACTATCAAAATAGTTCTCCTTTTGCCCCCCTCGGTAAGGTGGAGAAGCCTTTACAAACCTCCCTTTCACCAACCCGGCATGGCGGAGTGCCAAACTCTATTTTCGCCCTCCTGGCGATGGCAGAGAACCTTCTCGTTTTTCTCCCTCCTAGAGAAGGCAGAGAATCTCGAGGTAACAGATGTAGACGAGCCTTTCCCTTGGAGATCCTCCCTCAAATCCTTCTAGGGCCACAGGAGGAGCAAGATGCAGCAAGCTCGGAGCAACCGTGTGATCTCCCTCACACTTCTTCTCCCTCACAACGCTCACCTCCTCCTTCCTCTCTCAACCCTCAAGAACTTCTCTAGAGCTCTCTCCCTTCGAATCCCACTCTAACCACGTTCACCCCCTCTGTAATTCTTACTGAAAAAGGATATGATTGACATCTAAAAATGGCTCCAAAAACCCTCTGATTTCAAAAGTAGCCGTTACTGTTCGTACAGTACGATTCAACATCATAAAGTACGATCTTTATAAACAGACGTCGTCCTGGTACGAAGATGTACGAACAGTTCAAAAATAATTCATGTTGTACGATATAATATCGTACGGTACGATCCACAAAATACTATTCGTACAGGACGATGGTCTGGACGATCAGATGTCGTCTCTGTTCATCGTATGGTACGATTACTATCGTACAGTACGATGTGACAAAAACCAAGAGATCATCTAGGACGATATCCGGGACGATCATACTTCGTCTCTGTTCATTGTATGGTACGATCTGTTTCGTACAGTACGATGTTCAAAATTTAATTAGGCCTGGATGTCATGCACTAATCACGGGTTAATTTAAGTAAGTATTTAAAATAGTGAAAGTTCTCAGATGACACTAGAAAGTGCTCTGATACCACTTGAAAGTTCGTTAGGGATGTTAGGCCCTATATGAACTGGCCCAAAGCTAATCAAGAGAGAGGTATTGGAAAATCTTAAAACCAAAGATAAAGTTCCAACCAAAAACACCACAAACAAAGTGCGGAAGAAAAATAAATGTGGAAGCGATAATAAGAAAAGAACACACCAGATTTATAGTGGTTCGGTCAAACCTTGACCTACGTCCACTCCTTGGAGGCACCCTCCAAGTATTGCACTAACACAAGTGTCTCTCCTTTAGCCCCCATAGCTAGGCGGAGAAGCCCTTATAAAATCACTTCCACCTTCCCTGGTGCGGCGGAGTCGCCGGGTCCTTTGACACCAAAGAGATCTTCTTCTTTGGTGAACTTACCTCGAGACAAGCCTTGAATCCGATGGTACTAAGGTGCGAGTTCGCCGGAGCAACTGTGTGGATCCCCCACCACACTCCCTTGAGTTCCTCCCCCTCATAGGATCTTCTCCCTCTCAAACTCTACCCTTTTCTCTCTCCCTTTCAAGCTCTCTCTTCAAGTTTCCTCCACAAGAACGAAGCTACAATGGCTGTCAAAGACACTTACAAAAGTTGCCATGCCATAGCTTAAATAGAAGCTCTCAAAACGAGCTCATTAATGCAAGTTGCCGAGATTATCGTCCAGGACGATAGGCATATCGTCCTGGCCGATTAGTTCAAATATGAAGAAAATCGTCCTGAATATTACCCTGAAATGAAGCTGGACGATGTCTAATCGTCCCGGACGATCTTGTGATCGGCCTGGATGAAATCCCCATTAAATGCTTTCCAAAACTGCCTGAGAAATTTTGGAAAAATTACTCTGGATCGTCCATGACAATATTTTATAGTTCAGGATGATATACCAGGACGATGTCCAAAAATAAGTATTTCCTAACTAGATATGGCGGCAGATTCTTACTGAATTGAGCCGATCGTCCTGGCCGATACAAAATCGTCTAGGACGATGTGTTTTGCATAAAGATGGCTGCTTTAAAGAGGATGCCCTAATTAGGATTTCTACTTTTATCAGATCGTTCAGGACGATATAAATATCATCCCAGACGATGTTATCAAAAATAAAAAAATTTTAGGGCACAATAGAAAATCTTATAAGATACAAATCATCAAATGCCACACCAAATACAATAGACTCAAGAAAGGAAAAAGATTACAAACTGACACAGGCCTAGTCTACCCAATCTTGAGCTGGTTCCATATTACAGTCTGATAGTGTGGTTCTGAAACGTTAGTAGAAAGCAGTCATAGAGAAAAAGAATGTTTGTTATCATCAAAATCATAAGCCATAGATCCGCAACAAATAGATCGTACAGTACGAACATATTCGTACAGTACGAACAGTGTAAAATCACTTACTTAAACTAAACTACGGCTAGGGTTTTGGATCTGAATATATCGTACATTACAAAGATATTTGTACAGTACGATCTATTCACAGAATCGTCCACATAGCTTGGATCGTACGGTACGAATTAAAATCGTACATTACGATCTCCAGAGAAGAAATTCTATTACATTTTGCAGTTAAAAACCAACTCTCCCCCTGTGTGTGTGCATGGTTGCTCTTACTCTTATGCAATTTGTGGCCAGACTCAATAAAGTAAAAATAAAATAAATAGAAAAATACAATGTCTGACTCATACTCCTAGTCTACCCGGTCTTGAGTCTTCCTTTTGTCCTGAGTCACTTGTGATCTTCCTAAAATGTTATTACTCAAGGACAATAGCAAATAAAATAATATTCAATGAAAAGTTGTTCCAAAACACTCATTATTTGGCATCATCAAAATCTCAAACTCGAGGTCATGGGTTGCAACAACAATAATTGATAATTTTAAATGGTTTTTACAACAATCCTAAATTAGTTTTTGAGCTCCATGTAGTAACTTAAAGAATTTTTT